>VDFB02000363.1:59643387-59657219 GCA_007258455.2 Sequoia sempervirens | reverse complement strand
AAAATCAACACTTCTTAATGGTTATATAGATGAGGAAATTGTATACGTGGAACAACCTATGGGTTATTAAATTTCAAGAAAAGAACACTTAGTTTACAAGTTGAAGAAAGCTCTTTATGGGTTGAAGCAAGCTCTGCATGCCTAGTATGCTAGAATTGATAGTTACATCATGAAGAAGGGATTTAAAATAAGCCACTCAGTCCCCACCTTGTATGTCCAATATATTGGTAATGATATTCTCATAGTTTTCCTTTATGTTGATGATCTCATTTATAGAGGTAATAGTCCAACTCTCATGGAGAAATTTTAAGCAGAAATAAAACAAGAATTTAAAATATTGATATGGAACTCATGTATTATTTTATTAGTGTGGAGGTGCAAAAAAAATCTAAAGGTATGTTCATTTCTCAAACCAAGTATGTAGTTGATTTATTGAAGCGGTTTAGAATGGTGGCATGCACTGTAGTTGCAACTCCTATAGCCCTTTGCGATAAATTAACCAAGGAAGATGCAAGTTCAAAAGTGGATGCTACTATGTATAGAATTTTTATCGAAAGCCTCATGTACCTCACTTCAACTAGACCTGAGATTATGTATGTTATGAGCCTCATCTCTTAGCCAATGCAAGATCCACATGAGTCTCATTGGTGTGTTGCAAAAAGAATATTAAGGTATGTGTATTGTACACAAAATTTTGGCATTCATTATTCTCCCACTAATAAGTTTAAGCTAGCTGGTTACACAAATTCTAATTGGGCTGGTTATGTGGATGATAGAAAATAAAAATCTGGTTATGTTTTCTCATTTAGTTTTGGAGTTGTATCTTGGAGTAGTAGAAAAACAATCATGGCTCTCTCTTCCATAGAAGTGGAAAATATTGCAGCAATATCTACAAGTTGTCAAGCCATATAGATTTGAATTATTTTAGAGGATCTACATTTTGTTTAGGAACACCCCATAACTATTTACTATGATAACAACAGTGCCATTGTAATGATATAAATCTTGTGTTTCATGCTAGATCGAATCACATTGAGATCATGCATCTTTTCATATGTGACTTGGTTTAAGATGGGATAGTGGAATTGCAGTGTTGTCGTACATCTAAGCAAGTTGTTGATATCTTTACCAAGGCTCTTATAGCCAATTTTGTTGCTTTGAGATATTAGTTGGGACTCATGCCTATTGATCATTTAAGGAGGGATTGAAGATATGCATGAACGATCAATTCTAATGATCATTTGTTGTTTCCTATTTTTAGGTTCTTCTATCTTTTTCAATAAAATTATAGTTTACAAAATACATAAGTCTTTTAGTTTTTTCCTTAGCTTTGTTTTTTGGATTTATCTAGCTTTATTTCTTACTTTCTAGTCGCTTGTCTTAAATATCTTATATATAGAGATCTTTGTAATAGTTTTAAATACACAGTTTAAAACAATATAGTTAATATTTTTCAGTTTATTGTTCATTCAATTTGAGTATTGAATGTGATAATTGTTTCAATTTCAAGTATAGTGTAAGAGCTTTAGTTTTCAATTCTTCATTAGCAAGCTTGGGAGGAAGAATCTTTCTTGGTTGTTTGAGAGAGGTCCCATTATGGGGAGGAATCATTACATTCCATTCATTGTGGCACCCCATTATGTAGATCTATTAGGAATTTTGGCACTTAGAAGTGTGACAAATTCTTTCATAAAATTGCTCAAAAGCATGAGATAGTTGCCAATCTCAAAGAGGCAGTAAATTTTGTGCAGTTTGGACACAACCTATGATAACAACATTATAAATTTATACATATTATTCATCGAAACTATCTCAAGGCACAACATCAAGGTGTTGTACTACCAAACTGTGGCATAGAGAAATTTGGTGTAATTAACAAAGGCACCGATTTGGTTGAAGTGCATTTCTTAGAGAAATCACTTAGCTTGATTGTAGCAAAATAGATGCATAGTTATAACCTCATTTGGTAGCTGATTTAAATAGCTACTTTTTTGAAATGCAATTTTCAAGTTATACAAATCTAGATCAAGAGTATATATTTTTTTAATATTTTTCATGACTATGATCTTATAAACTTTGTAAAATATTTATCTTTAAGTTTCTTATGTTTATAAGAAAAAATGTGGCTATTTTGTAACTTTTGATCAATAATATATTTTTTTCCTAAAAATTGGCCATGCGTATCATTTTTTTTCTCCAAGGTGTGTGCAAGAAGTTGAGTCCACTTTTTGGGAAAAAAGTGGAAATGTTTTTCTCGATTTTTAGAATTTACCACATTTGACCTAAAAATTTGAAGCACTTAAAAGATTGAATCTTAAGAAAATTTAGAAATAGTAGATGTACTACTCAGAGTCTAGTTTCCAAATATGTAATTTATTTTAATACCCAGATGATACAAATTGATTTTCAATAGGCATGTCTAAAACCACTATTTAATAGTCACTTTTTTTACCATACCATACACGTGTACGTCAACCATATTTTGACCTAAATAATTATATTTTTCTAAATGCTTTTGGGAAAAGATCTGTAACACATTGAAGATTGTGCACAATTATTTTTTGTAATTTTTTATTGAATATTTTTTTATTAATTTTTATTATTTGTAATTGCTGTTTTGAAAACCCCCTATACATCAGGCCTAAGATGACCTAAACTTATCATTTTTTTCTAAATTAAAAATAATTGTCTAAATATTGTGCATGTATAATTTTTTTCAAAAAAAATATTTTAATAAAAATTTATTCAAATAATAAAAAACCTAATATTTCAAGTTTATGGACTTATTCATCAAAACTCATTTGAAAAATTAAAAAAAATATAATTGTAAGAAAACCATATTTTGAATCTACACAATCTCATCTATAATGGGTTTTAATTTCATTAAAAAACTCTAAAAAAAACATCTTCAAACATATGTCGAAAGTCACTCTTTTCTACTAACATTGACATGACCTTCAAGTTGCAGGTCAATGCAGGTCCAAAGCTAAGGCTCATCTCCCCAAGCCTTTTTTTGACCTAAAAACCATAGCAAAAACTGGGATGAAAAATGAAATTTTTAGAAACAAGATCCCATTTGTTTTTTTTTTTAAATTTTAAGCCTTTATAAAACAAGATCCCATTTCTATAAAACAAGAGCTCACTTTTGCTTCAGGGTTCTGAAATGAAACATGATATCATTTGCTAAATAATGGGATCCTATTTTGTATTGCCCCATTTCGATTTTTTGGCTAAGTCAGAAACTTCCACGAGAAGTGGACTCATCTTCTTGCTTTTACCCTCCAACATTACCACGTCTCCAATTTTAAGGTTACCGGTTATTTTCCTAAAAAGATATTGTCAATTTAATATCTTTTAAAACATGGGCAATTTTCTCCAAAAAATTTGCCACAATGTTTCAAGAGTATTCTAAAACATTCATATAAAGTGATTTTGTTCCAACGCTAATGTATTTTCCAATTTATTTGTTTATGTAATTTATCTTTTTTTATTTATTAATTTAATATGTTTTAAATTGTTAAGAGTTTGCTTCTAAAAATCCAACCACATTGGGTCTAGTGGAATTTAAAACATTATTTGTTCCAGCTCTAACAAATTTCTCAATTTTATTATTTATGTAAATCTAGAGTCTATGGTAGTGTCCTAATATGATAGTAATTCAAACCTTTCTCTTGGTTGACTCTCAAAAGTTGAATGGAACAATTTATAGTCTATGGAGTCATAAAATACTCACCATTTGCAAGTATCATGACCTTGATAAAATTGTGTTGAACAAGGAGGAAATATATGTAGATTATCCGAAGGACTATGAAAAAATCCTTTAATGCTTTTGAAGTGTTTGTTGTTGATGCAATAGTTCCATAAGTTAGAAATGCAACTATACCTTCAAGATTAAGGGAGCGTCTCAAAAACATCAAAAGTTGGGAGAGTTTTATATTTAAAAAATCTTTTGTTTTCCACTAAGTTATAGGAAGGATGATCTATTTATGACTACCTTTTGTATTTGAAGGATCTCACTGATCAACTGACAACCATTGAAAAGCTATTAGATGATCATGATTTGGTTTCTTTGGTAATGCATAATTTACCAATATCATTTGAGTCCTTTGTTGAGTCCAGGCTACACCTACTTGCAAAGACTTAAGACCTTGATTTTGAGAAATTATCAACACTTATGTTACATAAGGAATGATGATAGGTATAGTTAGAAGCAACAACTTTAAACACTACGAAAAGTGTATTTTATGCAAAAAGCAAGAACAAAATTCAATAGAATAAAGCAATGAGTTCATTAGGTGAATCATCAAAGGGTAGTAATTCCACACAAAGATCCATAACAAAGTGTTATTGATGTTAAGAGTAAAAACACGTCAAGAAAGATTGTGAAAAATAACAATGAGATCTTGTAAGTGGTCACAAGAAGTCAAAGCATGCAAAGGTTGCTAAGGATGAAAAAGAAGCAATAGATGACTTTGATTTTATGGCATTATAGAACCAATATCTGAAGTTCGCAACCTAGAATTTCTAATCTAATGCATTTCAACACTATACATGTCATAAAGAATTGTATATAAGTTTTGTTGAGGATGAGGGCAGTAGTGAATATGTGGCTTTGGGTGATGGTTGGACTCAATTTGGAAGAGATTGTGAGAATATTAGGGTGTCATTGAATAATGGTGTAATTATACATTTAAGAATATTCAATATGTCCCTAACATGAACAAAAACCTACCATCTATAAGTGAATCACTAAGAATCCTAATCTTCATGTAAATTTTGAAGGAAACAAATGTATCGTAGATACTCTGCAAGATAGAAAAATGATTCTTGTTGGCATGGAAAAAAGGTTTTTCTATAAATTGGTTGATCCCAAAATAGAAAATGCACATGCACTAGCAATAGTTGACAATACCACTAAACATTGGAATTAGGTATGTGATCTCTATAATTATCAACATGTTTCTACTCTCCATAAGACTAATATGGTGTCAAATGGACAAACAAACTTAATATCTATTTGATATTGATAAGAGTAGCAAGACAAAGGGATTTTAGATTTAGTACATGTTGATTTGCATGGTCCTATGAATGATAACCAATACTTGTCTACTCTTGATAAGACTTATATGGTGTCAAATGGGAAAAAATTCAATATCTATTTGATATTGATAAAGCATGGAAATCCAAAGGGATTTTAGGTTTACTACATGTTGATTTGCATGGTCCTTTGGAGACACCTCCAGTGTCTAGTGCAAAGTATTTATTCATAATTGTTGGTGACTCTTTTAGAAAAATGGAGGCTTCCTTTTGATGGACAAGTCAAGAGTGTTTTTTAACTTTGTGGCATTGAAAGCCTTTGTTAAAAAACAAATAAGTAAATAAGTCAAAACAATTAACATCAAATAATGGAGGCATATCCATCTCCAACCAATTTTAGAAATTTTATTTAGGAATTCATAAACAATGTACTAGTTTGATGTTCCACAAAAAAATATAGTCATGGAAAGGAGGAATAGGTGATTTTGAAGATGGTGAGGTGCATCGCGCACAACAAAAATGTACCATCTATTAATACTGTGCAGATGTTATGAATACAACAATCTACATCCTTAAAAAGAAGTCCTTGTAAAGCCTTGTAGAGTGGTAGTTCCAAGGAAGCCCATTCAAATAGAAAAACTTCAAGCGTTTGGCCTATTGTACTTTAAAATATTCTTGAGGAAACAAGAAGTAATTAAGAACAAAAAAAATACCATATATGTTGTTTCTTATAGTAAAGATGTAACGTCCTATTTGGAAAATTTCATATATATCAAATTCCAAGCACACAATTATGATAATTCTATGTAATTTATAAATAAATAATTAATATTTATCATTCCCCAAAGCCCAGTTGGCTTAAGATTAACTTTGATGGCTTAGAAAAAGGTAACCCAGGTCAAGTGGGTGGGGGTGGGGTCATTAGAGACCATAATGGGAAAATGATTTTGGCTTATGCGGTGAATCTTGGCATTCACTCCAACTTTGTGAAGGTGGAGATAGTGTACTATGGTATTCAAATTGCCACGAGCCCTGAATTTTCTAACCTGGCCATTGAAGGTGACTCTAAAAACACCATTCTTATGTTGATTGGGATGCCTAAACCTTGCTGGTCTCTTCGTGACCCCATCTTTTCAATACACAATATCATGATTACTCTTGGGAATAGTAGATCTACTCACGTGTATAGAAATGGAAACAAAGTGGCAAATGCACTTGCTAACCTTGGCACTTTTACTCCAAATTTGATTATTTGGGATAATATCTCTCAAATCCCCAAGCATGTGTGTGACTTAATTAATAATGATATCAAAGTACCATAGAAATGAGATTGACCTATATTTCTTGTCTTCTCCTTTCATCATCTGCCACAACTTGCAATTATGGAAAACCATCATCTTTGGGTAGTATTTTCATAATCGTTTCTACTCCTGGCTTAGGTATTCTTCTCAACATTTCCACAAAACTCCTCTTGCTTTGTTGTTTGTGAATTTGAACATAGGGGACCGTGAGTTGGTGCAGGACAAACTTACCTCTTGTTAGGTATGGAAAATTTATAGTCGTGTTTATAGTCTATTCTCCAATGGGGTAAATTGGCCTTGTATGCGGAGGGAATGAAGGGGAATGACCCCAATTTGTCTATCGAATTTTCCAATTATTGTAATGAGGGCACCGTCACCATTGACATGTGCTCCTTCCTTGTGAAAGTTGAGTTGATTGTCGAGGTCATGGTGATTTCTCTAGATTGTGCTTGCATCCCTTGTAAGTCTAAGGGGTACTACTAGAAAGACCTGGAGAGGTTCTTGAAGGAGGGAGAAAAGGTTAATAGGCTATAAAACAGTTTCAATAGAGCTGACCTCCATGAGGTGTGGCACAAAATTGTGGAGTTGCTTATGATGTATGTCATGTTGGAGGGTCATTTTTCGTCATTTTCACACCCATCTCTTTCCCATGTTAAACTATTTTTGTTATAATATCAAGTTGAACTTCACTTTCTGGGTCATTTCTTCCATTGAACAATCCCTTAAGACTGTTTAGAGTAAAAGTAAAAATCTCCCCATTCACTAGGGGTTAATTTTTTTCCTTTTCCATCATTAGGCCACTCTTTCCCCCTCCTTAGTCACTATCAAAAGGAACACTCTTGTTATCCACAATCATTCCAACCCCTCTAAGGCCCCCTTTCCACTTGTGCCCTGGAAGAAACCCACCCCCCACTCGCAAAATTACTAGGGCTCAGGGAAAAACCCTATCACTGAGGAACCCCCCACCCCCCAACCCAAAAAATTGTGTTTCTTTCCTTAAAACCACCCCTATTTCTACCTTTGGATTTGATAATTCAACTAACGAGCATCCAGGGTGTAAGAGAAATCTTGCATCAACCAAAAAAAATGTTGTTTCTTTTCAATAAAGGCTAAATTTGGCAATTTACTATTTTTAGTAAGTCTATATTTAAGCATGTATGGGAACAAAATATTACACATACCTCCAGAATGGTAAATTGAAGCCAATGACGAAGAAATCACTTTAATATCATTTTTCATTTGAGAGATATTAAAATTTCAATTTTTGAAAATCCTCTTAAAATATTTTAAGTCAATTTTGAAGCACTTAGAGGCTCTGGATGGGCCTAAAAATTGGAAAAAAATGAAAGTAGTCTACCTTTAGGTGCTAATTTTTAGGGATTTTCCTTCTCAATAGCTTTCTAAAAATATATTATAATTGAAAACCCAATGGTTGGATCAAAAGTTACGGCCCTACAAAGTTGTACTACAAAAAATTAATAAAATTTCAAAATATCTTCTTGAGGAAGTTATACTTTCTAGAAGATTATAGGGTGGTTACACCTTCCAAATAAAGGATGTGAATGGGGTTACAGAGGGGAGGGTAGAGTAGTATAGATGGTGGCTCCGATTTACAAATTTGTAAATTGATGTAATTAGAAATCTTATGTGATGGCAATAGTAATTTTTTAATTTCATTTTCATTTCAATGATTATAGAAAACCTTTGCTTCCTTCTTGGATTTTGTTTGTGAAATTCTCTATTCTTGTGTGATTTTCAGATTGTAAGGGGAGTACCCTTCATCAAGTGGTATTAGAGAAGGATTTCTTGAGTGTGTAGAAAAATTTCCAAACATGAGGCAATTTACACTAGGGATTGTGGTTGTGGATCTGTGAGAAAAGATGCCTCCACGAAGAAACTGTGGTGGAAGAAATGTTGGGGTAATAGAAGAGGGTTTTAAAGCCCTCCAAAGAGAAGTGCAAGCACTACAAGATGAGTTGTGTAGAGGAGCTGATGTTAGAAGAAGAGATGAAAGTGAGGATGAGGCTAAAAATGTAAAGTCATTCGAAGAAGCACATGATATAATGGATCTTGGAGAATTTAGATTGATTAGGTCCATTTTCAAGATTGAAAACAGGTCGATGATAGAATTTTCTATTTTTTCTGGAAACCTAAATCTAGAGGAGTTGATCGATTAGGTCAATGACATGTAATATTATTTTGAGTATGATAAAATAGAAGATCTAGAGAGGGTCAAATTTGCAAAGGACAAGATGAAAGGCCATGATAGCATATGGTGGAAAGAAGTCTAGTTGGAGAGGAATAGAAGAGGAAAAGATAAAATAACCTGGAGATGGGATCGAATGGTGGAAATATTGAAGAGAAAGTTCATTCTTGTGGAGTATGAGCTAGATTTGTTGAAGAAGATGCAAGGGTTGAAACAAGTAGGAAAATATGTTAAGGAGTGTATAGAATAATTATATCGAGTGCTGATCAGAACATGCCATTCTAAGGCCAACAAGGAGAAAGTTTCCCATTACATAAATGGGTTGAAGCCAAGTATTCAAGAAGAGTTGAGTTGGGTGAGGATGACCACAATTGAAGATGCAGATCAGTTTTCCCTAAAGGTGGAAGAGAAGTTGAATAGAAGGTTCGGGAGGAAGAAAAAGGGTGAAGTTCATGGTGGAAAGATGATTGCACGATCATATGGAGTCTGAAGTGAAGATCAAAGGAATACTAAAGGATCTAGTAGTAGTCACAATCAGAAGGGAGATAATACCTAATGTCCTTGAGATCAAAATAATGGAGACCAAAGCTAAAGAGGAAGATCTGGATGAGGACCAGGAAGATGAGGTTTTCATGGAACCTATTTTCAATGCAGAGGACATAAAGCCTACAAGTGTCCTCAAAATTAAGGGAGGAAAAGTAGAAGACCTAAAGGTAATGCTCGAGTTTCCCATGTAGATGAAGATACTCAGTATTCACATTCTAAAGACATTGAAAGAGGAGAGGACCTTGTCAGAAGAGCCTTGCTAAATGAGGAAAAGGAACTAGATCAAAGAAAGAACCTGTCTTGCACTTGATGCAAGTGTGAAGGTAAATTTTGTAATGTTATCATTGATGGGGGTAGCACTGATAATATTTTTTTAGAGGAAATGGCTACTAAGTTGCAGTTGGAGAGGAGAAGGAATCCAAAACCATATCGGATCACATGGCTAAAGAAGGACCATAGAGCATTGGTCAATGAGAAATGTTTGGTAAAGTTTAAGATTGGTAACTATCAGGATGAGGTTTTGTGTTATATTATACCTATGGATGTTTGTTATGTGTTGTTAGGAAGACCATGGAAGTTTGATCAGTGAGCCGTGCATGATGGACATGCTAACACCTATTCCTTGACAAAGGATGGTGTTCTTCATAGGTTGAAACCCCTGAAGGAGGTAGAAGAAAAGGTATGCAATAATTCAAGGATTTGTTTGGTTGATGGAAGAAAGTTCCTAGAAGGTATGAGACATGAGCATATGTGCTTTGCATTGATCCCTAGAGTTGATCAAGAAGATACTAATGAGGTACTTGTAGAGGTTTTAGATTTGTTGAATGAGATTTAGGATATTGTTTTTGATAATGTACCTAAAGGTTTTCCTCCAGTAAGGAAGAGTAGCCACTAGATGGACCTAATTCCTAGAGCTAGTTTTTTGAATAAGGAAACTCATGTTAGAGTAATAGGTTAATTAATTAATTAATTAAATCATATTGATTAATTAATTAAGTCACTTTTACTTTATTTTCACTTAGGCTAAACTTAGGCCCATTAATAATTAGTTAATTATTAATTATTAATTACTCACCTTTAGGGTTTTGATCTCCTTTCATAAGGATTGATCTCTTTGTAATTATTCAATTCTTGTTTAATGCATTTTTGCTTCATGGAAAATAGAGCACCATTGTTGTGTTTCATTCTCTCTTCTATGTGATAGGTTATTTTCTTCCAGGTGTTCATTGGGTTCTGTGAGGTTGTATTTCTCAACTTCAACATGGTATCAAATCTCTCTGAACACTTTGAATCATAGAGGATGTTCTACCTATAAGAATGAGATCATCAACATATAGCACAAGGATCAAAATATCACCCTCCTGACATTGAATGTACACTATGGGATCAAAATGATGTGTGAAGTGAGAGGAAAGCAAAAAAGAGTCCATCTTCTCATACCAAGCCTGAGGGGCTTGTTTGAGACCATACAATGAATGTCGAAGTTTGCAAACCAAAGAAGTGTCTTGCACAAAACCCTAAGGATGCTCCACATAGATCTCCTCATGTAGGTCCCCATGCAAGAAGGAACTCTTCACATCCATCTAAAATAAGTGTCTATCCCTGTGAAGCTACTAGTGATAGTACAAAGCGAATAGAATTCATCTTGGCAACATGAGAAAAGGTCTCAAAGTAATCAATACCCTCAACCTAAGAAAACCCCTTCACAACAAGATGTGCTTTGTACCTATCTATCGAACCATCTACAACAAACTTGGTATGGTACACCCACTTGCATCGAACCAACTTTCTTCCCTTAGGAAGATGACAAAAATCCCAAGTATTATTATTCATCAAAGAATAATACTCCTCCATAGTCCCATCCCACTTAGGGTGGCCTGTTGCTTTGAAAACCTTTGAGGATCATCTGAAATGGAATGAATCAAAAGACTAGCACCTAATGTTTGTGCACATGTATGACATGAATCTGAAGGATCACCTACCAAAGATCTAGCTACCTCTATAGTAAAGTGGGCCCACTTGGGAAAATTTTGTGTATCTAGTGGTGGTGGGGATGGTGGATAATCGTCTGCATCATCCTCAAGAGAAAAAAATCCTCAAGAGATGAAGAGGGAGGAGTAGGTAGTGACGGAGAAGCTGGTGATGAAGAATCCCTAAGAGGAAAGGGCTCATCAAACTGTACATCTCGTCGAAACAAGACCTCTCTGGAATCATGATCAAACAACCTATACGCCATAACATCTTCATAGTAGCCAAAACATATGAGTGGTCAACTTTTCCTCCCCATGGCTTTCCTTTGAGCGTCAAGAATAGATTCCCAAGCCTCACTACCAAAAACTCGGAATGTAGAAACATCAAGCTTGACATGGGTCCAAGCCTCCTTAGGAGTCATATGTCATAATGCCTTATGAGGCATTTGATTCTGAATATAATTGACACAATTGACTTCCTTAGCCCAAAATGGAGAATCCATAGACCGTGATTGTATCATAAAATTGGCCATCTCTCGTAAAATCATGTTCTTTCTCTCAGCAACACCATTCTACTGAGGGGTTTAAGGTACTGTAAACTGATGCTACAAACCATGCTCAGTGCAAAAATCCCTAAAAGCCTGACTAAAAAACTCCCCCCTGATGGAGTCCCTAAAATTCTTGACATTTTGAGGTCCCTTTGTGCTTGGTAATGGCATGTCACATGTTTCCCACAGGTAGGGTTTAAGGTTTTACTTATGTAACATTGCTTTCAAATGCTTCACTTACAATCCTTGGGCATTTTAATCTTACATTGACATGTTCTGCCTGGTTTCCAGTAGTTTAAGTTGCCATTTGAGTCATTGTTGTGCATTCCTTACCAACCCCTTTTCTTAGGTTACTCAGCCACCTTCAACCGAAATGTGTTTTAATTTTCCCAAAATTAGGCTTTAACATTTCACTCATAAATTAATTAAGTATAAGTCATCTCTCTTCAAGGGTAAAAATGTCGTCGACCTAGTCATGGCCCTCTTTTATGACTGGATTTGTCACATGTGTAGGATTAATAATCATTAGATTGTGGGACTTAATCTTAGCCATTCCCCACTGGCTCACATGTCCCAAGTGACGATACTTTAACTGTTGCATGGTCTATGAGATGCTAACACGTGTTTAATCATGGGTGTGGACCCAACCATCACTTTCCATTCTGATGCTCAAAGTTGTAAGATCAATGGTGACTATTAAGAGGGAAGAGTTGATCACTACTGTTCCCTACCATCTCGCGGAGATAAGATGCAAGCTTGTTAAAGGATGCGAGGACCGTGAGAAGTCTCCACGTATGTCCTATGGCTACTGGTAGGTGGAGCCTACAAGTACATGAAGAGGATCCAGTTGACATATTTCTATTTGCAAGTCATTCGGGCTGGAACAATGATGAAATTCAAATGTAATCGACTCAATATGAGTTGTTCAAGATGGCCATCTTAGCTTAGGATTGACGGTGCACATTCAAAACTATGAGTACACCCATTGTAATTGTTTTTCTTTGCATGAGTGAGAAATAATGGAGGAGGTCTCATAAATCTACTCAATTTCCCTCAAAATATGTGTATATGGTCAGTTCTTGCATAATTGAGATTTGAAGACATGTCTAGAGTAATACGGAAAATTGAAAGAAGTGACTTGTAGAGTTCATTGCAACTGAAATCCGTAAGTACGATAAACATAGTTTTATGCTTCACTTTAGTTTTCTGAGTTAGGGTTGGCTTTCAATTTACTTTCTGTTGAATGTGTTTTATTGCTCTACTTTAATTGCTTAGAGTTAGGGTTAATTCCTTCTTTTAAAAGCCACATCCCTATGAGACCATTTGGAATTAGCATTTGTATTGAGCCATAGGTTTGAATCAGAAGGTTGGAAGTTGGAATTTTTCTTGTTAAAATCCTAGTATGCCTAAAATTCATGGCTCCCAAAGTACAAATTGCCACCCCTTCGGCCTAGTCTAGAGCGCTCTCTCAAGATGTAATTGACTTGTTACCATCCTCTAGAAATAAGAAACCTGAAAGGTCTTGTTCTATGGCCCTACTGTCAGAGAGGGAGTGATGGATAAACAATGCTTCATTAAGGACACTGAGTTGCCTTATACTGGATGGAAACTTTTTCAACATTGGTTCAGAAACAAGAAATTTGGAGTTCCTCTCTATAATCCTTGGAGGCTATATATAGGAAATTTAGTTGCTTCCAATGTGTATATGGATGTTGATCTTATAAAGGATATTGCCTCAAGGTATGATCTGGTCTCTAGGGTTGTCAGAACATTTGATGGGAAAGATATGGTAAAGATAAGCAGGCAAGAGATTGAAGATGTTTTTTATTTGCATGAGGGGAGTCAAGATTTGGTTCCTCTTGATATGGATAATATCAGGAAGGAACACGAGAACACCAAGCTATTCATCAAGAAAAAGTTGTTTCCCTTGCATACTGCTACCACTGGTACCAGGAAGCATATAAAGTAGATTAAAATTGGTGAAAAGGAGCTTGAGTCCTTCCCAATGAATTATTTCGTTATCTAACACTACTAGATTTGACACCATTTTTCGATGGGTGTTCATCGGTCATTCGAAAAATATTTGTCGGAAGAGCGATGAAATGGAAAAAATCTTTCTGTCACTATTTTTCACGTAAGGCTTTACTTACAAATTAAATTTTGAAATAACGCTAATAATCGCTTCTACTATGGCATCGTGAATACCTTTTGGGATTTTGTCAAT
>VDFB02000363.1:59462786-59643287 GCA_007258455.2 Sequoia sempervirens | reverse complement strand
ACAAATCTACCTAATAAAAATTTAACCAAAAAAAAAATTCAATAAAAAATTACAAAAAATATCAAGAATAAGCTTCAGTGAGTCATAAAACTTTTCCCAAAAGGATTTAGAAAAATATGATAATTTAAGTCAAAATATGGATATCGTACACGTGCATGGTATGGGTACAAAATGGCTTTTAAGCGTTAGTTTTTGCAAAAAGTACCTATGAAACTCAATTTGGCTGATATTGTGAAATAAATTACATATTTGGAAGAACTAGACTCAGAGCACTACATTTTATGACTAGTGACTTTTTTAAAGATTTCATCTCTAAGTGCTTCAAATTTTAAGGTCAAATGTGTCAAATACTGAAAATCAGGGAAAACACTTCCACTTTTTGGCCAAAAAGTGGACTCAACTTCTTGCACACACCCTATAATATAACACAAAACCTCATCCTGATAGTTACCAATCTTAAAATTTACCAAACATTTCTCATTGACCAATGCTCTATGGTCCTTCTTTAGCCATGTGATCCGATATGGTTTTGGATTCCTTCTCCTCTCCAACTGCAACTTAGTAGCCATTTCCTCTAAAAAAATATTATCAGTGCTACCCCCGTCAATGATAACATTACAAAATTTACCTTCACACTTGCATCAAGTGCAAGACAGGTTCTTTCTTTGATCTAGTTCCTTTTCCTCATTTAGCAAGGCTCTTCTGACAAGGTCCTCTCCTCTTTCAATGTCTTTAGAATGTGAATACTGAGTATCTTCATCTACATGGGAAACTCGAGCATTACCTTTAGGTCTTCTACTTTTCCTCCCTTAATTTTGAGGACACTTGTAGGCTTTATGTCCTCTGCATTGAAAATAGGTTCCATGAAAACCTCATCTTCCTGGTCCTCATCCAGATCTTCCTCTTTAGCTTTGGTCTCCATTATTTTGATCTCAAGGACATTAGGTATTATCTCCCTTCTGATTGTGACTACTACTAGATCCTTTAGTATTCCTTTGATCTTCACTTCAGACTCCATATGATCGTGCAATCATCTTTCCACCATGAACTTCACCCTTTTTCTTCCTCCCGAACCTTCTATTCAACTTCTCTTCCACCTTTAGGGAAAACTGATCTGCATCTTCAATTGTGGTCATCCTCACCCAACTCAACTCTTCTTGAATACTTGGCTTCAACCCATTTATGTAATGGGAAACTTTCTCCTTGTTGGCCTTAGAATGGCATGTTCTGATCAGCACTCGATATAATTATTCTATACACTCCTTAACATATTTTCCTACTTGTTTCAACCCTTGCATCTTCTTCAACAAATCTAGCTCATACTCCACAAGAATGAACTTTCTCTTCAATATTTCCACCATTCGATCCCATCTCCAGGTTATTTTATCTTTTCCTCTTCTATTCCTCTCCAACTAGACTTCTTTCCACCATATGCTATCATGGCCTTTCATCTTGTCCTTTGCAAATTTGACCCTCTCTAGATCTTCTATTTTATCATACTCAAAATAATATTACATGTCATTGACCTAATCGATCAACTCCTCTAGATTTAGGTTTCCAGAAAAAATAGAAAATTCTATCATCGACCTGTTTTCAATCTTGAAAATGGACCTAATCAATCTAAATTCTCCAAGATCCATTATATCATGTGCTTCTTCGAATGACTTTACATTTTTAGCCTCATCCTCACTTTCATCTCTTCTTCTAACATCAGCTCCTCTACACAACTCATCTTGTAGTGCTTGCACTTCTCTTTGGAGGGCTTTAAAACCCTCTTCTATTACCCCAACATTTCTTCCACCACAGTTTCTTCGTGGAGGCATCTTTTCTCACAGATCCACAACCACAATCCCTAGTGTAAATTGCCTCATGTTTGGAAATTTTTCTACACACTCAAGAAATCCTTCTCTAATACCACTTGATGAAGGGTACTCCCCTTACAATCTGAAAATCACACAAGAATAGAGAATTTCACAAACAAAATCCAAGAAGGAAGCAAAGGTTTTCTATAATCATTGAAATGAAAATGAAATTAAAAAATTACTATTGCCATCACATAAGATTTCTAATTACATCAATTTACAAATTTGTAAATCGGAGCCACCATCTATACTACTCTACCCTCCCCTCTGTAACCCCATTCACATCCTTTATTTGGAAGGTGTAACCACCCTATAATCTTCTAGAAAGTATAACTTCCTCAAGAAGATATTTTGAAATTTTATTAATTTTTTGTAGTACAACTTTGTAGGGCCGTAACTTTTGATCCAACCATTGGGTTTTCAATTATAATATATTTTTAGAAAGCTATTGAGAAGGAAAATCCCTAAAAATTAGCACCTAAAGGTAGACTACTTTCATTTTTTTCCAATTTTTAGGCCCATCCAGAGCCTCTAAGTGCTTCAAAATTGACTTAAAATATTTTAAGAGGATTTTCAAAAATTGAAATTTTAATATCTCTCAAATGAAAAATGATATTAAAGTGATTTCTTCGTCATTGGCTTCAATTTACCATTCTGGAGGTATGTGTAATATTTTGTTCCCATACATGCTTAAATATAGACTTACTAAAAATAGTAAATTGCCAAATTTAGCCTTTATTGAAAAGAAACAACATTTTTTTTGGTTGATGCAAGATTTCTCTTACACCCTGGATGCTCGTTAGTTGAATTATCAAATCCAAAGGTAGAAATAGGGGTGGTTTTAAGGAAAGAAACACAATTTTTTGGGTTGGGGGGTGGGGGGTTCCTCAGTGATAGGGTTTTTCCCTGAGCCCTAGTAATTTTGCGAGTGGGGGGTGGGTTTCTTCCAGGGCACAAGTGGAAAGGGGGCCTTAGAGGGGTTGGAATGATTGTGGATAACAAGAGTGTTCCTTTTGATAGTGACTAAGGAGGGGGAAAGAGTGGCCTAATGATGGAAAAGGAAAAAAATTAACCCCTAGTGAATGGGGAGATTTTTACTTTTACTCTAAACAGTCTTAAGGGATTGTTCAATGGAAGAAATGACCCAGAAAGTGAAGTTCAACTTGATATTATAACAAAAATAGTTTAACATGGGAAAGAGATGGGTGTGAAAATGACGAAAAATGACCCTCCAACATGACATACATCATAAGCAACTCCACAATTTTGTGCCACACCTCATGGAGGTCAGCTCTATTGAAACTGTTTTATAGCCTATTAACCTTTTCTCCCTCCTTCAAGAACCTCTCCAGGTCTTTCTAGTAGTACCCCTTAGACTTACAAGGGATGCAAGCACAATCTAGAGAAATCACCATGACCTCGACAATCAACTCAACTTTCACAAGGAAGGAGCACATGTCAATGGTGACGGTGCCCTCATTACAATAATTGGAAAATTCGATAGACAAATTGGGGTCATTCCCCTTCATTCCCTCCGCATACAAGGCCAATTTACCCCATTGGAGAATAGACTATAAACACGACTATAAATTTTCCATACCTAACAAGAGGTAAGTTTGTCCTGCACCAACTCACGGTCCCCTATGTTCAAATTCACAAACAACAAAGCAAGAGGAGTTTTGTGGAAATGTTGAGAAGAATACCTAAGCCAGGAGTAGAAACGATTATGAAAATACTACCCAAAGATGATGGTTTTCCATAATTGCAAGTTGTGGCAGATGATGAAAGGAGAAGACAAGAAATATAGGTCAATCTCATTTCTATGGTACTTTGATATCATTATTAATTAAGTCACACACATGCTTGGGGATTTGAGAGATATTATCCCAAATAATCAAATTTGGAGTAAAAGTGCCAAGGTTAGCAAGTGCATTTGCCACTTTGTTTCCATTTCTATACACGTGAGTAGATCTACTATTCCCAAGAGTAATCATGATATTGTGTATTGAAAAGATGGGGTCACGAAGAGACCAGCAAGGTTTAGGCATCCCAATCAACATAAGAATGGTGTTTTTAGAGTCACCTTCAATGGCCAGGTTAGAAAATTCAGGGCTCGTGGCAATTTGAATACCATAGTACACTATCTCCACCTTCACAAAGTTGGAGTGAATGCCAAGATTCACCGCATAAGCCAAAATCATTTTCCCATTATGGTCTCTAATGACCCCACCCCCACCCACTTGACCTGGGTTACCTTTTTCTAAGCCATCAAAGTTAATCTTAAGCCAACTGGGCTTTGGGGAATGATAAATATTAATTATTTATTTATAAATTACATAGAATTATCATAATTGTGTGCTTGGAATTTGATATATATGAAATTTTCCAAATAGGACGTTACATCTTTACTATAAGAAACAACATATATGGTATTTTTTTTGTTCTTAATTACTTCTTGTTTCCTCAAGAATATTTTAAAGTACAATAGGCCAAACGCTTGAAGTTTTTCTATTTGAATGGGCTTCCTTGGAACTACCACTCTACAAGGCTTTACAAGGACTTCTTTTTAAGGATGTAGATTGTTGTATTCATAACATCTGCACAGTATTAATAGATGGTACATTTTTGTTGTGCGCGATGCACCTCACCATCTTCAAAATCACCTATTCCTCCTTTCCATGACTATATTTTTTTGTGGAACATCAAACTAGTACATTGTTTATGAATTCCTAAATAAAATTTCTAAAATTGGTTGGAGATGGATATGCCTCCATTATTTGATGTTAATTGTTTTGACTTATTTACTTATTTGTTTTTTAACAAAGGCTTTCAATGCCACAAAGTTAAAAAACACTCTTGACTTGTCCATCAAAAGGAAGCCTCCATTTTTCTAAAAGAGTCACCAACAATTATGAATAAATACTTTGCACTAGACACTGGAGGTGTCTCCAAAGGACCATGCAAATCAACATGTAGTAAACCTAAAATCCCTTTGGATTTCCATGCTTTATCAATATCAAATAGATATTGAATTTTTTCCCATTTGACACCATATAAGTCTTATCAAGAGTAGACAAGTATTGGTTATCATTCATAGGACCATGCAAATCAACATGTACTAAATCTAAAATCCCTTTGTCTTGCTACTCTTATCAATATCAAATAGATATTAAGTTTGTTTGTCCATTTGACACCATATTAGTCTTATGGAGAGTAGAAACATGTTGATAATTATAGAGATCACATACCTAATTCCAATGTTTAGTGGTATTGTCAACTATTGCTAGTGCATGTGCATTTTCTATTTTGGGATCAACCAATTTATAGAAAAACCTTTTTTCCATGCCAACAAGAATCATTTTTCTATCTTGCAGAGTATCTACGATACATTTGTTTCCTTCAAAATTTACATGAAGATTAGGATTCTTAGTGATTCACTTATAGATGGTAGGTTTTTGTTCATGTTAGGGACATATTGAATATTCTTAAATGTATAATTACACCATTATTCAATGACACCCTAATATTCTCACAATCTCTTCCAAATTGAGTCCAACCATCACCCAAAGCCACATATTCACTACTGCCCTCATCCTCAACAAAACTTATATACAATTCTTTATGACATGTATAGTGTTGAAATGCATTAGATTAGAAATTCTAGGTTGCGAACTTCAGATATTGGTTCTATAATGCCATAAAATCAAAGTCATCTATTGCTTCTTTTTCATCCTTAGCAACCTTTGCATGCTTTGACTTCTTGTGACCACTTACAAGATCTCATTGTTATTTTTCACAATCTTTCTTGACGTGTTTTTACTCTTAACATCAATAACACTTTGTTATGGATCTTTGTGTGGAATTACTACCCTTTGATGATTCACCTAATGAACTCATTGCTTTATTCTATTGAATTTTGTTCTTGCTTTTTGCATAAAATACACTTTTCGTAGTGTTTAAAGTTGTTGCTTCTAACTATACCTATCATCATTCCTTATGTAACATAAGTGTTGATAATTTCTCAAAATCAAGGTCTTAAGTCTTTGCAAGTAGGTGTAGCCTGGACTCAACAAAGGACTCAAATGATATTGGTAAATTATGCATTACCAAAGAAACCAAATCATGATCATCTAATAGCTTTTCAATGGTTGTCAGTTGATCAGTGAGATCCTTCAAATACAAAAGGTAGTCATAAATAGATCATCCTTCCTATAACTTAGTGGAAAACAAAAGATTTTTTAAATATAAAACTCTCCCAACTTTTGATGTTTTTGAGACGCTCCCTTAATCTTGAAGGTATAGTTGCATTTCTAACTTATGGAACTATTGCATCAACAACAAACACTTCAAAAGCATTAAAGGATTTTTTCATAGTCCTTCGGATAATCTACATATATTTCCTCCTTGTTCAACACAATTTTATCAAGGTCATGATACTTGCAAATGGTGAGTATTTTATGACTCCATAGACTATAAATTGTTCCATTCAACTTTTGAGAGTCAACCAAGAGAAAGGTTTGAATTACTATCATATTAGGACACTACCATAGACTCTAGATTTACATAAATAATAAAATTGAGAAATTTGTTAGAGCTGGAACAAATAATGTTTTAAATTCCACTAGACCCAATGTGGTTGGATTTTTAGAAGCAAACTCTTAACAATTTAAAACATATTAAATTAATAAATAAAAAAAGATAAATTACATAAACAAATAAATTGGAAAATACATTAGCGTTGGAACAAAATCACTTTATATGAATGTTTTAGAATACTCTTGAAACATTGTGGCAAATTTTTTGGAGAAAATTGCCCATGTTTTAAAAGATATTAAATTGACAATATCTTTTTAGGAAAATAACCGGTAACCTTAAAATTGGAGACGTGGTAATGTTGGAGGGTAAAAGCAAGAAGATGAGTCCACTTCTCGTGGAAGTTTCTGACTTAGCCAAAAAATCGAAATGGGGCAATACAAAATAGGATCCCATTATTTAGCAAATGATATCATGTTTCATTTCAGAACCCTGAAGCAAAAGTGAGCTCTTGTTTTATAGAAATGGGATCTTGTTTTATAAAGGCTTAAAATTTAAAAAAAAAAACAAATGGGATCTTGTTTCTAAAAATTTCATTTTTCATCCCAGTTTTTGCTATGGTTTTTAGGTCAAAAAAAGGCTTGGGGAGATGAGCCTTAGCTTTGGACCTGCATTGACCTGCAACTTGAAGGTCATGTCAATGTTAGTAGAAAAGAGTGACTTTCGACATATGTTTGAAGATGTTTTTTTTAGAGTTTTTTAATGAAATTAAAACCCATTATAGATGAGATTGTGTAGATTCAAAATATGGTTTTCTTACAATTATATTTTTTTTAATTTTTCAAATGAGTTTTGATGAATAAGTCCATAAACTTGAAATATTAGGTTTTTTATTATTTGAATAAATTTTTATTAAAATATTTTTTTGAAAAAAATTATACATGCACAATATTTAGACAATTATTTTTAATTTAGAAAAAAATGATAAGTTTAGGTCATCTTAGGCCTGATGTATAGGGGGTTTTCAAAACAGCAATTACAAATAATAAAAATTAATAAAAAAATATTCAATAAAAAATTACAAAAAATAATTGTGCACAATCTTCAATGTGTTACAGATCTTTTCCCAAAAGCATTTAGAAAAATATAATTATTTAGGTCAAAATATGGTTGACGTACACGTGTATGGTATGGTAAAAAAAGTGACTATTAAATAGTGGTTTTAGACATGCCTATTGAAAATCAATTTGTATCATCTGGGTATTAAAATAAATTACATATTTGGAAACTAGACTCTGAGTAGTACATCTACTATTTCTAAATTTTCTTAAGATTCAATCTTTTAAGTGCTTCAAATTTTTAGGTCAAATGTGGTAAATTCTAAAAATCGAGAAAAACATTTCCACTTTTTTCCCAAAAAGTGGACTCAACTTCTTGCACACACCTTGGAGAAAAAAAATGATACGCATGGCCAATTTTTAGGAAAAAAATATATTATTGATCAAAAGTTACAAAATAGCCACATTTTTTCTTATAAACATAAGAAACTTAAAGATAAATATTTTACAAAGTTTATAAGATCATAGTCATGAAAAATATTAAAAAAATATATACTCTTGATCTAGATTTGTATAACTTGAAAATTGCATTTCAAAAAAGTAGCTATTTAAATCAGCTACCAAATGAGGTTATAACTATGCATCTATTTTGCTACAATCAAGCTAAGTGATTTCTCTAAGAAATGCACTTCAACCAAATCGGTGCCTTTGTTAATTACACCAAATTTCTCTATGCCACAGTTTGGTAGTACAACACCTTGATGTTGTGCCTTGAGATAGTTTCGATGAATAATATGTATAAATTTATAATGTTGTTATCATAGGTTGTGTCCAAACTGCACAAAATTTACTGCCTCTTTGAGATTGGCAACTATCTCATGCTTTTGAGCAATTTTATGAAAGAATTTGTCACACTTCTAAGTGCCAAAATTCCTAATAGATCTACATAATGGGGTGCCACAATGAATGGAATGTAATGATTCCTCCCCATAATGGGACCTCTCTCAAACAACCAAGAAAGATTCTTCCTCCCAAGCTTGCTAATGAAGAATTGAAAACTAAAGCTCTTACACTATACTTGAAATTGAAACAATTATCACATTCAATACTCAAATTGAATGAACAATAAACTGAAAAATATTAACTATATTGTTTTAAACTGTGTATTTAAAACTATTACAAAGATCTCTATATATAAGATATTTAAGACAAGCGACTAGAAAGTAAGAAATAAAGCTAGATAAATCCAAAAAACAAAGCTAAGGAAAAAACTAAAAGACTTATGTATTTTGTAAACTATAATTTTATTGAAAAAGATAGAAGAACCTAAAAATAGGAAACAACAAATGATCATTAGAATTGATCGTTCATGCATATCTTCAATCCCTCCTTAAATGATCAATAGGCATGAGTCCCAACTAATATCTCAAAGCAACAAAATTGGCTATAAGAGCCTTGGTAAAGATATCAACAACTTGCTTAGATGTACGACAACACTGCAATTCCACTATCCCATCTTAAACCAAGTCACATATGAAAAGATGCATGATCTCAATGTGATTCGATCTAGCATGAAACACAAGATTTATATCATTACAATGGCACTGTTGTTATCATAGTAAATAGTTATGGGGTGTTCCTAAACAAAATGTAGATCCTCTAAAATAATTCAAATCTATATGGCTTGACAACTTGTAGATATTGCTGCAATATTTTCCACTTCTATGGAAGAGAGAGCCATGATTGTTTTTCTACTACTCCAAGATACAACTCCAAAACTAAATGAGAAAACATAACCAGATTTTTATTTTCTATCATCCACATAACCAGCCCAATTAGAATTTGTGTAACCAGCTAGCTTAAACTTATTAGTGGGAGAATAATGAATGCCAAAATTTTGTGTACAATACACATACCTTAATATTCTTTTTGCAACACACCAATGAGACTCATGTGGATCTTGCATTGGCTAAGAGATGAGGCTCATAACATACATAATCTCAGGTCTAGTTGAAGTGAGGTACATGAGGCTTTCGATAAAAATTCTATACATAGTAGCATCCACTTTTGAACTTGCATCTTCCTTGGTTAATTTATCGCAAAGGGCTATAGGAGTTGCAACTACAGTGCATGCCACCATTCTAAACCGCTTCAATAAATCAACTACATACTTGGTTTGAGAAATGAACATACCTTTAGATTTTTTTTGCACCTCCACACTAATAAAATAATACATGAGTTCCATATCAATATTTTAAATTCTTGTTTTATTTCTGCTTAAAATTTCTCCATGAGAGTTGGACTATTACCTCTATAAATGAGATCATCAACATAAAGGAAAACTATGAGAATATCATTACCAATATATTGGACATACAAGGTGGGGACTGAGTGGCTTATTTTAAATCCCTTCTTCATGATGTAACTATCAATTCTAGCATACTAGGCATGCAGAGCTTGCTTCAACCCATAAAGAGCTTTCTTCAACTTGTAAACTAAGTGTTCTTTTCTTGAAATTTAATAACCCATAGGTTGTTCCACGTATACAATTTCCTCATCTATATAACCATTAAGAAGTGTTGATTTTACATCCATCTAATATACTTACCATTTTTATTTTGCAACAATAGCCAATATAATCTTGATTGTATCAAGTCTAATAACTGGAGCAAAGGTTTATGAATAATCTACTCCACGCATTTGTGCAAATCACTTGGCAACTAATTTTTCCTTGTGGCATTCTATTGAACTGTCTACATGATATTTGACCTTGTAATCCATTTGATACCAATCACCTATGTATCTTTAGGAAGTTGCACTAATTCCCATTATTATTTTTATGAATTGAATGCATCACTTCATTCATAGCATCAATCTATATTGTTTCTTTCACAACTTCTTCATACACTGAAAGTTAAAATTGAATTTTACTAAGAAAAAAAAAATTGGCAACTAAATTCATATTAGAACTCCTTCGATAAATTTCATTTAAACTTTGTACATTTCATGAAGAGCTTAGGCTGAATGGTGGACTTGAATTATCACCTGAAGAGGAACTTGGTGAACTTGGTGAACTTGGGCTTGAACTTCCACTTGAGCTTGTGTGGAGAGGATGAACTTGATCATCTTCAATACTCATGATTAGTGGTGTAGTTTGTTGAACTCCTCTTTTCCATTGCCATACTCCCCCTTTAGTAAAAACCACATCCCAACTAACAATCCATTGCTTTGTGTCAAGGTTGTAAATTTAATATCCTTTAGTTGCATCTGAGTATCTCACGAAGATACAAAGTTGGGATTTTGTATCCAACTTCTTCTACTTTTGAACTAGAATATGAACATATGTGGAACAATCAAATACTCAAAGATGAGCCACTTACATCTTATGACCACTCTAGGCTTCCTTCGAAGTGGTGTTTTGAACTGCTTTTGTGGGACTTCAATTCAAAATATATACTATCATTGCAACTACTTCTCCCTAATAAAAATTTGAAATATTTTTGGACTGTAACATACTTTGTGCCATTTTAATAATGGTATGGTTCTTCCTTTCTACAATACCATTTTTCTGGGTGTATAAGCTATAGTAAGTTGTCTCTTGATGTCATGAGTGTTACATAAATCAACTAACTCTTTGGAAGTGAATTCTCCCCCTCTATATATTCTAAGTATTTTGAAAAAATTTACTTTGTTTTTTGTCATAGCCTTAAAGTGCTTGAAGCATTCAAATGCCTCACATTTCTGCTTAAGAAAATAAACCCATGTACGGTGGGAGAAATCATTAATAAAAGTCAAAAAATAAATACTCTTACCCAAATATTCCTCTTGCATGTCACTATAGATGTTAGCATGCACAATCTCTAGAGGATATTTTTCCCTCTATGATTTGTTCACCGAAAAATTGTTTCGATGCTACTTGCCAAGAGCACAAGCTGAACAAACTTTATTTGCTTGAACTGCAGGAAGTCCTCTTAACCTTTGAAAATTCAAATGACAATAGCATTAGTGCCATAACCACAAATTATATGCGGTTTCCTTGAGGGCATGCATCTTAGTAGAAACCAATATGTGAGAGGAAATAATCTATTCTCTATCATACAAGCCTTTGCTACAAGATGATGGTTAGTTGGTTTATCAAATATTTTGTAGCAATTATCTTCAAACACAACCTTATAATTTTTTGCTACAAGCTACCCAATACTTTAAAATTATGTTGTAATTTTGGTACATGCAAAGTTTCATGAATAAAAGTATTTTTTCCTTGCTTATTTTTCACTACAAGGGTACCTTTTCCCATTACTTCAACCTCTTTATCATCACCAAATTTTACTTGACTTCTCATAGATTCATCTAATTTGACAAAGATACTAGATTTACCCGTCATTTGATTTGAGCATCTGCTATCTAGGAACCACACATCTTTGTGATTTTCTTTTGTAAAATTTCATGTAAAGAACATGGAATCCTTTGCATATTCAAAAGAATCTTATGTATAGTTGGATCTTGACTTATTAAATTCATATTTTTTCTTTTTGCATTATGATTCATAGTGTCCATACCTTTCATGATATCTACATTGGATGCTTCTACAATCCACAAAAAATATTCCTCTTCCTCTACCTCATCCTCTAGTTGTAAAAGGCTCCCCTTGAGATTTATTTCATTGAGAAGAAGGGATTGTATATTTTTCTTTAGTTCTTGTATAATATACTAGAAGGCTTGCACTAGGTTCTCTGTAGAACATTGAATGCACTCCTCATGAGATTGTAAATAGCCTATCAAATTTGCAACTTTGAATGTAGTTAAATATTTATTTTCTTCAATTTTTATGACCACTAGATCAAATTTTGGAGGAAGGGATCTCAAAAAAAATTCTACATTTTTTTTCTTTGTGACACTTTCCCCTTGAGTTTTAAGATGATTCATAATGCTTTGAGTCCTAGTAATAAATTATTGAATAGACTCGGCTTCTTTCATCCTTAAATTTTCAAAATCTCTTCAAAGGGTTTGAAGTATTACCAATCTTACTTTGTCAGATCCTAGGTATGTAGTTTGTAGAGCCTCCCATGCATCCTTTGACTTTTTCATACCATCTATATGAGGGAAAATTGACATATCCAATGCAAATTGAATGATGAATGGAGCTTGATGTTCTTCTTTCCATCTTCTTTCAATTGAGTTTTTTTATTTGTTATTAAGGCATTCAAAGCATTTTGATCTACATGTTCTCTGTATCCCACATCTACTAATTCTAATATATCTTGGGATAATAGTAGGGTCTTCATCTTTATACTACAATATTCATATTTGTCTCTGGTAAACAATGAAAGTTGGAATGGAAAATTACCACCATTTTCCATTCTAATATTCCTTGGAGAGAACTATTACCTTGTTTCCTACGTCAACAAAAATTTACTCCTATAACCTACTCTGATACCAATTGAAGAATGGAAAACTAAAGCTCTTACACTATACTTTCAATTGAAACAATTATCACATTCAATATTCTAATTGAACGAATAGAAGACTAAAATATATTAACTATATTGTTTTCAACTGTGTATCTAAAACTAGTGATTTTTTTAGTGGCGAACATTCACCAATTGGCTAATAGTTGAAATCTAGGAATCTAAAATTGGCTAATAGCGCGAGCTACAACATGACTTGAATTGCCACATTTTTACAAAATTTTATTATAGTCTTATTTAAATCACCAAATAATTTATTTTATTAAAAAAATTAACTCAAAAATTCACCACTACTCGATACATGATTAGATCAAATTCGCCTCAATTTTATAAATTATAGTAGAAATCTATATTAATTCACTAATAGCATATCATAATTATTAGTTGCTTTAGGACCATATTTCTAATATTTAGTTTCCACCATTGATTTATAATATAATATAATGGCCCTTGTTGTATTCCATGAGGTAAAATGTACCCATGATCTATAATGCTCATGTGGCCCACAATTTTGTGTCTCATGAGCATTATATATTGTGGATAAATTTTACCTTACAGAGTACAATGAGGGTCATTAGACCAATGATCTAAAATATATTTTGAGACCCATGAGAATTATAGATCATGGGTACATTTTACCTTGCAGAATACAATGGGAGTCATTTATATTATATTTTAAAAGAATGGTGGAAAGTAAATATCATAGTCTACCCCTTCAACCCATCAATAATTTCCACCCTTGGGCCCTTACCTTTCCATGAGAATTATTTTTAGATTAGATAGATTCGCCATCATAATTAATGCATTTTCCTATTATTTTTTAAGATTTGCCAAATTTTTCTACAAAATTTTAGTGATGTAAAAAATTCGCCAATAAAATTTTATTTTATTTTTGAAAAAAGGAAAGATTCCCAAATAAAAATTAATATTTTTTCCAAAACAATGAAATATTCTCCAAGATTTTATATCTTCTTTTGAGGGGGGTTTCTTAAAGTTATCACTGTCTAAAACTGTTACAAAAATCTCTATATATAAGAAATTTAAGACAAGTGATTACGCAATTAGGAATAAAGCTACATAAAGTCATAAAAAACAAAGATAAGGAAAAAACTAAAAGACTTATGCAATTCTCAAACTTTTGTTTTATTACAAAGACAAAAAAACCAAGAAACAAGAAACAATAGATATGATTGTGAGAATTGATCATTCATGTATATCTTCAGCTAATGTATAGGATTTGATGTTATTTTATGATAAAATTCATGCCTTGAGATAGTTTTAACAAACAATATGTTAATTGCTTAACTCACTCAGCATACATGGCAAACATACTACCGTGTTGCCATGAAGGATCCTATTGGAAAGAAGGATTACCATAGCTTTGACTGCCATAGTAGAAAAAAGTACTACCATAGAATAATTGAGTAATTTTTTTTGTGAGGACCTTTTGAGGAAATGGATTGACAAAATTATGCAAAATTATATAAATCAACAAGGGTAATTATATCATCCATAATTCTAGATGCATATCCCACCACCATTCCCTATTCACATCAAATCTCCACTCCACAGGTCATAATTCAATATTTATGCAAAATGCCTGGATATATTTGAACATCAAGTTTGATGGAATAAGTGGTCATTTTCCTAGCATTTATGGAGAATGAAAGTCATTGAGAGACTACTGGCATTCATTTACTATTAATCATGAATAGATGAGGGTTCTACTTGATTGTTTAAAGAGGTGTAAACCAGGAATGGAAGTTTGAATAGCTATCCTCAAGTTAGAGGATTTGTATTACATTTAATCCATATAGGAAATTTTTGTGTTCACCATTCTAGAAATATAATCCTACTTGTGGAGTGTGAATTGTCTTTAATCAATTCTGGAATGAAGGGTCAACAATTAGCATGAAATTTAGAATCAACTAGCTTGAGATTTGCATGTGGGTAGAGAGCCTTCTTGTTGTGGATTATGATAGATTTTTAATTCTCAGCTACAATTAGCTAATGTTGTCTTTGTGTTTTAATAAAAATTTAGCTCTTAGCTTTCCTTTTTGAGCTCCTATGGCAATCTCTCCTTGTATGATTTTATATTTTTTATATGGACTCTACTTATTTTCAATTATACACATTTGTTAGTACAATCCTCTAAGAAATAAAGTGCTCATGATTTGCTCACCTCTGTACTATGAAATATCAAATTGGAGTACATAAAATTTGGTTGTAGCATCATAAATTGTCGCTCATGATAATTTTACGCTATTTTATGCTCCCCCTTAAGTACATGGACCTAACACCATTTTCCTAAATTATTCCTTTTGTGGCCCATTTTAACTTTTACTGACAAATTGAAAGTACAAAACAAATGCATTTATTTAATATTTTTCCCCTGACACCTTAGATCCTAAAAAAATAGGGCTAGGACTAAGTCACCCTTAGTGACTTAGTCCCCTTATTTTGGCTTCAAATTCAAATATGTCAATATCAAAATTTTACCAAAATTGAATTTTAAATGTCCAAAGTTAGCTATCCAGATTTATTTTTTAAGAAATTAGAATAATTGTATATAAATACCTAGTTATTACATAATTTGAAGGACATCTAGAAACTATTGGAAAAATAGTTGATCGATAGCATTATCAAGAAATTCAAGAGCAACATTTCAAAGGTTTATTGCAACAATTCAATATCCAAGCATCATGTCAAAGTGTATGTGAGTTTGTTCATGGTCATGTTATCATATTTTTTGTAAGACTAACCCTTGTAGGTCTCCGAGAAAATCATGCCAAGAACAATCAAACCTTGAGGAGATTTGTATGAATTCAATCCTATAAGAAAGCCATTTTTAGAGTGGTGAATTATATATAATTGTTGACTTATCATTCCTTTATCATTTACTTTCCTTATCATTGAAATTTCCATTATGGAAGTGGAAACACTAACATGAAATTTGACTAAGGCAAGCCCCTAAATGAAATAACCCTCTCTCTCTCTCTCTCTCTTTGAATATGCAAGTTTCAAATCTGAAAAAAAATGTGAGATGCTAGAAGGTCAATTATTCATTATTGCATTCAAACCCTACACCTTGACAACAAACAAAAATTTAGTTATAGAATTATTCAATAGTGATCTAACAATGCAAAAAGCAAGTAATAGAAGCATTGATCTAACTCTCGAGGATTGTGAAAATAGATCTGAAATTGGTCAACAAGGACACCGTCACGTTGGGTGAAGTCCTCAAAAATTAGGCTCAAATTCATATCATAGGTGCATAGTGTCTTGTTCTATCTATTTCAGCAATCTAAATTTTTCTATGATATTATGTACTTAATGTATTTTTATTAAAACTAAAATTTGAATTATTAGCCTAATCGTTGCATTACATGTCATCCCTAAATTAATTCTAGGTTGCAAGTTAGTCTTGTACCTTATCCAAATCTATCAAACGCTAGCTACCTTAAGTCCCTCTACGAAATATTTAGAAAAGATGTCAAACACTAGAGTGCAATCCCTAAGGTTTCCCTTTTCCTATGTTTCATTTTGGTGAACCTGGCGTGTTTTGGATTAGATAAGCAAGGAAGGGCCTTGACCCCAAACAAAGTAAAAGACGGAGCAAAACAACCCAACAAAATAGACTAGTTAAACACATCAAAACAATCAGAAAGAACAAGACAAGAACAACAAAAAAACATACTAGTAGCAAGAAAGGAGCCACTAGCAAAAGACAAAATAGAAACAGAAACCCATAGAGAAACAGTTCAAGCACTAGAGTTAGAACCCGGCAGCTTTCCCTCCAAGGGCATGTTAAATGAAAAAAGTGACCTTAGAATTATATGTTTTCTTACGTTGCACAATTGTCTAAGAAGAATCAGAAACTAGAACTGAAGCATTTTGATCAGAAGGGGAAGAATCCCCTTCAGAGTAACTAACAAGTGGAATAATAGATACTTCAACTAAAGCATCCATAACAAAGCCCGAAGTAGCAATATTCATAGTTAAGACATCTTTTTCTAGAAAGGGCATAGCAAGGGCCTCAAGGGAGGCAACACACAGCATTAGGAGCAGCCTTGTCTAGAGACAACACAAAAAAATCCATAGCAGAATTTACACCATCACAAGTGGAACGTTATGTCCACTATGCAAACAACAACACGCGCTCACTCTGAGCTAATGGAACCTTAGTATGTCCACTAGATGAGCCCCCAATGGGTGACAAATGAGAGAATCTTATTAGGCTCGCATACCATATCAAAGCTATCCTATTGACAACTTCAATAAGGCTCCACAAAAAATTTGAGCCCCATAAGGCCTAACAGGTTGCATTATGCTAAACACCTATGAGCAGGGCAAGGCTTCATTGGCAAGCAAAGTGTGTTATGCAAAAGCAGTTTTATACATTTATTTGTTTTATTTTATAGTTCTATGATGTTAACAAATATAAAATCAATCTTCTTTTGCATATGATTGGTTGATTTTCAACATTGCTTGACCAATATTGTTTAGTGTTGAAACCATGCTCATTTAGACATTAATTTTCTGCTCTTCAAGTTCCAATAGCCTTTTTTCAATTGAATCACTTGTGTTAATGTTTTGTTCATGTTGTTTCATGTGTCCCTCTTTAGCCATTTGTAGAGTAGAAATCAACAACCTATTGTTGTCAACAATAACATCATTCATGCATGTTGCATTGGAAATTGATTTATTTTTTTTTCCCTATGCATTGTTTGTCTCTTTAACTACCATTTTTAGATTGGTCATGATTATCCATATTTGGTGTTTTAGAGTCATGTAATGACTCATCTTCATTTGGAGGATTGTTCTCATCAAACACATAACTTGTATTAGAAAAGTCAATAGTGATATTTCCTGGATTGATGACTCGATCTTTACCAAATATGGTCTCCATTGCATCATAAAGTTCAATAATGAACTTTGGAGGAAGTTTCTTTTCAACCCTTTCACAAGTTGTCATATGCCAATAAGTATCATGCTCGGGTGGAATATTATGCTCATAGTCTCTATTTTTTTTGTAATTAGCCTGAATATGCTCTCAATGATCTCAGCATTGGTTTGTTGTACGAGGAACACCATGAACAAAGAAATTTTCTTGAATAATTTTCCACTTTTTGGTGGAATTTAATGCCTTTCTCATTGCACCACTACTTGATTGTGATTCCCTATCAATTCTTTTAGCTTCAATTAGAACCATTGTGTTTGCAATGCTTCAACAAACTCTACTTTTTTCTTAAGTTACATGAAATTGATTTTCTATGACTTCTACTTCATTGGTTGGAATTTCCTTTTCAATTACCACTTCTTTAGTGACCACTTCTTCATTGAGCACTTGTGTACTAGGAACAAACTCTGGTTAATAGTCATCATTAGAGGAGAACAAATTTTCACTTATACTATCTTGTGAAAGCAATGAAGTGAAATTTATGAAACAACATTGAGGAATTGGATGGTATGTAGTTTTATCCATGAAAAATAATAAGCATTTGGTATGGTCTTCATTAAAATAACAAAAATGACAATATGATCTTGTGTTAGTTATACCAATCCAAAAATTTAAAAAAAAAACTAATTCTATAAATAAAAAATAGAAAATTGACAATATAATCTTGGTTCAATTATTACATATTCAATGAACAATTTTTTGATAGAGAACCACAACCCCCAAAATTAAATGGATTTCATAATTTACTACAAAACATGCATTTTATGAATTCTTTGCACAGCTTTCAAACTGACAGATAAAGCAAAACAAGCATTGAAACAAATAGCTTCTAAAAATACCCTATCATGCTTAATATCTCAATTGTGTACCTTGGTTCTAGTTTGGATTTATCTACCCATTTCACCAATATATGGGCTTCAACATGAATATTTTATCTTTATAAATAAGTATTCGTCATATTGCACATTGGAGAAACTTTTTATAAACTTCTACCTAGCAAGCAACCATAATTTCCTTTGACCCAAAAGGAATAATATATTATTTATTATTTGCAATATCACTGCAATTTGTGAGTAAGAAGCTAAGAGCCTAAGACCAAAGCATTTTAAAACAATTTTCAAAACAAGCAAATACATTAACCCTTGTTTCTTAAAACTTAACAGACAGCTCAAGACACATTTCCAGTTTTGAAGGCTATTTTCTAAACACAAAAGGAAAAGTCTTTGTCAATGGAAAAATGTTCTCCAAAAGATTTGCAAGTCATAAACCTAGAAAAAATAATCACGAGTTATTGTAAAATTAAATCAAAATGTAACTAACAAAAATCAAACATTGGGTAAGAATATTTCAAAGAGTCTCAATCAAAATATAGTTTTCAATTGTTGTGGTACACAACATTTTTGCTTCAATTAACGAATTCCATTAAGGCCATCGGGGTTAACCCTGCAGTAGAATCCCCTGGTATTGCTTCATTGTTTGGTATATTATTCTCATACTTATCGAAGTAACTAGCTTCAGTGTCTTCTCCTTCAAATTTCAACATAATATTATGCAAAATACAACACAAAAATAGTTTTTAGCAGCATTTACAAATTTGGATGGAAAATTTTTGAATTCAAAGTTCACCAAACACCTTTTAGCATTCCAAAGGCACGTTCAACAACAATACAAGCTGAAAATAGTTTAAAGATAAATGATCTTTGAGTATCTATTACAGCTCCACTAAAAGATGTGATTAACCATGGCAACAATGGATATCCACCATCACCAACAATGTACTCTCTCATATTTGATGAACCAATAGAATTGGAATTTCATTCAACCTCTTTCCACCTTCGCATAACCTAGAAAAAATAATTTCTTAGGAGCCTAGCATCATTGATAGATCTAGGCCAACCTATAAAAACATCCATGAAACACATATTACTATCAACAATGGCTTGTAATGACATATTGTAGTTGTGTTCACGATCATACCAATTAGATGAGCATTCATTAGCTAGAAGCTCAAAATCAACATGAGATACATCTATAGCTCCACAACAATTTGGAAAACCTTGTTTTTGGTGAAATTCATGCTTTACAAGTTCAAGTGTTGAATGATCACTTGGCCATTGTATGTAGTTTTGAAATCGAACATACATAGCATTAATGAATTTCACAACTCTTGCAGCTATTGACTTTCCACACTCAAAAAGATCACTTAAATTAATCAGACATTCTAGATGATAGTCTTAAAACAACAATAGCCACCTATTTCTCAACTTGAAGTACCCTACTCCTAATAGTTGTTGCTAAAGATAGAGGTATATCACCTTTCTTAAGATCTTCATACAATGATTCACATAGAAATTGAAACAATGCATATGGTAAACTAAAGATACTACAAAATTGTTTGTCATTGCATTTAACTTCAAAAATATAATGGTTCCACCAATGCAAGAAACGTGGCTTGATATACCACTCACCTCTAACCTTCCCTTCCCATTGAGAAGTAGAAATATCTAAATTGAGGAGTACACTTTGTTGTTCACAACATATTGGATAAAGCTCCAAATCTATTTCATCTTCTACCTCATATCTAAATGATGAGAAGCTTGAGATGATTTTGTCTTAAATTTCTTTAATATATTTGTAGAGTCTTCAACATCATGCCAAAAATTGCAATGCTATTTGTTGTATCACTATAAGACATTCTAACAATACTCTGACTCTTTTTCTACTATCTAAATCATCACCTATGCTGCAAAATTAAAACAAATTAATAAAAAATTGTACTAAAAAAAAGAAAACAAAGTATATACTCTAAATATACATTATAAATAGTACAATTACAAATACAATGATGTTGTTAAGAGATAACAATATGAATCAATACATACAAAACAAAAAAAAAGTTGAGGTCCATCAAATTTACCATACACTGCCCCCAATTTATGACTATCCGACTGCCCCCAATTAATTAAGAAGAAATGAACCGAAAAGTAGAGCAAAAAATGCCTAAAGCATTGTAGCAACGATATATAACATCCAAAAAAGTAAAACCATACAGCAAACTTAAAAAACTAAACGCAATAGAACAAAACTTCAATTTTTACTTGACTGCTAATAGTTTCCAAATATAGGAAATAGAATGTTAATCTTGTTGATACTAGAGGAGTGCTTCAGTGGAAGTTTCAAATGATAGATGCATAAACAATATTCCATCTCTCCATTTTTAATAACTTTATTATCATAGATTAGAACAGAATTTCACAAGTAGAATAAAATATTCATGCTCTCCACAAATTGTGCAGATCCAGCCACTAAAAAACTGAAATATAATTAGATGACATATACTTAGAAGAATAACAGCTCAATATTTTAGGTTTCAAAGAGATGTGTTCCCCTAGACTGCAATGATCGAAGGATATGCACAAAATGGATTTGTTGAACAAGCTTTTAAAATTTTCAAGCAAATGCAATTGGCTGGTATAAAGCCAAATTTCACAACTTTTGCCAGCAGCCTGAGTAGTGCCTTTCATGATTATTTTCCAGTTTTGGCAGACTCTTCTGTAATCTATATAAAAAATAATGATAAAAAAGTTCTAGAGAAAAAAGAGTCATAAACAATAGACAATAAATGTTAAAGATTTTCTATGTAAATATAGAATGATGTATATCAGCTATTTGGTCATACATAATTACATCAATCTGTACAAAGAGATGCAAGTATCATAATAAATGCAAAGTATAGAAAGATAAATATTTCTATATTTAAAAAGTTATTCATAAGCAGTTTTATACATTTATTTATTTTATTTTATAGTTCTATGATGTTAACAAATACAAAATCAATCTTCTTTTTCATAGAATTTGTTGATTTTCAATATTGTTCGCCCAGTATTGTTTAGTGCTGAAACCATGTTCATTTGGACATTAATTTTCTGTTCTTCAAGCTTCAATTGAATCATTGTTCATGTGTTATTCATGGGGTTTCATGCATCCCTCTTCAGCCATTTGTAGAGTAGAAATCAGCAACCTATTGTTGTCAACAATAACATCCTTCATGTCTATTACATTGGAAATTGATTCATTTTTTCCCTGTGCATTGTCTCTTTCACTAGCATTTTTAAACTGTTTTTTTTTTTTTAAAATAAAAGTGGCTATGCCACTGAACATTTTATTGATTAAAAATACAGTTTACACCCCCTGATTCAAAAGGAGCATACCGGCAGGAAAGAACCAGGGAAGAAAACCTCTGGTTATAGCTCCAAAAAAAAAAGACAAAAAGAAAATAGCCTAGAACCTCAACCAAACCCAGACAGAACCCAAATACAATAATATCATTTCACCCCCCAGAGAGGCCCCCCACAGAAAAAGACCCGGAATAGGATATAGTTTCTTGGTACCAGAAACCCAAAGCAAAACATATCTCCAAAACAGGCGGATCCACATAACATAGAAAGACAGTAGCAGTAGATGATCCAAGATCCAAAGAGAATTTGTCTTCTTTCTTTAGAGGAGGAAGTGTCACAGTTGAAACATCTAATCAGCAATATCAAGCAGACAACTGTTAATGACTCTCCATAATTGGTTTTTCAGATTCATGCAATGGCTCATCTTCATTTGGAGGATTGTTCTCATCAAATGCATAACTTGTATCAGAACAGTCAATAGTGATATTTCCTGGATTGATGGCTTGATCTTTACCGAAGGTGATCTCCATTGCATCATGAAGTTCAACAATGAACTTTGTAGGAAGTTTCTTTTCAACCCTCTCATGATTTGTCATATTCGAGTAACTATCATGCCCAGATTGAATATTATGCTCAAAGTCTCTAATTTTTTTGTAATCAGGCTGAATATGTTCCCAATGATCTTGACATTGGTTTGTTGTGCGAGGAACACCATGAGCAAAGCAATATTCTTGAATAATTTTCCACTTTTCAGTGGAATTTAATGCTTTCTCATTGCACCACCACTTGATTGTGTTTCTCTTTGCAATGCTCCAACGAACTCTACTTTTTGCTTGAGTTATATGAAACTGATTTTCTGTGACTTCTACTTCATTGGTTGGAATTTCCTTTTCAATTATCACTTCTTCAATAACCACTTCTCCATTGAACCCTTGTGTACTAAGAACAAACTTTGGATAATAGTCATCATTAGAGAACAAATTTTCACCTACATTGTCTTGTAAAAGTAATGGAGTGAAATTTACGAAACCACATTGAGGAATTGGACGGTACGTAGTTTTATCCATGAAAAATAGTAAGCAGTCGGTACCTACATAAAAACAGCAAAATTGACAATATGATCTTGTGTCAGTTATACCAATCCAAAATTTAAAAAAATAATTCTATAAATAATTATTCATCATATTGCACATTGGAGAAACTTTTCATAATCTTCTACCTAGCAAACAGCCATAATTTCCTTCGACCCAAAAGGATTACATATTATTTATTATTTGCAGTATCACTTCACTTTGTGAGTTAGAAGTTAAGAGCCTAAGACCAAAGCATTTTAAAACAATTTTCAAAGGAATGCTATGGTATTTTATTAGTTGACTAATAGACAATTTATTCTTCTTCATATTTGGAGCAAACCAAACATCACGCACAATGATTTTTATTGCATTATTGAGAACAATCCAAACATCCTCTATCCCTTCTATTGCATGTGTTCTATGATCAAAAGTATTAGTCTCTCCAGTAGGTGAAATGTTGAGATGCACTAGAATCAAAGAACCAACAAATAGTTGCATCATTGTTATCTCAAGAAGGCACCAAATAAACATATTCTTTCTTCCTTGGATTTTGTTCCACCTCAACTTCTACATTAGCTTGAGCCTGTGACTTCTTATGTGATAGATCATATTGTTGTTTTGATTTTCTTTTTTGATATACCAAAACTTATGACAATAATAACAATCAACTTTGTCTTTGAATTCTGAATCAAAAGTTGAAGTTTTCTTGTTGGTTCTGTTCAAAGAAAACAAGTTTTTTTAGCAGGGCTGACCTGCTTTCGCAGCAGAAAACAGGGTCAAGTGGATTTGATTTTTAAAAAAATGATATATACATAAGGTCAAGTCACATGTTTTTCACATTCACTTCATAGCAGATCAATAGAAGAACAAAACATCAAATGGTAGAGCAGATGCAGCATGCAAAGAGCAAAAGTAGACATTTGTTTCCTTCAGCAGAAGAGCAAACAACAAACTGAAGATTGTTTCAGAAGTAATGAACAAAATGGCCAAGACGGTGATATATTCCACTTTTGGGCAGTAAGTGAACATATCTCCATCTAAGGCACACCTTTACCAAAAAAAATACCATCATTTTCACATACATTTTCAAAGTGTAAGACAACATTATCAAAGTGTATATAGTCTTAAGAAAAGGAATTGTTGTTGCTAAATAAATGAGTTCAAAATGATCATTGCATATTTTACTTAGGTGCATTCATTTTTTACTTTTCTTTGCTCTCTGAATGCAGCTGAACATGAATTGCTGATTAAGTACAAAGATTGAAACTTTTGTTCGAACAGCAGCAATTCCAGCAGCACCCTTCATTACAGTCAAGCGCCCTCCAACAAATTCCAGGTTCTCTTAATTTTGACTTACAACAGTTGCTGTTCAGGAAGTTGAATCATGGGACTCTGAAGCAAGAGTAAAAACCTGCTCTAGGAGGTGGTGGTTTTGGACTGGTAAAACAAATGGGGAGACTCTCTTTGAGAGTTAATAAAAATGATGAGGGAATGACTTGTAGGAATGAAAGCTCAGAGATTTTCAAGGGTAACATACCTTCTGATTGCATGATAGCTGGTACTGGAAAAAAGCATGAAGGCAGAAGATGATAACTGGAGGTAGATTTTTTCCTGTAGATTTGATGTTGCAGGATTTTCAGTTTTTGGCTTTATATTTGGTGAATGACTTAAAGCAGGTCCTGAAGTTTAGTATTGTTTCTGTATTTGAGATGTGCTTTTCCACACCATTGAAGTGGAAAAGAACATATAAGTAAAGCCAAATGAAGATTTATTAATTTAATTTAGTAGCTAGAAGGGCATTTAGTAAATTGGACATGTGATAATAAGCACTCAGTCAAGCTATTACAGGTATCTGTTGTGTAATGGTGAAAAATGACCACTTCATGAAGAGGAAGCTGAGGGAAGCTATTGAGATTAGGCAGTACCCTAACAACTGTGACAGAGATGAGGGCTTTGGGCTCAATTACTCTTAGAAATGTATCTTTCACATGCTTATAAATTCCAAGGAAAGTAATTAATGTTTATATCATAACAGTTAATGCATCATAGACTATTATTAACAATGTTGATAAGCATCAATTACGGTATGGAATGGTTTCCACTTCTTGATGTAATTGTATTTACTTAGATAAAGCCCTATTTTTTATCTTACCATTCATTTTGATGACAAAAAAAAGGCTGTGGTTGAATATGTTGATCCTTTCAATTCTATACATATTTTTATTTGGAAAAATTGTCTTATTAAAACTTTAAATATTATGGATTGCAGATGCTTGAAGTCTCAAATTGATTTTCTATCTATATTATTGTCTCCAGAATCATGATAGGCTTTGTTGAAGCCACATTTTCATTGCCTATATAATATCCAAGTTGCAAGCTTGGACATAACCGCTCAATCTATCTAGTCATTATTATATCGATATAAATCTTATGAACTAGACCATTGATTCTTTCATCAATCTTGAACATTATCCCCCTTTGCTTTTTAATCAGATTAACTAGTTTTCCCACATGCCTTGATGTAGGTTCTGTCTAGTTGAACATGATCTGAAACTCCCTTTTGACTTCATTGAAGGGTTTCTGATATTTAGTGTTGTGCTTCATTTTCCATTCCAACAGGTGATCTTACAACAAATATCTGAACTGTTGTAACTCAATTTAATCATTTGTCAACCCCCACAATCTTCAAATTCCCTCCTGAACATGGAGATGCTTGGAAATATCTGCCTTCCTTGTATAAGGTTGGCTCATGTTCCTAATACACATATCAGCTACTGGCGAAGGAGGAAAGCAGCTGAGGATTATAGCTCTAACTCTCTGTTTTGAGTTAGGCCTTGATATTGATGCCATGGATTTGGTTTTAAAATCCAATCACTATGTGCCCCTCGCCAAACTTCTGGGACCAAATTCCAACTACTTTCTTTTCACCAAACTTCTGGGAGCTTGGCTACTCTAGGTCTCTAGAACTAACAATACACTAGTTAATACATAACTGAAAAAGACTACACGTACAACTTGAACATTATAACATTTCTATCTACACATTTAGCACAATTTTCACTTGCTTAACCTATCAATTAACATCTTTTTAACTAGGAGGCTACGGATGACAAATTGGTAGGAAAAGTTGAAGTCCAATTGAGTAAATGTATCTGTTGTGGAATATTTAGTTATATGCCCTTACAGGTTCTTGATGTCTCATTTTTTGCAGAGTAGCCCGTATGGAGGGTGATTGATGTAGTCACGAATTATTTCCCTACAAGCAAATTTATGTGATTTCTAACATTGCTTACAGGTTAACTCAGAATGCCTTCGTTCTTGGGTTACAGAATTTATAGATTTAACTCCTTTTACAATCTTCCTGGCTTAAAATCAGTATCACATTTTGATATGCAGATGTCAGTAGATAAATGTTCCTGATGTTAACGTCTGCTGATAAGTTTTAACTGTTTCAAATCTTAGTCTTCCTGTGGCCTCCAATTTACAGTGCAGATTTGTAAAGTTTTGGTGCCCTTTAAGCATAAAAATGGTCGTCAGAAGTCAAAGTGGTGGTTATCTGTTAAATAGTCATTCCTGAATTTGTTTCTGAAAGCTTAGTAGTTCTGTTACATCCCTTACATTGAAAATGTGTGTATGGTTATGTATTTCGAATGCAAAGTTAGTTGCAAGTAACTGTTTTCATATGAATGTGAAATTGAGAATAAAATAGTTGTTTTATTTATCGTAACTGTAAAATATATCTTGTTCACGTGAAATTGAATGAGATCGTGAGATTATATTTAAATGCATATTTATATAGCCGCTGAGAACGATCTAACCATAATACCTATCAATGAATGCAGGACTGCCGACGCCTCGACGGAAAAAGAGATGTCATCGGGAAGAGGATATGGTAACAAGGATCTATTTTTTCGTCTACTTCGAGTCGGTGTATGACAAAGTATCGAAGTTGTAACTTGGCCATAAACAATTCAATATAATTATTTATTCTATAAGACAATTTAAATATATATAAATCTTTAATTATTTTAAAAGAGATTGCAATTGAATAAGAAATGATATAATTAAAATATTATAATCTTGGGAGAGGAGAGAATCAATTCTTGTAAATATATTTTGCAATCAATATTGAATATCAAATTAACATTTGAAAAATATTAATTTTGGCATCGAATGATGTGGAAACATTGAATGGTTTACTTCAAAATTAAAATGGTAGTAGAAAATGGCGACGGTGCCTTTGTGGCGGGACTCCCGGCAGCTCGCCACCTGCGTTTGGAGAAATGCCCAAGATTGGGCAAATGAAGAGTTTATTGGGGCGTTGGAATGGAACCATCTGGGGGGATTCGAGCTTCCTTTAGGAAAAATATGCTTTCATTCTTTTATTCTCTCATCTTCGCTTCTCACGTTTTTCTTAGTTGGTCGAGCAATTTTCTGTATCTTCAATCATGTTCCTCTGTTGCTATTTTGATTCAGCTCTATCACCGAATTTTCCATTCGCGCTGTGCTAAATCTTCATCCTCACGTTTGGAATACTCTCTCCCTCTGTAATCGTCTACTTTGCTCGAGCTCACTTCATTTCCCGTCTTTTTCTTTTGTCGTTGGCGACTTCTTGAGATTTCATTCTTAAAGACAAAATCTCTGTTGAAGCCGTTGCGTTTGAGTTTGGAGTTTTGCCTTGCATTTCTACAATCTGGTGGAGTGGTGTCGAATTCTTGTTCCACGTCTTTGTTTCTCTTCCTTGACTGGAAGCGTCGGTGTTCTCTTGGCTTGTTGAAGTTGTTGAGTGAAGAGCTTTGATTATCAAGTTTCGAATTTATTTTCACAGGCAAGTAACGAACTAAATCCTCCAATGTATTTGGTATCGATGATTTATTCTTGAGCATTTTTTGTGTTGCAAACAAATCTGGTTAGTGTTTACCAGCATGTAATCGTATCATTCTTATGTGAATAAGACTTTATTTCAAATAACAACTCTCCTTGTCGAATAACGTAAAGAAGGCAACGTAGTTGCACGAGTTTGATATGAAACTGTAAGAGAGGGGGACCACCACGTGCAAGGCCCCAGGCACGGAGGGCCAAGATACGAAAGGCTACCCTAACTTACCTCAACTTAGCGGGATGTTAGGATATGCGGGACGAAAATGATGAGGACTATGAGGTCCTTCAATCACCCTACAAACCCGAAATGCAGAACGGGGCTAGGCGAGATGATTTTCAGGTTCAACACTACACCTCAGGAAGCTCTCTACCCAAGGATGAAAGCGCAGTCCTTCGACGACAGCGCAGCACACTAGCATCTCTAAAGTGTGTTAGTGTCTGTATGGCTATACAACTGAAGAGGCAAGGTCAAACCTAGGAAAACGATCTAACGACCCAACTAACTATTACTAAAGGGCCAAAATAACGTGATTAAGTAAACAAAATACTCTCTAATGTGATAAAGCAAAAATACAAGAGTTAAGGTGGCAAGGAGGATCTCACAAAGAAACTCGTTCGCCAGCTAGCCCGTTGAAGGCACATTCACCTACACACAAGAGAGAGAGAAAAATGTTGGGTGGCTGTATAGGGGTCTACCTCAGTCAGACCCCCGTTTAGGTGTTTCCACCTCCACGAACAGCCAAGAAAGCAAGTATGATAAATGAAGTAATATGTATGAAAAGCACCAAAACACTACAAAACAGTAAGTGTGCTTCCTCAACCAAGTGATAGAGGAGAGGAAAGGGAAGCTTACCACCTCCGCCAAGAGCACTCAAGGCTGCTTGGGGGAGAAAATGAGAGTACTCGAGCCTCTGGTGCAATGGTGTTTGTCCCCAACTTGCTCTACCAAAGTGATGGAGTGATGTATTTGCTGCAATGGAGTGCTTGAAGTGCCTGAAGTGAGTAACAGTGAGCTTGTGAATGAAGTGAAGAAGTTCAACTAAATGCTTAGAGGATAAAATGCTTGTTGAAGGAGTGAATTTGAAGAGGAGATGTAGAAAAACGACCATATTCGGGTCGGTTGACTGAAGGGGGCATTACAACTTGACTCCCAATGAGAAGTGTAATGCCTCTGCAGGTTTAGCCGCAAGAATCTTCCAGGAACGTAAGCGTGTTGTGCGGACTTCTGCGTGCCACATTGGCATCCCCGACAGAAACGCCTCCACCGATGCTCAAAACACGCGCCAAGTGGGATGCAAGCAGCGGGCTTAGGTGGAATTAAGCCTCTAAACTTGGTTTTCTAAAGTGGAGAAAGGAAAAAGGGGAATTTGCGTAAGGGGTGCAAATTCACTCCTATACATTTTTCCCACACTTTAGCGAGCACGACTACCAATGAGTGCTCGGTAAAATAGATCAAGGAAGGAGTAAGGTTAGAAATGTATACCTGAACCATCAAGGAAGCAGACCACGAATCTGGTGAACCTGAAGGTGCAAGGAAAGAGAAGAACTTCATAGCTACTCGAAACTATGAAGTTGAAGAAAGAAAGTGTCTCACAAGCCCGCAGACCTGCAAGAAAGCAACCCCAAGAACTCTAGCATGAATGAAGCCCCGTGAAGCAAGCGCCTTACAGGCCTGCAGACTTGCAATGAAGGCGTCTCCAAGAACTCTAGCATGGAGGAAACCCAAAGGAAGCGCCCTACAGGCTTTCAGTCTTGCAGGGAGGTCTCCCCCAAGATCTCTCACATGGAAGAAACCTAAGAAAGCGGACTCCGTAGAGTCAGGAAGCAGCCAAGTAGGCGAGTAAGCGGACAGTCGTACAAACCATTGATAATTTGGAAGACTTTCAAAGGGATCCCTCAGAAACCCTTCAAAAGAAGAGGGGTCCACTTAAGGGACAAGTTGTTTGAAAAGCGAGGTCTAGGCAAGCTGCCCCCAAGCTAGACGCAAATAAATTGGTTTGAGAAAAAGACTTTCAAAGGGGATCCCTTAGGAACCCTTCAAAAGGAAAGGGGTCCACTCAAGGGATGCATAGTTCGAAAGAAGACATTTTCTTTCTCAAATCGATCCATCATCAAGGGATCTCCTTATAAAGGAGAAGTGCCCCCGCACGAGGGGAAGGTCGCAATCGTTCCACCTCGGGGAAAAACACTCAAGTTCTTTCAAAAGGATCCCTAATTTTGAATGTTATTTTTGGAAAGGAATGTTCGCAAGGATTTTCGAGAAAAGATTCATTGGCAATGAATGCATTTTCTGAAAATCGAAATATTGAAGAAAGCCGTTGTCACACATGAGAGGGACAACTCAAGCAAAGAAGAGAGAAAGGTAAAGAGAAAGAGAAAGAGAGAAAACATGAACAAATGGCATAGGGGGATCTGGTTTAGCGGGGTCAGATCTCTCCAAGCTCATATGAATAATAGGTAACCACAGTGCAAGGTGAAAGATCATCAATCCCCAACCAGATCAGGAAGAAAGCATGGAAAACAAAGTAAAAATAAAAAAATTGGGTCAACATGGAAGGGAAGAATAAATTCCCCCAACACTTTGCATCGTCCTCAATTTGTCGAAAGTCAAGCACAAACATGGAAGAATGATGATACAAATAGAAGAAGGTTCACGACACAAAAAATCACACCTATATACAAGCACCAACAAGGGTGACGAGGATCATCTAATTACACATAGCACGATCACGGGGGAACACATCACAAAACACACACACACACAAAAGATCAAGAAGAGGCCTCCTCCTAACATTGATCGACCAAGAGGTCGTTCGCTTCCCACTCTAGGTCATCGTAGGGGGAAGGAGGATGAACCTGCAGTGGTGGAATGTTAAGAGGAGGAGCATCCGGTTCTCCCACAACAAGGGCTAAGGAAGAGGGCCCCTCAAGGTCCTCTCCATCAAGCTCTTGTGGAGCTAGGGTCAACGATTTCGCAAAGATCATTGACAAGGCCGGAACTTCGTCCACAGAGTTAAACATGCACCCCACAGGAGCGCCATGTCTAACTTCAGTGGATGGGACAAGCCACACGTGAGATTCACCGCTAGGCTCGCTGAATGACTCGAGAGCGGTGAAAAAATCAGGGGAAGTCGGGACCAATTCCATCACTAGGACAGAACAAGTCAACGCGGGGCCACCTTGCAAAGAAGGCGGACTCCTCTTACGTCCTTCGCTACTAGAAGGACCACACTCCACCTTTTTCTTCATCAGAGGAGACGAACTCCCCACAAACAAGGCTAGAGGTGTGGAGGAAGAAGAAGAAAGAACCGCAATGGATACCATCGAGGTGTTAGTCATCTCTATGGGTTTCAAGAAGGGTTGGATATCTGGAGCAAACATTAGCAAAGGCGGCTCTACCGAAGGAGCGAAGAACACCTACCCCCCCTTGGGGTTAGGCACATTTGTACTCGCAACAAAAGCCGGAAGCGATGCAAAACTAGACTAAAGAGAAGCAGAAGGAAAGGGGGAGGTCGACACTATAGGAGGCTCTGAAGCAAGGGCGGTCATCCCTTCCTCCTTCCTTTGCAAGGCGGCTTGCTTAGCTAAAAGAGCCTTTCGCTAACGCTTGCACTCGTGCACAAGGCAGTTTCTATGACTCACTGAGCTGGAGGTCGGGGGTTGCAAAGGAATAGAAGGCTCTTGCTCAACCATGGGAACGTCCACTATAGCCGTTTCCGGCAGAGGAATGGATTTCTGAATGGGAGCAGGAGGAACAAGTTGAGGAGTAGCGAGGGGAGTCAGCTCAAGAGCCTCAGTAGTGGGCCTCTTCCCGCTCACTGCTTTGGAAGCGGGAGCGGTACGAGGCCGCAGATCGATTTCCCTTCGAGAACCTTTCTTTTTGTCGTATAAGTAGTACCGCAGTTTGGGGTATTCATTAGGAAGGTCCGCAATCCTAAGCTTGGGCCTGTGCCAAGGAGGAATCATCAGACTCAGCGAATAGCCACCAGGCTGACTCATCCAGTGCTCTTCCCAAGAAAGGGGAGAGGACGAGGCAGTCCGAGGAAAAGCAACCTTCTCTTTGCCTTTACAGGAAGGAGAAGGAGCTGGCGTGGACTTCTCTCTCTTTTAAGAAGGGGGAGTGGTTGGTACGGCCTTCTCCTTATCCTCTCGGGAGGAGGCAACCGACTGTTGTATCACAGGAAGGGTTAGTTTCAACTGTCCCTTGCCCCCAATCTTATACTTTACATAATTCTTGTAAATTAAGTCGGTTCTTGGAGGAAGCGGACCAACTGGGGCGAGCCAAAAGTGATCCAATGGATATCCACCACAGGATACCAAGGGTTGATATCCAATGTCATGCACTACATGCACGACACCTTCGTGAGAAAATTTTAAACACTTGTGAATAACGGAGGCGATTCCATTCATGGAAGCTAGCCAAGGTATGCCTAGCTTCAGCCTGAACAGATCTGACTTTGGAATAACATCAAAAATTGTGTCAATAGCCCTAGGTCCAACTAGGACAGACAAGGTTATTGAGCCATAGGGTTTGAGACACATACCATCGTGCATACAGATGGTAGATTTTGTTTCTTCATATTCTTTCTTTTGTAACGAATTTAATACTAATGTTTCCTCTGTGATAAAATTCACACGATTCACGAGGTCTACCAAAACTCCTGTCACAATGTTACCATTGACACGAGCGAGAATGTAGAGAGGTGAGGGTTTATTGTTTAAGGGAAAATCTTGTGATGTGAATGTAATGTCCAGCGAATCGGGTGTAAGCAGAGTAGTAGGAGTCACTGTGACCATGTTAACATAGGCCTCGGGTTGAGTTACATAATCAATGGGATCTACAATCATGTTAGCAGAGTGCGATGGAAACAAGTCCGTATATATCTGCAATTAGTTGTTAGCTTTCGCCACTGATTTGTTAGCATTTTTTTTACTCCCATCAAGACAAATGGTACCATCGTCGATGCAGTCCTGTATCTCATAATGCAGCCGCATACAACGTTCGGTATCATGTCTATTAACCCGATGGTACTAAAAGTAAGTGCTCCCATCATACCAACTAGGGTAAGGTTCCTTAACAAGCTTAGGATCCGGCAAGGTTACGATCTTATCCTTCAATAGCTTCTACAAAATAGAAGAATAAGATTCTGATAACTTTGTGAATTTTCAGTTATGCCTGAGGCTGTTGTTATCAGCAGCGGCTACTACATTCTTAACAGTCTTACCTTTCCCAGAGATTGATACGATGGACTTTCCCTCAGAACGGGAGTGCAAGGAGGATCCCCCGAACTAAACAACCGTTTGTTGGTACTCTCTTAAAACTACACACAAGTGCACGAAAGAAGGGTACTTCATAAGGGCGAACTTCTCTTGCCAAGGCCTTTGTAAGTTCCCTATGAATACCTTTTGCATGTCAGAATCAGGCAGTTGATACGAGATTTGTGAAAGAAGTGCTTGGTAGCGTGCTATCAAATCAGTGATTTTTTCATTATCTCCTTGTTTACATCGGACCAGATCCGAAAAGGTCATCTTTGGCCCGATGTTTGCTTGAAATTGTCTAAGGAATTGATTTACAAGTTGGTCAAACGAGAAAATAGAATTGTTAGGCAAAAAACAATACCACTCGAGCGCAGTGTCCTTGAGAGATCGGGGAAACAGTTTGGCCATCAACGCGTCGTGATGGAAGAAGTTTGTGCACAGGGTGTTAAAGGCAGACACATGTGTCTGTGGATCTCCTTTACCACCATACTTTTCAAATTTAGGAATCTCCATTACTTGGGGGAAGGGAGTGTTTAAGATCACAACCAACAATGGGTTGTGTCGGAAGAAAGGTTGGAAGATAGGCTAGGCAAAGGCTTGGGAAAGACTCGCTAACTGGCTCTGCATCTTACCCATATTCTGAAGAAGAGTGTTCAAAATAGGGTCATTAGAAGATAGAGGGCCAGAGGAACCTCCTCTAGAACCACCGCCAAAGCCACCTCTAGAACCGCCACCGATGTGACTTCTGCTAGAACCCCAACCAAAGCCACCGCCGCCAGTAGGGCCTCCACCAAAACCACCACCATGACCTCCACCGGAACTGCTTCCACCGGCACCACCTCAGCTACCGAATCCACCACCACTACCAAAGCCTCCACCACTCATCCCGCCAAAACCTCCAGCACTAGAGGTGATAGGGGGGATGAAGCTAAAGCCCAAGGGGACCCTGTTTACTTTGATAGTTTTAGGTTGTTCGGAGACAGCTAGGATACTGATAAAAGGGACCGCTTCGGCCATGTAAACGGACGTGGGAGGCATCAATACTCCTAACTATTCTTCACGCTCTTCGAAAGTGACTCCTTGTGCAAAGCTAGGATTGTTCGAAGGAGCACATGCTTCAACGAGACTGAGGAGGCTAGTTAGAAGCTCTATGCATGTTCAATCTTTATCCATCATTTGTTTTAACTCGTTGACAACCTGAGCAACTCTAGCCATCTTCGGATTTCTTTCCAAGTGATTTTCTAAGTCACTCAATCCTTTAGCAAGGGCGGAGACATATTCTACAGGGATTTGAACAGCCTCATGCTCGTCTACTGACGATGGTGTGGGAGACGCAGGGGGAGTGGGAACATGATCGGTCTCGTCAACGAATCCCATCTTGTTCCTTGACAACTAATCTTACGAGGCCACACTTACAGCGGGACCAAAGAAAAGGCCTATAGATAACCCAATAGAGACCTTCGTCCTTTCCATTGGGAGGTGTTGTACACTTCTCCTAATGATATACCCAGAAGTTGTGGACTGGGTTGTGATGCTCATAAACCTTCACAACACTTAGGAGCACAACAGTCACAAAGTACAGAGGAGAGGTCTCAACACCAATGAATGAATAGACGTTGGTTCACGTCAGGTTCACTCAAAATGTAAGAGAGGGGGAGCACCATGTGCAAGGCCCTAGGTTACGAAGGGCCAAGATGTGGAAGGCTGCCCTAACTTACCTCTACTTAGCGAGATGTTAGGATATGCGAGACGAGAATGATGAGGACTATGAGGTCCTTCAATCACCCTACAGACCCGAAATGCACAACAGGGCTAGGCAAGCCGGTTTTCAGGTTCAACACTACACCTCAAGAAGCTCTCTACCCGAGGACGAAAGCATGGTCCTTGAACGACAGCACAGTGCGCTGGCATCTCTAAAGTGCGCTAGTGTCTGTACGGCTAGACAACTAAAGAGGCAAGGTCAAACCTAGGAAAATGAGCTAACGACCCAGCTAACTATTACTAAAGGGCCAAAATAACATGATTAAGTAAACAAAATACTCTCTAATGTGATAAAGCAGAAATACAAGAGTTAAAGGTGGCAAGGAGGATCTCACAAAGAAACTCGTTCGCCAGCTAGTCCCTTGAAGGCACCTTCACTACATTCAAGAGAGAGAAAAATGTTGGGTGGCTCTATAGGAGCCTGCCTCAATTAGACACTCGTTTAGGTGTTTCCACCTCCACGTACAACCAAGAAAGCAAGTATGATAAAGGAAGTAATATATATGAAAGCACCAAAACACTACAAAACAGTAAGTGTGCTTACTCAACCAAGTGATAGAGGAGAGGAAAGGGAAGCTTACCACCTCCATGAAGAGCACTCAAGGCTGCTTGGGGGAGAAAATGAGAGTACTCGACCCTCTGTTGCAATGGTGTTTGTCCCCAACTTGCTCTACCAAAGTGATGGAGGGATGTATTTGTTGCAATGGAGTGCTTGAAGTGAGTGAAAGTGAGCTTGTGAATGAAGTGAAGAAGTTCAACTGAATGCTTAGATGATGAAATGCTTGTTGAAGGAGTGAATTTGAAGAGGATATGGAGAAAAACGGCCATATTCGGGTCGGTCGGCGGAAGGAGGCGTTACAACTTGACTCCCAATGAGAAGTGTAACGCCTCTGCAAGTTCAGCCGCAAGAATGTACTAGGGACGTAAGCGTGCCGTGCATACATCTGCGCACCACGCGGGCGTCCCCAACAGAAACGCCTCCACAAATGCTCAAAACAGGCACCAAGTGGGATGCAAGCAGCAGGCTTAGGTGGAATTAAGCCTCGAAACTTGGTTTTCTAAAGTGGAGAAAGGCAAAAGGGGAATTTGTGTAAGGGGTGCAAATTCACTCCTATACAAAAATGAACTAGGTTCTCTCTTTTGGTTTCACTGGTTTGTTACCATATTTCTTTGTTTATAATCTGCAATCCTCATTGGGTCTGGAACCAATGCCAACCCTGAAGTTAGTCATTCTTGGAATTTTATATTTAATTCCTCTGTCGATTTATGGGTCTAAATCGAACACCTGGATCCTCTGTTTTGACGAACTTGAAATGGTTTGTGGAACACTTTTCCTTTTACAATTTGTGGTCAAGTCTTGACTTAGTATTTAGAGACTTGTTGGGTTTATAACCAGTAATAATTTTCAATTATGGAGATCTGAGGAAAACAATCAAATAATTCTAGATGATCTCAAACTAATTAAATAAGTTGAATCATGACCTTGCATTCATTTTTCCTACTCTTCCAAGTTCTTATGGATGTATAAGTATAATTATTTGAGATGTGGAAATCCTCTCTTTTTCAAATGCATTCACTTACTGGTTAAGATATAACTTGAACCTAATGAAGTGAGAATCAAATTGGCATTAAATCATTAATCTTGAGACATATGTAATCATGTCGAGCAAGGGTGAGAGTGCTGACGGCACAGGAGTGCCAAAAATTGAAAATGAAATCCTTGGCCAAGGTACGATGCTAGATTCAGCATCTGTCAGCCATCAAGCACCAGATGTATCACTTATTAGATCAATCTTCTAGTTGGGAGGTACCCATAGTGGAGATTCAATCATGAGATACAGGTCGTTGACACCAGGCTCAAAGGCATGATGATAGATTGATCCTTGTTAACTACCCTCGTGAAGGGATGGGTTTCTTCAATAGAAGAGACACGGGAGACCAGTAGGTCTTCGTATGGGCGATAAAGCCCCTGATGATGTCTCCTTTTCCCATGATGATGTCTCCTTTTCCCATGATGATAGTGTCAAGATCAAGTGCTTCATCTTCTTAGCTGTAAACTCTTGAAACCTTTCTCTCTCTCTTAAAGTATCTATAATGATTACTTAGCTTAAAATTTGTTCAATTGTAATTTTATTTGGAAGTAATGAAAAGTTAGTTAAAGTTCGTTTGTATTTTTGTTATTGGAAATCAATTAGATGTTTCTTTTCAGCTGAACTAAAACTTAGAAGTTAGTTGAAGAATTGTATGTAATGTAAATTTCTTGTATTAGAAAATTCTTTTCGTTAAAATGAATAAAAATGAAACCCTAGTTTGAAACAAGTTAGTTACTTCTTCAGCTGAAGGTTGTTAGTTAGTTTCCTTTCTTAAATGTAGGACATATATGTGTATATCAAGTTCACATTTTCTTTGTTAGTATTTATAGCAATGTTGCCTCTGTAGCTTACAGTTGGATGATTTTTAGAATGCATGTCCTTTCAGGATCAAATTTCTACTCTCAGATTTCCAAATTCATGTTATTCCCTAGGATAAGCCATGGATCAGTTTGGAGCCTTTTAAATTTTTCCACATTATCTAATGGGAATGACTTGTGTCTAGAAAAAATGCTTTGTAGTTGCAAATGTCATCACAGAAAAAATTTTGAGTTCAAAAAGAATGGAATGGATATATATTGCTTGAAGGTTGATGTGATTTAAAATTTTCAGGACTATTATAGCCCTATATTCTACTTCTATGAGATGGAAAGAATTCAAAATTTGATATTTGGGATTGTTTGAACACTTGATTTTACTAGGGTTACCCCAAGTTTTCGGGCAGGGGACGGCAGGGGACAGTTATATAAAAATATAGGGAAAATTTTAAAAATATAGGGAAATTTTAAATATTCATATGATAACATGGATAAGGCATGCATAATACACATTATAGAACATTAACATATAACATTTATGTTCAACATTATGCCAATACTCAATATGCATTCAAAATCAACATACACGAATCATGAAACAACCTCCAAGTTATAATTTATAAACTTATATCAAAGTGCCCAAAGGCTACATTACTGCCATATAGTTTTAAAGTTTGCTATGAAAATCAAAATACAATATCGTATTTCAATAATGAATACAGAATAAACAAAGAGCACTGTTGGCCTTAATCATCTCTCATAACCACATCAAAATCAGAGTCATCCTCTGAGTCACTGCCACTGTGATGCTCCTCCTCAACCAATAGAACCCCAACCAAACCCTCAGCTGTCTCCTCCTCATCTACCTGGGCCACGTCCTCAGGATCAATATCCCACCGTAGAGTTGGAGTCTGTCGATCTTGAAGCTGAAGAGCACCATGAACGACCACTAGCTTCTCTACTTGTCTAGAGGTAAGTCTATTCCTCTTGAGGGAGTAGATAAAGCTATACATGGACCAATTCCTCTCTGTAGCAGAGGAACTGGCAACCTGTGCAAGAAGGTGAGTAGAAAGTGTCTTTGACTACGGTGTAACCCTCCCGTGATAGGTCCACCATCCAATAGGGTTTGATTGAACTAATATAGCTCTATCCAACCTCGCTTGTGGTTTACTCAAGTTTGGGCCATTAAGATTTGCAAAGTCTAGAAATTCTGGCCGAAATAGTGAAGCCTACTCTGCTAGATAAATCTTTTCAATGGCCCGTGTGAACCCATCTAAAACCTCAACATCATCACATGGAGGCATCCTACCAACCCTTGGTGCATACCATTTTGGATTTAGAGCAAAGGAAGCCATATGAAGTAGGGTGTTCATTGTATTCCACCTCCACATCACAATGGGCCTAATGTGTTGCTTATATAAATCCAAAGTGGGGTCCTTTGCCGAAATAACTTGCTTGATCTTCCCAAGCATACTGTCAAATGTCTCATATATCTCTCCAAAACTAGGAGAGTTTGTATTAGCATATTTGATGATATCTACAATAGGCGAGATGAAGGAGAAAATATATCTGCAAAATGCAAACAAAAAGTTCAAAATAATTAGTTGACATGTTAGAAACTTCAAAAGTTGGAACATTGGACAATAAAATTAAAATATTAAAATCAAAAATTTAATATGAAAATCAACCATCTAATATGTCTTACCTCACATTTGCCCACCAATCTTCATTGGGGATCTTTTTTTTGATGGTCTTTCCTTGAGCAAAACTTGCATTAGGCCATCTAGTCCACTCTGCATTGACCATCATCAGTTGTAGAGGCTCACGCACCTCAAGCATCCTCTCCAACAAGATAAAGTATGTGACATATCTATATTCATTGATTCAATGATTCATTAAAAAATAAAAATTTAAAACAAAATCAAATTATGAAAACAAATTGAAAGTGAAAAAAATAGAGTAAATGGCATAACTTGTCTCAACAGGTTTGAGAAACTCCTTCTTTGAAAATGTTTTGAAGAGAGCAAGTGAGGTGTGGTGATTGCAAATGAACATCTGGATATCTCTAGCTTCTGTCACCGTTTGCTACATCCAATCCAACTTCCCTATGTCTTTCAATGCATTGTTCAATACATGAACACAACATGGGGTCCAAAATATGTGTCTATAAGTACCCTCCATCATCAAACCAGCCGATTTGCACACACGTATTGAATTAGTGATCACCTGCACCACATTTGCAGCCCCAAGCTCCTCTATGGCATCTCTCAAAATGGAAAACTGGAAATTTGCATCCTTACGTCTCCCCGAACAATCTACAACTCTAAGAAAATAAGAACTAGCAGGGCATGTGACTATGACATTGATGAGTGTTCGACATCTACAATCAATCCACCCATCCATCACTATAGAGCACCTCGTCCTCATCCATGTTTACCTCATCTCCTCCATTAACACATTAACTTTGGAGTACTCTTTGTCTATAAGGGTGGTGCGTAGATTATGATCTCCGAGGGGTATGAATGAAGGACCAACAGTGGCTATGTCTTTCACCATTTGTTTGAAATAAGAGGAACGAGCCACATGAAATAGAATGGCATGGGCAAAAAATAATTTGGCAATGGAGGATTTAGTGGCTTCTCGTGCTTGGTTATTAAACATGGACTCAACTGAGGTTGCCTTTTCACTACCACTCACCTTCCTCTTTCCTTTTAAGACAACTCCACTACTACCAACCGTGGAAGGACTAGGAGTAGGCATAGATGATTGTAAACTTAGGAAAGAAGGAGACCCACCTTGAACCCCACCATCCAACTCCATTTGAATTTTTTGGCACTCTAAAAATAGCTCATCTGTCAATATAGGACACACTCTAACTCCATGGCCCACCTCACCCAAAAAATGAGACCTAACTCTTGTGTAGTTGCCCATAAATTCCTTTTCACAAACATGGAAAAACCAAACCCTACTCCCCCTTGATTTTTTTTTCTTTCACCCACAGTTGTAACATATCGAAGGAATGTTTTTTTTTTGTCTAATGGGTGTTTTGCATAGTCTTCCATGGTTTTGGTATTGGTTGATGAAGGAGGGCATTGGATTGGGTTTCTTTGCTCTCTAGTTCTACTACCACCCCCACTTTCCCTTCTAGTTTGCATTTCAACTTCACTATCACTCCCAACCTCGCTGTTGCTCATGTTTTTTATTTTTAGAATGCAAGTTTTGAAACTGAAAATGCAAAAAAAAAATAAAAAATTAGACAATGTATTCTTCACATTTTGCAAATAAATGAAAAAACAAATAGGGAAAGGAAATGCATACCTCTTTGGTGGATTTTCACTCCCAACAACACTATTTCAACCTCCTCTCCTCCTTCAAGCTGCTGCTCCTTCTCCTTCAATGGTTGCAACTTTTTTTGCTCTCAAACCCTTGGCTGCTCAAACAAACAAAATGCATAAAATGAGGTTAAAGAGGCCCTTTTTTCTTCATAAAGGAGTCAAAATCAATGGGACCCACACATGCCATGTAAGCAGGGGCATTCTTTTTTTGTTTTATGTTTTTTTTTCATTTTAAAAGCTCTCAAGATGCGGGGGACGACCGACCATCCCCAGGACAGCTCAGCCGTCCCCTAGCCATCCCTGGGATTGGTCAGTCATCCCCCAGTGGGTCAACAACATCCCCCCGTTTTGAGGACGTTTCCTGAAAATTTTGCAAAAAAGGGGATGGTCCCCTGCCATCCCTCGATACTCAGGACATCCCGGGGACAAGGGCGGGGCTTTTTTTCTGGGGAGGGGGGGGAGGGGGACGCGTCCCCAGGTTTCCTTGGTTTTTACTGTTTTCTTAAATGTTCATGCTACATATCAAATGGATGAAATGAACTAGGTATTTATTGTTGGGGTCAATTTAGTTATTAAATCTAAATAAAAGTTCTCCAGTAGATATGTTTTACTATAACTGAATCAAATCCAAATGAATCAAAACTTTGGATTTTAAGAATTTGGTTTTGCAGTTGGGGTTAATTTGGATATTTGCTGCAGTGTAGCAGCATCACTCTCCATTGCAGGGATTTAATTCTTTTGTTCTCTCATATATATCTATATAGATGCTTGCATTTTTATAGTTCCTCTTAATGCATAAAGCTTGCAACTGTGGACAGTACTGTAAAATCTGCTTCTTGAATCATATAAATTAGAGGTTGTAACAATATTATCACAGGTTGGTAATGATGGGACATAATTTTGAATTAAAATCTAAAATGTTTTGGTTGCCAACAATATTAATTATACTTTGTCTTGGTCAAATGGAAAGTTATTCAAATTGTCACTTACAGTTTATGCCCATTTCTCGTGTTTTGTATGTCAAAGTCGGGTGATTAGAAGGCACTCAAGTAATTATTGAATCTGTTAAGGAGTATTTAACTATTAACTGCCTATGAATTGGAAAAGCACATAGATTTAGGGATAATCTAAAAATAAAGGAATGCGAATGATCATGGGCTAATTAGGAATTATATAAAGTGAAGCATCTACTCAAACTTTAGACGCGACACGTATACATCAGAAATTATTTCCTGTGCAAGTTTGTTGCGGAAAGTAGCCGAGGCACTCAGCAGTTTTGGATATTTTTGTTGTATAAATTTGTTGATTTTACTTTAAGAAATCTAGAGATAACTATTGCCATATTTTTTTACCTATCTGCAAAGGAATATAAGATTCGTAAATGCGGCCAAGCATGGACAGCAGTGTCTAAGAGATTTCTTTTTGGGTTGAAGGAAGACAACTATTTAAATAACTTAAACAAACTGAAAGAAAATATAAAGCCATGTTATTTGGGTTCTAGATTTCTTTTCGGGTTGAAGGAAGAAAACACTGAAAGTTACAGATCCAAGTCTACATTTTTTTAACATTTTCAAACAAATAAAAACTTTAGCAAATATAAAGCCATGGTATTTGGGTTAAGATAACATACCTCGAAATCAATTGTATTAAATGTATCTCTCACAGAATTGTATCCACAGAGCAACATCCACAATGAAAAAAAAATTAGCAAGAAAATGTATTAATAATATTTTCATTTTGTGCAGGTAAAAAGTGGAGGGAAAAAATGGAGTAAATATCAAAAAGGAGGCAAAGTATTTTGTGGAGCTACATGGAATTTTTTTCCATTTGCAGCAACTATTTATTTTAAGCCCCCCAATTTTTGCACAACCTATTTTCAATTTTTAAGCAGTCCTTGCTCCAGAAAAATAGGAAAAGATTCCAAATTATCCTATTCCCATAAATAAAAAAATTCATGGGGTCACTTAACTGCTTAATTTTAAGCAGAAAATAGACTTAAGCAATAGCATGGGGACAAGGGGTTATTTTCAATTTTTAAGTAGTTGCTACTCCATGAAAAAAGAAAAAGATTCCAAATTATCCTATTCCTATAAATAAAAAATTTCATGGGGACATTCTAACTGCTTAATTTTAAGCAAAAAGTAGACTTGAGCAGTAGCATGGGGATAGGGGGTTAGGATAATTATCATTATAAGTAATATAAAATAAATAAAACTAGCAATCGCACCTTGGTATGCAATGGGTACGCCGAAGAGATGTGGAAGGTCAAATTTGAAAAAAAGATTTATTTGTGGGGTACATTTGTGCAATACATGAGGTCAATTCTGGAGTAGAAGAAAAATATGGAGCACTTTGATCCTGTTTTGTCTTAAGTGTTGTCATGGAGAGCACATCATATCAAGTTTCCCAAGTGGAATGACGAATTTTCTCTCTTTCTCGTGGTTTCATAATCACAGATAGTAATATCTCCAATCAATATGAATTCACCTTAGTCAACGAAGATTGATCTTGAGATTTTATATATTCATCTATATCACAATGAGTACCTTCTGTTAATTTGGTGTCAATTGAATCAATGGCATCAGAATTAATGCTATGTCCTTCTACTGTTTCATTAAGCATCGTGTTGCTCATCTTTTTTTTTTGTAATGGGAATGATATGTCCCATGTATCTCTTTGCTCAGGCTAATGAATCCCTAGATTTACAAGGCCTTTTATCATTCAATAACTTCATATCCAAAGACCCCATGAATGCTCTGTTTTCCTATTGCAATTGGTCTGGTATAGTTTGTGATTCGCTAAACAACGTTGTTTCCATTACATTTGTCAACAAGAAGTTGGAAGGAGTCATTTCCCCTACCATTGCAAATATCTCACCAAGTTCCAATTGAGTCACCAAATGTGTGGAAGATTTCCTTCAAATCGAAAGAGGGCTTGTTTATGGTTATTGGTCATGTCCTTTGGCTTGTCTAATGCACCTATCACCTTCATGACATACTTAGGTCTTTTAGTAATTTCTTTATTATTATTTATTTAAATTAATTGAACTATGCTTCCCCCTTGTTATGATTTATTTTAGACTTAGCCATCTTCATCACCCTTTAGATTAGGAATACTACTAAAAAAGTACAACCATATTATGTTTGCTTACTCACCTTTGAATTTGACATGAATCATTTAAGTGATAGCCACTTTGGCAATGATTTTTTCCTTGCTTCTCCCCATTCTACAATGGCAATAACTACTTACTTTGTTCTTTCTTGTGGTTTTGTTAAGATAGGGTACCATTCAAGACTGGTTTTATCATTACTAAATTGCAACACAACTTAACTTTGATGCATTTTTCATTGACAATGTTTGACCTACTCTTGCCACTTTTGAAGTAGACTTCTTGCTCCTTGATGCCACCCAAGGATGCACCACCCTTGCTACTTAGCCTCTTCTCTATTAAGCTTATTTTCATTTGCAATTTTACCACTTTCTACACGCATGAAATTGGATGACCTTTTTCTTGTTTTGTTCGTTTATCCTTGCCATTTTGTTCTTATGTTGATAATGGCACTTGAAGAGACACTAAAATAGCTCCATTTACCAACCTTGATGATATCAAACTCCACTTAGTGATCTTTATCTCTTAATTCCACCACCAGAGCTATCTTCAATTAGAAAACATTTTCAATTTTCACATGAGATGGCTCAATCTTGAAAAATTTATAAGGCATGTTCGTTGAAAAATGAGACAAAGATGAAACCATCTTGAAACTTGACATGAGAGAAATTACAATGTGACAAAAATAATTGATTATCTAGGCTAATTTCATGGGTATCATAAATGTTCCAATTTGGATCAATAATAAAGTTGCTATAAGAAACTTGTCCTAGACTAACTTGTCCTTTCTATCAAAGCAACTATCTTCATTGACTAAGGTGAATTCATATTGATTGGAGGTATTCCTATATGTGAGTATGAAACCGCGAGAAAGAGAGAGAAAATGTGTCATGCTCCATATTTTTATTCTACTCCAAAATTGATCTCATGTCCCAAAAAATTGACCTTTTTTTTTCAAATTTACAAATTATACTCAAGCCTTCTAGTTATATAGAAACTTTGCTTATTCAATTACATGAAAAATAGAAAATATAATAAGTTAAATTATCATAAGTACTATGTAATCTATGTGCCCCTATATGATTCCTTATCACTTTTTTTCTAGTATCAAGTATGTAAAATAAGTCTATCAAAGCACATGCACGTGTAAAAAATTAACAAGTCAATCTAAATTAGGGTTTTGTAACATATGTGCATAATTAATAACATACACCTCAACTAAATAAGGAAATTTGAAAATAATCTCATAGGAAGCATTCCTTCAAGTTTAGGAAAATTATCAAGTCTAGAGTATTTGGACTTGGACAACAATTATTTGGAAGGTAGCATACCTGACACCATCATCAATTGCATCAATTTATTAGTTGTCATTTATTTGTCAACAATATTACAAGTGAACTTCCTTCCGCTCTTGGAAATTTGGTAATCTACAATATTTCCTTGCTTATGAAAACTATTCCACTAGTAGCATACCTCCTTCCCTAGCTAAACGCGTACCTCGATAATCTAGCAAATACATTAAGCTATCAATTGTGAATTCCAAGTAGTATTTACAAATCGGATAGGGTTTGAGCTCATGAGGTGGGCTAAGGGTTGGAAGGACAAGGTCTTTTCATGCCCTTGACAAGCTAGGGATTGGGTCCTTGGCATTGTCATTGCTGAGTTAGGGACGAGGTCCTTTAATTCAATAGTTTTGGAAAGTATTTATGAGGAATTCATGATTTGACTCATTGGGTATTGTGCTATGATCTATTGATTTGATTATTATCATAAATTTCTTAATCTTGGATAAAACTATTGTCATATTTTGAGTAAATATTGTTGTTTTAATGAACACCCCCAAAAAGGGGACATTACATTGTACATCTTAAAACCAAATTCCATAACAGTACAAACGAATCATATTCTTTGAAAAAAATAGATTTCTTTCTTCAACAAAGTTATAGTTTCACAATACAATTTATTGTGTGAAAGTAGATGTCAAACAATATTTTCTCCTTTCTTTTTGCTTTCTTCTGCATAGAAGCTTCATAAAGTCTATAAAAGAAATTTCAGCTACAAAAAATTATTGGTGTAGATAGGAACTACCAATTTTCTAAGCGCATCACAAAAATTTTCCCATCAAGAAATGGATATTCTCAACAAAGGAGTGTAATTAATGTGATAAAACTTGTTATGGTTTCATCATCCAAGGACTCAAATATTTCTCGAGATATTATCTATGAAATGGAGAAGTATACAACAAAAATCAAAATAGAAGATAATGTGTCCTATGGAAGGGTGTAAGTGATTGGGTTAAGGAAAAGTGAAAAAAAATATAAGGTTACATATATTCGTTCATCAAGTACCATAGAATCAACATTAGTGGACAAGACAAACAAAAGAAAAAGGGAACCCTTTAGAGAAATTTTCTGATGTTGAAGGAGGAAAAATTGAAGAAAGTTATTTTGAGCACTACCCATCAATGTCCAATGTCAGTTAATGTTTGGTTTAGTTTCTGCACAAAATTGACCTATTTTGGGGAATTATAAAGACTTGGTTATGAGTAGATTTGAACCACTCTACTTGTCAAAGAGAAGATACAGATTGCTAAGCACTTGGATCCCATTTCATACACTCAAATAATCTAGAATGAATTATATGTGTGTGTATTGTAAAAACATTCACACTATGTCTATCAAGAGGCCTAAACTGAGCCATAAGCATGGTACTTATCATTGATACATGTCTTTCAAGGCTGAAGCCCAAGGATTATGTATGGAGATTAGACAATTTCTTTCGTTGTCAAATTCCTAGTGAGTCCTATTAGAAACGGTAAGTGTTGTTTATGGGAATATGTAGGTCTAGAACTGAGAAACATATATAGAAACGTCTATTTTCCTTCATGTAATGTCTTGATATTAAACTTACTTTCTAAAATTTCAAAAAAAGAAAAAATTCAATGGACAGAAGAATCCATAGTGGACTTATAAAGTTGTTAACTTGTCCTTCATAATGTCCTCCCAATTTACAACAATTCTTTAGGTTTGAGTTTTCAAATGTAGTCAAGACAAGATACGCCTTAAATTTTAGCATTATGATGTAGCTTAAACACTAGTTGGGCTCCTGATAACCTAATTATGGAAATGAATGAAGTGAGGTTTGTATGAACCTTGGACATAATCTCTATCAAATAAGGGTGGCTCAATTCATTAACTTGTTATTGGTGGAAATTGGTGGAGAAGAGTTTAATTTGTGGCTACTCTTGTAAATCCTATTGTTGTTATGGTGTGTGGAATATGCTTGAGGAGGCTATACAAAGCCATAAACAACATGGTCAAGAATATGGTTGACATTTGTGAAGAAAATGTGGAAACACGTTCAATGAAGACCAGTAATGAAGCCTTACAAGATATGGCGATGAATTTATTACAAATAATGGAATTAAGACTGGTAATCAAGGCCAACAAGAGATGGTTATGAATTTGTTGTAAATAATGAAATTAAGACTAGTAATCAAGGCTTGCAAAAGATGGTGATGAAAATCCCCCAAGGTTCTAATTGGAGGGTGTGTTTGTTGGCCTCAAATGTTGGAGCCTTCTTCTATAATTGTAGGGTTCTCAAGAGCCACCAAAATAACTTACCCATAAGTCTACTAGTTATCATATATGTAATGATGATTCCATTGTGACTTTGACCAATGGGTAACTTTATTATGTATAGTGTTTTATACAAAGTGATTTTATTTTCATAGCCAAGATTGATATAATCAGCTATGGTAATGTGAGACACAAAGGGCATCCAACTTGGTTTTGGATATTTACCACAATGAGAATAGAATTATATATGTCTCCTTAGGGTATTGAAAAACTTCCCATCAGAAAAATTTTCTACATCCAAGAACTTCCCATTCCATATGCACAATGACAGATTTTAACTCATTTCTCCATATAAATTTGTGTAGAAGAATGATCATTAAGCCATTTTTTCCTAAAGCCAAAGGTCAATCACAATCATTTTATTTATAAATAAATAAATAATTAAAAATCCCTATGCCCCCTACAAAATGAAGAAGAAACATTTTTTTGCCACTAATCAGTAAGAAGTGGATTCTCAAATTTAAATAACACAAGCACTTGAATAGAAAATTTTAGATTCAAAAACTCTTTTTGAATTACTTGGCATCAATTTCCAAAATAAATAGAAAGTATCAAGGGATAATGGTGTAAGAGTAATGGAACAAACAATCAAGATCCATGATTTGGTTCAAATTCCCTCATTACAAGAAAGGTGGCCCATAACTCCAATGGTCATTTCTAGAGTTTGTGATGCAACCCAATGCAAGCTTACCCCATACCAATGTTAAACACAATCCATAACCTAGCCCAAGATTACCAAGGCCAAAGAAAATCCAAAGACCTTCAAATTCTAGTATATTTTACCCCAACTTCCAAAACAAACATTGAAATTCTCTTGCTTTTCTTTCAACAACACCAACCACACTATACAAAAATATAAGTATTGCTCATTTTATTTTTAAGCCATAAGTTTTTGCACTTATTACTTGTATTGTAAAAATCCCAACTTACTTTAAAGGGCATTCTTATATAACCAATTCACAAAATGGAATTTCTTTTCAAACCCAATTTACTAAAAGGAGGAACTTTTTTTCAAACCCAATGAGTAATTTGTATTCCAAACCCAGTTTACAAAAATGAATTGTTTGCACTATTCCTTGCCAAAAATGCATTCATACTCTTTTTACTATAATGAAAAAAAATATATTTTCTATATAAGAGATCGAACAAAGAGAAACAATACTAGTTCCTTGATTGTATTAGCAATTGCTTTGATCCCAAGAAAAGGGCCACAAAACTTAGCATGGCCTTCTGAAAAGCTTGCATTCAATTTCCTTTGGTAGTTTGGAATCCTCATCCTCACGAAGCCCCATATGAGATTCTTATTTCCGAAATTCACAGAAGGGAAAGGAAGTTCATAAACATTCATTGTGATAATGTTATAAGTCAAACAACTTAGTCTATACGAAGGGATTATGTTTTTCTACAATTTTTTTTCACTTTGTTATACATATTTAGGTGGCCTACAAAAGTGAAAATGTTTTGCTAGACCATCAACCAATGCATTTGGCTAGGGAAGGAGGTATGCTACTAGTGGAATAGTTTTCATAAGCAAGGAAATATTGTAGATTACCAAATTTCCAAGAGCGGAAGGCAGTTCACTTGTAATATTGTTGACAAATAAAATGACAACTAATAAACTGGTGCAGTTGATGATGGTGCCAGGCATGCTACCTTCCAAATAATTGTTTCCCAAGTCCAAATACTCTAGACCAGATAATTTCCCCAAGCTTGAAGGAATGCTTCCTGTGAGATTATTGTTGAAGAGAACAAGATAAGCAAGTTGTGAGCACTATGTAAGTTGAGGAGGAATAGTCCCATGAAAGGAATTTGTATCCAAGTCCAGAGAATTTAGATTTGAGAAAATTGCAATGGCAGGGGCAATGTCAAGATATGTTCCAAAGTGCTTCATTAATTCAAATATTTTGAGAGCATCCTTACAAAATCCATGTTGTGCATAACCTGCAATCATTGCATTCCATGAGATGACATATCTTTGGGGCATTGTGTCAAATAGTTCACATCCCTTTTCTATGCTTCCACATTTTGCATACATGTCCACCAGGGCGATTTCAATTGCAACATTTGATCAAATTCCTCTATTCTTTATGCTTTGAGGAACATCCATACCATTTTCCAATGCTCCTATTTTGGTACTCGCAAGAAGAATGCTAGCAAAAGTTATGGAGGGTGGCTTAACACCTGCCAATTGCATTTGCTTGAAAGTTTCTAAAGCTTTTTTTAAAAATCCTTTTTTTTTTTTTTTTGCATATCCTACAATCGTTGAATTCCATGAGATAACCTCTCTTTGAGGCATTCTATCAAACAATTTGTGTGCCTTTCTGTGCTTCCACATTTTGTATACATGTCTACTAGAGCATTTCCAACTATAATATCTAAAAAAAATCATCCCAATTTCTATGCCAACCAACATTATCATTGAGCTTATTATGTTTTGGCAAATAGGTTTTGGGTGGTGCTACATTATTGATGATTTTACCAAATTTTACCATTGAGAAGGATGTAAGTAAGCATGCAAGTCTACAGTACAATTGCGACTATAATATCTAACAGAGTTCCCCAATCCTTTATACTTCAATGGATGTCCATATTGTTCCAAAGCTCCCATTTTGGCATGGGCAAGAAGGATGCTACCAATGGTTGCAAAATTTGGCTTTAAACCTAACAACTACATTTGCTTGGAAATTTCTAAGCCTTTTCAATGAATTCATTTTGTGCATATCCTGCAACCATTGCAGTCCATGAGACCACATCTCTTTGAGGCATCTTGTCAAACACCAGGGCAGTAGCAACTACTACATCTAACCAAATTCCTTTATCCTTTATGCTTTGATGGATGTCCATACCCTGTTCCAAAGCCCCCATTTTTGCACAGGCAAGGAGGTTCTAAAAAAAAATCCTCCTTCCATGATGCTTTGATGGATGTCCATACCCTGTTCCAAAGCTCCCATTTTGGCACAAGCAAGGAGGACAATTGACTAAGTTTCAAAGAAATGCTTATAGTGGGTAGAGGTGGTGTTGTTACCTGGAGAAGTGCCTGTGAGTTTGTCTTGTGTAGAGTCTCCGATATGAATGTTGAGGAGAGTGGCATTCAAAATGCTAGTGTTTCTATTTACGTCTTCAATTGCCAATTCAATAGCAATCCTCACTATTTTTCCAATAGTTGTGTCTAACGCAATTATAACACCTATATTTAGTGATGGAACATCCATTCTTTCCATTGAATCCTAAGAAATGAACTATCCTAAGAAAGCACAAATAAACTATCCTACAACCAAGAAGATCAGAGGCAAAAAATGAGACGTAGTTTCCCCTTGGCATATCCATCAATTTTGTTTCCAACAAATTAGCAAAAAAAATGGGTGTTGATTCTCCTTGCCCAGAATCCCTCCTACTAGGGTTTTGGAAGTCCATTAAAGTATAGGTATACAAATGATGAACATATTGAATGTCCTTTAGGGACAATAAACAATGAAAGGGAAAAAAAATTGATGAAAATTCAACCGCTCAGATGAATGCAATCGTCTTCAATTGTATAGAGATTGACATCAACTGTTGACCGCACAACATAGCTCAATTAACTTCACATAAGATAACACCTTTGACGTAATAAGAATCATATAAGCATAGAGAATTTACACATTACACAAGATATACATGAACAAATCTTTTGGGATTAAAAAAAAACCCATAAAACATCATTTTATTAAATAGTTATAAAAAAATCTATATTTGACAATTGTTTGACCACTCTCTAATCTCATCCATACCCATATCAATTGTAAAAAAATTATATTTAAAGTTGTTTGACTATTCTCTAACCTTATGCACACCCATCTAAGTTGTAAAATCTTTGTACTTTGACAGTTGTTTGACCACTCCCTAATCTTATCACCACCTATCTAACTTGTAAAAAATCTACATTTAGAGATGTTTGACCATTCTCTAACCTCATGCACAACCCTCTATCAAAATTGAAAGAAAAAAAATTAATAAAACAAAATTGAATTGATAGAACATACAATAATCTTTGTTCTAGATAATTTTCCTGTTTGTCAAAGCAATAGTAAAGCATAGTTCCATTCCACATATTCAATGCCACTTCCGCGATTATAAAGTATCAACTAAAAACATATCCTAAACTACTTTTAATTGACAAATTAATGAAAAATGAAAACTTTTAAAACACTTAAGGTAATGACATCTATATAAGCTTATAAATTTTCTGTGTCTAATTGAGAATGTGTCGTTTGTGACAAACCTTCTATCATGCTGAAATTTCTCTAAGTCTGTCAACCACATCCTTCACCACTTTCTTTACAAGATCTTTGAAGCTGCAATGGCAGTCTCAGTCACAACCAACAAGAAAGAAGTGGTCAATAATGTTAATTATTTGGGTGAGTAAAGCAACTTATTAATTCTTGAGAAAAGTAAGGATTTGATCATTCAATAGTTAAGTAGTTTCAATACAAATGAAAAGTTAATATATTTTTTTTAAGATGGGTTAAAAAAAACAAGTAGAAAGTGAAGTTACTTACTCCTCTGTAATATCCATGGTCCAGCCTGAGCGAGAGGAGATCTCTCCAAGGCTATGCTTCCACCTGTCAACCTCTTCTTTTTGCTGTCGATCTGGATGACCATAATGTTTTTCAAATGATTTCTTATACGGACTGGAGTCCTTTAGAGGATATCTAACATCAGATGGATCTACACCATAAAATAGAGGAATGATTAAGCCCGGGGTTTTCAACATTGCAGCGGCCTCTTTCAGACACCAAGCTGAATCTGCATAGCCTCGGGAAAATATAGGAATGCATATGGCACTCTTCTTCATTGCTCTTTCCAACGCCGGCCAAATTAGTTCTCCCTTTTTCAAACTCTTGCTGTCTAAAAAGACACGCAATCCGGCTCTGCGCAGTGCTGGAAAGAGATGATCAACCAGAGTCTTTCTCAAATCTTCTCCCCTAAAACTCAGAAACACATCATATCTGGAAATATCCCTCCCTCGGGAGTCAAGTAAAGTAGTGAAAAGCGAGAAAATATGGGCGGGAAAATACTGCCACTTGGTGAAAAAATTCTGCAGAATGGATTTCAAGATTAAAGAATCTGTAATCCACTCCATATACCTGAGAAATTTCTTAAGATCCCACTTCATGTACAACTCTTCTGTTGTGATAAGAAATTCCTCCAGAAAATCCCGTTCCCTCGTGAAATAATCTTCATCCCTCCTCCGATTGTCCTGCTTCCGGGTGAAAAAATCATTTTTTTTTTTAAGAAAAACTTGCCTACTGGCGAGGAAATCTCGCTCCCTGGCGAGAAATTCTCGTTCTAGCTCCCTGGCCAGAATATCTTTCCCTCTCGCGAGATAATCTCGCCTCCTGGCGAAATAATCTTCCTTCATGTAGAGATAATCTCGCCTCCTGGCGAAATAATCTTTCTTCTCGGCAAGATATTTTTTCCTCCTATCGAGATAATCTCGCCTCCTCCTGCAATACTCTGACTTACTGGATAAATCTTCCATCCCGGGGAAAGAAGCCATCTTAGAGCTGCAAGAGTAAAGGATTACTAACAATAGAGAAAGAACAGAGGATTCAGCCTAACTTACACAGATCTTGAACTTCTGTCACACATAACAAACTAGAGTTTCAGTAATTACAAATGGCGTAGACAGGACGCCTGGGCAATGGGTCGTTTTTAAAAAATTGGGAAATTAGATGGCAAGAAACAAGAAAGCACTACTGGAGAGAGTAAAGTTGATTATTCGAATTTTGCCTTTGCCCGCGAATATTTATGCCTACGTCATGCGGGCCCACTTTTATTCTTTTCCGTGTTTGGTGGTCCTGTCTTCAGCCTTTTATACGCGGAGTCTTTACGTCATTTCAATAATTTCTAGGCAACTCCAATCCAGCATCAAGATGCCCATTTGGAAATTTTCAAATAATTTGCATCTTGGTGTGGAATGGGTACATCAAAGAGGTGTGGAAGGTCAATTAGCCTAGAGAAAATTGTGGTGCTTTTTTTTTTTAACATTTGTGCAGTGCATAGGTCAATTTTTAGGTTATTTAATAAATGATGTTTGTATAAAAAGGTTTTAATGGAGAAGTGACAGCTTCAAACTAATAGAGATCCAAACACAACTAAAACAAAATCTCTAAATCAAGAAGATAATCAAATTCCATTAGCAACATACTCATGTTATGTTTGCAATAGGAAGAGAGGGAGAGGGAGAGATAGGTTTTGTTACTGTTTGCAATAGGGAGAGAGGGAGAAAGAGGGAGAGATAGGCTTCATTACCAACATACCATGTTATGTTTGCAATAGGGAGAGAGGGAGAGAGAGGGAGAGATAGGGATAGAAAGAGGAAGATATAGGGACAGAAAGAGGGAGATAAAGGGGGGGAGAGAGAGAGAGAGGGGGGGTGGGGGTGCTGGTGGGGGTGGGCGATAAGGAGAGAGATAAAGAGGAAGATAGAGATGGAGATGGAGAGGGAAAGATAGAGAGAGGAGAAAGGGATAGGAAGAGATGGAAGAGATAAATATATAGAGAGGGAGAGAATGAGAGAGGGAGAGATAGATAAAGATAGAGATAAGAAGTAATATATAGAGAGAGGTAGACAGATGGAAGAAGAAATATGGAGAGATAGAGATAGAGAGGCAAAGAGATATAAATATAGAGGTCTAGGAAGAGGGAGGTGGAGAGAGAGGGAGACATGTTTAGAGATAGAGGGGGAGAGATGAACATAGAGCAAGAGAGGAAGAGGGAGACAAATAGACAAAGGTTCTAGGGAGAGATAAAGATAGAGAGACACGTGGAGATGGAGAGGGAGAGATAGAGAGGAAGAGTTAGAAAGATAAAGAGGAAGAGATACAGTTATATGTAGAGGGACACATATCTAAAGATAGAGAGGGAGAGAGGAAGATAGAGGTAGAAAATAAAATAGAGGGAGAGAGGAAGAGAGACAAATAGATAGAGAAATAGAGAGAGGTAGAGGGAGAGATAAAGATAAAGAGAGATAGGGAGATAGGGATAGGGAGATAGCGATGGAGAGATAGAGAGGAAAAGATAGAGACATATAGAGGAAGAGTGAGGAAGAGATAGATATATAGATGGTGAGATTGAGTGATAGAGAGAGATATGGAGAGAGAAAGATGAAGAGACAAAAAAATAGAGGAGATAGACAAATAGAAATGGAGGGAGAGAGAAATATGGAGAGATAGAGGGAGCAATATATATATATATGGGAAGAGAAAGGGAGGGGGAGGTAAAGTTAGAGAGATAGATAGGGTGGATAGGGAGGCAGCGAGGGAGGGAGAGATAGGGAGAGATAGAGAGAGGGAAGGAGAGAAAGAGGGAGAGATTGGTAGATGAGGGAGAGAGAGAAGAGGGGCGAGAGAGGGAGAGAGAAAGAAGGTGATAGAGACAAGTACTAGAGAGAGGTATAGAGAGAAAGGAAGAGAGATAAATAGGGAAAAGATAGAAAGAGATAGAGATAGAGATAGAGATGGAGATGGAGATGGAGATGGAGATGGAGATAGGGAGGGAGAAATAGGGAGTGCACGTGTATATATATGAGTGAGAGAGATATGGAGAGAGAGAGATAGAGAGGGAGATAGATATATAAATAGAGAGGGAGGGAGGGAGAGAAATATAGAGGAGATATGTGAAGTAGATAGACATAGAAAGAGGGAGTGATATGGAGAGAGAGGGAGAGAGAGGGAAAGATAGGGATAGAAGAGGGAGAGATAGGGATAGAAATTATAGATAGAGTGATAGAAAGGAGAGGGAGATATGGAAGGAGAGAGGAAGAGGGAGAGGGAGAAATAGAGATAGAAAGGAGGCAATGAGAGGGGGAGAAGGAGAGATAGAAAGATAAATATGTATGAAGTTATATATAGAGGTAGAGAGAGGGAGATATGGAAGGAGAGAGGAAGAGGGAGAGGGAGAAATAGAGATAGAAAGGAGGCAATGAGAGGGGGAGAAGGAGAGATAGAAAGATAAAGATGTAGGAAGTTATATATAGAGGTAGAGAGAGGGATATATATATATATAGAAAGAGAGAGAGTAGGCGAGATGGAGGGAGATATAGAGTAATGAGATATAGATAGAGAGGGAGAAGGGGAGATGGTAAACTGTTAGAGATATAGGGGGCAAGAGATAGATAAAGGAGGTGATAGAGATAATTTATATCTGAGAGGGAGATGGAGAGATAGGAAGATAGAGATAGAGGGGGCAAGAGAGAGATAAAGGAGGTGATAGAGACAATTTATAGAGAGAGAGGGGGAGAGAGATAGAGATAGAGATAGGGAGGAAGAAACGGGGAGTGTGTGTATGTGAGTGAAGAAGTGAGATGGAGAGGGAGAGAGAGGTCTTAAAAGTGAATTATCATATCCATAGTCAAATGGCATGCTACCTTCAGCATAACTCCATGGGGACATGTGCTATCCTTGGATTGTTGGCACAAAAAAACCAATCAAAAGTTAGTTTCTCTCTCTGTAACTTTTAATTTAGATTTTAAGTTCCAAATATATTTTATTATATAAATTTTAAAAAATAAAAATATAATTATTCTAGACAATAATTAAAATTTTAATAAGGAAAATAATTATAAATTAAATTAATTCTAATAAATTTTAATTATTATTTGTAATTTTATGTAAAGACAGCTAATTAAAATAAATTTCAAACTTAAATCTAAATTAAAAATTAAAATAGAATAAACTAAATGCAAATTTAAAATATAATAAACTAATGGCAACTTGTGTAACTAGAGGTTATACATATTGCCTTATTAAGACCTCACAAATGAATTCTAACTAATATCGATTCCTTTGTATCTAAGAAAATATAATTGCAATCATATTTCCATATTTAATTAAATTTAAATCAAATCATATTTGAAACACTCAAACCTCACTATCACATACACCACCCATTTTGTAAATATAATAATTAATCAAACATGATATGTGTCTTACATGTTCAATTAGATTTATTAAAGATTTTGACATTTTGAATGGATTTCTATAACGAAACTTGTTCAAACAACTTTATTGATATAGCTATCCTTCACATATTTAATTTTGAATTGAAAAGTTATCATTGACTACAAGTATTCATACCATAAATTTTGACTCTTATTTTCAATTTTTCTTCTAAATGATGCACGCCTTGTTTATGGTTTTGATTTGCACCAAAAGATATCTAGACTAGAGACCATATAATACATATAATAGCTTGATTTTTTGAGATTTTTAGAACACAAATATGTCTATTTAAATTATTATATAATAAGTATTATTTTATAAAGACAAATCATATTAAATTTATCATCATGATCATATATTCTTTTAGCATTTGACTAATATATTTTACTTGTATTATAATCTCATTAAAATAAATATTTATAATTACTATTATTATTAAATATCATAATTCAAATCAACACCCAAAAAAAATGTTTACTAAGGTGGAGGCCACCTTTACAAAATTCACATACAATTGTAGACACCTAAAACTATCCCGGCGATATAGCATACTTGATTTCGGTTACTAACACCATTTCTAGCCTATTTCACCTAATTCATCCATTTAATTAAATAATGTCAATTATTTAGTAAAATTCACTTTTTCCTCTATTAATCAAATAAATCAATTAATTCGCTATTATTCATATTGTTTTCATTCTCATTTAATTAAATAATGCAAATTATTTAATTAAGTGGTAGAATTTCCTTTGATTAAATAATTCACAATTATTTAATTAAAGTCTCTAATTTCATCCACTTGCACAATTAAATGATTTTAATTAATTGTTTAATTAGCTAATTTATTTTCAATCCTCCAACATCCTCAACTTGCACAATGAATATCCTTTTCAAATTCAAATATTTCCCTCCAAATAGAAGTATCTCCAACCTCTCTCCAACATAATTCCTAAAAATTAGGGAATTAGTTGAGTCTCTCATGGATTTTGTACCATTAATTTGATCTTTGATCCATGTCTCATTAATTATCAACCGTTTGATCCATCCTTTATCCATGTGCATTCCTCTAATTCTATTTCATTCATTGATTAACATTTTTTATCCTCGCCATTGATCATGATTTCTAAATTCTATAAATAGTGAAAAAGGATTTCACAAGCTTTGAGCAAACTTACTCTCTTGAATTAATTGCCCAATTTGATCAATTTGAGAGCATTTTGTGAATCATTTCATATCCTTTCTTCATCAATTGCTTCACAACATCATGTATTTTATTCAAACTAAAGCACTTCACATCCAATTTGAGCATAATCCCAAAATGGGATCGAGGTTTGCATTTGCTTAATTAGATTTCATTTGAATTTCTTTGTTCTTTCATGTTTTTGTATTCTAATTGATCTTTGCAAACAATTTCATTGGATTGTGTAGTTAATTGATCATTTGCATAGCTTCAATAGTTCAATTTGATATTATTTGGTCAATTGATTTTATACATTCACATAATGGCATGGAATACAAAGCACACACTCTTGTTCACAAGATTTGAACAAGCCTCTAATTTCTTTGGTCATTTTCATAGATTTGATGTTATGTTAAAAAAATTATTGATTTTTCTCGATGCCCCACTATGCCCCAGCAAAAGGAATGACCACTGGTATACTACCCCTTCGAGAGTTCGAGCAGAAAAAACTAAGTTTTGGTTGGGCTCATGACATTGTTGTGGGATTGGTTTGGTTGCGTACAAAGGATGAAAGTAAGCCCTAAAAAGACTTAGATATGGACTAGTGGCATAAAAGGCTAGAAAAATAAGTTTTAAGGTCAAAACCCTAGGTTCATGTAGGTATATATGCTCACTTTAAGGAACTTCAATCTCAATTGTGCACTTTTCTTCTAAAATTTTTTGAGTTCTTTGAGAGATCTTCTGAGAGTTTGATAGAGACACCTACTAAGTTACGGAGTTCATTGTGTGCACCAGGCATCGAGTTGAGATCGAGTTCAAGAGTACCAGTGCCCTCCTAGGATAGGCGACCAGGTATGTGCTTCGAAAACTTACCTTGTGACTTTTTTTAATTGTCCAAATTTAGTGTAGAAGTTAGGAAAACAAAGGCATGAGACTTTGATTCCCATGTGCCTTTGTCACTGACGTTGTGACTTTGTACAAAGGTGTGACACCTTTGTAAATGTGTGTTTTCCCTAATTTGGTGGCTATTCAATTATAATAAAGTTCTATGTTTGTCTTGTATGATTGTGAAAACCTTGCACGTTTGTAATTTAAAAATAGGGTGTGCCTTTGCAATAGCACTGTGTGCTAGCAATTTAAATGTTGCCCTTTTGTCATTTGAGAGTCTCGCACTTTTGTATTTTGAAGATTTTAATTTAGAATTTTTTTCAATTTTACAAACCTAACATTGTGTGCATTGCACGTGCAGGTCATTTTATTACCTTTGTCCTCTCTAGAGTTTCAATCGGTGCTATTAGATTAGAGGGTTGGTTTTGATCTAGAGGAGACCATTTACTTTCACGCCTTGGTATTGTGGCACATTCTGCATATGCCTGAGATTCGAGCTCATTATGCTTTGATGACTATCATTGTGGAGCATTGGCATTTTGAGACTGTTACATTTCATTTTCTAACTAGTGAGGCCACCTTTACCTTGGAGGACATGTGGCGTATTCTCCAAGTTCTGATTCATGGTGAGTGTGCAATGTACAATACTACTTAAGGTGGATAAGTGCTATTGCGAGTATTAGGAGTATTGCAGGTTTCCCTGGTTGAGGTTCAAGTGGATTTGAGACCCTTCATTAATACTATTTCTAATATTACTCTTGTTCTAGTTAGCCTTATTATAGGCACCTTGGTTCTTGATCGTCAATCTCGACATTTCAACATTGGATGGGGTGTTGCACTTAAGAGCATGTTGGAGGATGCAACCCACTTTTCCTGGGGTCCCTGTATATTAGCACATTTATACCATGACATGCATCAAGTTTTCTATAGAGGTGGTGTTGCACTTTCTACCAGGTGTACCATGCTACACATTTGGGTAAGAAACAATATTGTTTTTCTATGCCCTATTGGTGTAATTCATTGATGAGATGAGGAGCCCTTTATTTACAGATATGAGGGTATTCTTATTCACCATGACATGGGTGAGTTTCCATATTGGAGACACATTATCAATTATATGGTAGAGTTCACTTGGAGGCCATGGCTAGGCTACAATCCATGGGATGACGATGATGACCAATTTTTTTACTACCGATAGACCAGATGGTTGATCAGACATAGTACCACCATTATTGAGAGATATTTACTTGATCGATGTATGCAATAATTTGGGGAGACTTATACAGTGCCCCCTCCTTAGTACATGGCCACTTTTGTGTGCACACATAGAGAGCTAAGATTATAGGGACAAATGCTTGATAAAGATGCAGTGTTGGCAGATTTTGATCAGCTTGCTCCATGACCATGGGACTATGCCAAAGTGCATGTGGATGTCAGCACTACTACTAATTATGACATATGGTTTGTGGCTAGGAGGCCATTCAAGTTTATAGATTCAAGAGGTGTGCATGGGAGACATAGAGGTGAGGGGAGTTGAATGAGGAGACATAGGTTGACACAAGTAGTTATTCATGATTAGGAGGATCAGAGGGTGGAATAGGATCAACAACCTAATTAGCAGGCAGGCTAGGAGGGACCACCTCTAGTGCATGACTAAGTTCTTGATCAACAACATGATCAATAGGTGGGGGACTAGGGACAAATGTACAATAATTATAGGCTAACCTAGCTACTACATAGAGGGAGAGAGATGAGGCTTGTCAAGAGAAGGATCAACTCCGAGGGAAATTAGACATAAAGGTCGCACAATGACAATAGTTAGAGGTACAACTAGCTCAAGAGACTACTCGATGGAAGCAACTAGAGGCACATGGAGATATATTCCCCTTAGCGAGATACAAACAATATTTGAGAGAGGTATAGGATGAGGCCTCCTATTATAGGATCATCTATATGTAGGTAGTTCCTCTCACAAGCTCAATTTCACTCACTTCCAAGCATTCCAAGCATTCCATTACAGCAACATCAATAGGTTAGTCTTAGAAGTAGTCAAACGAAGCAGGACCTTTAGATGGCCATGACAAACCACCATCACATTGGACACCTTTAGTCGGCCATGAGGATCAGGGAAGCAAGGGTTAGCCTTGTATAGACATACTTATCATTGATGATATAGACTTATTTATATATGCATTCATCTACTCTTATGTAGCCTCTTGTACATATTTCGAGATATAACACATACTTGACTTGTATCATAACATTGATTATTTTGTTGATATATATGAGATTATTTTTTATGCAATAGATATATGATGTCTTATTTCATGCTTATGATGTCACATGATGGATGTTTTATAATTCTATGTAGATGTATTATGATTTGATGTAAATTTATGTATTGATGCATTATGGATGATATTCATTTATGTATGAATGCTTATGTTATGATATTCATGATATGAGATGATTATATGTATGATGATGATCATGCTTATGAGATGTGATGTATATATATGATGCATTGTGATGCGATATGGGTTTATGGATGCAAGATGTATGTAAATGTGATTGATGATTTATTATCTTATATCTTTTTCTCATGATATGCATATGCAATATGTATGTTATGATATGCATGCTAATGTTTTATCGATGCATGGTGGATGCACTTATTTTTGTTATGTCATGATACCTAGATGTTTTTGATATAAAAAGAAGAAAAACTAGGGTGTTGTCCCTTTAATACAAGGTATCACCAGCCATCCATAGTATAGTAACACTAATAGCATAGTAACAGCAAGTCTAAAAACCAAACCATCACCCTAAGTAGATCATATAAAAAACACATCCAGAAACTATCACAAGAACTAAAACTACTAGTTATGTCCATCATGGAAACATGATTTAAAATAGTCTTAACCATGGACCACCAAGGGTCATACCAGTCATAAGGAAACATAAAAACATTAACAATGTCTTTAGCAAAATAAAACAGAATTGAAAGTCGATTCAACCAACACCAATCAAAAAACCAAATTCCCCATAAACCTAATCCTTCTTCCCACTTCATGGCTTGATTAAAGTTATGGTAGCCCAATATTCAGTGAGGAGCTTAAAAAGTTCCTTGTTGACAACTTCTTCATCCACATTGTCCATGGACTTTTCCTTTTGCAGTAGACATAAAGTAGTGGCAGACCTGTGCATTATCTTCAACACAAAACATGTAACATCCTACAATCTTTTCTCCAAACTCTCAGCTTTGCTTTTGAGGTTGTCAACCTCCTCCCAGAAAGCATCCTATTTACTGCAAGCTTCCTCCATGGGAGCCTTTCCCTCAACAATGTTTGAGGCCCTAGACTTGACCTCCTTAATTCTAATGCTAGCAGGACCCAAGAGATCCCTTTTAAGACTTTCAAAAACATGGGAGGAGCTACTAGAAGAAACCAAAAGAGCCTCCTCCCCCACATCATTTTCCTCCTTAATAGATTACTCTCACTCCCATCCCCATTGTCAGAATATGAGGCCTCCTTAAAACTATTCTCTTTTTCTTGCTTAATGACCAGTCTACTTGACCTATGAGGGGTACTAGTTTCCTCGATGATCTCAATGTTAGAGTCAATTTGCTGAAGCCTAAATTTTGTTTTCTTAGAGGCTTTGGCCTTAGTTTTCAGGGTGGGAGCTATGTGTTTTTTATCTTTTTTCTTCACCACAGGCCCCTGAGAGGGGGATGTGTCCTATGGAGAGGATTTCACGGTAGGGTTTTAAATGCATTTTTTCTTACTAGGGCTAGGGGTGTCCATAATGCTAGCAGACAGAGGAGCAGAAGAGACTGGAGCCTCTTCAACAGTGATGGGTCGAGGAGGGAAAAGGGAAAGGTGGAAATGGTATAGTCTGGACATAAGCCCTTGATGGAGAATGGCGAAATTTGTATTTGAGTTCATGGCTTCAACCACATCAAGCGCAATACTTTCAAGAGAATGTAAGAGAAAAAATGGAATGGAGATATTTTGGTGGTTTCTAAGGTGATTGAGGAAATTGAAATGGTAGTAGTAATACACACCGTATCTCCCCTCGAGAGTGAAGTACTTCATCACCACCATGAAAATTTTATCCCATGGCTTAGGAACCACCTCGCAGTCATAGCCCCCATGCAGCTTGATAGGTTTCTCATCACCCCGGAAGAACAAGTTGAGGCTGGTCTGGTTGACAACTTTGGTGGTTTTCTTCCATTTACCCCCATCCATAGCAAGACCTATGGCCTTAGTAACGACCTCATCATTAATTTCAAAGGAAATTCTTCCCATGGTAACCCTTCCAGCATCCCAAGAGGTGACTAATTATTTGGAGAGGCCCTCATCATAGCCAAACATGCATTCCGTAAATTGGGAAATTCCACCCTCCTTGAATATATGCTAGAAGGTGCCATCCGTCTTCCATTCATCACATTTATCTGGCTCCACACGCACTCGGTCACCACCCATAGCTCCAACACAATTGTTGTGGAGAACCAGAACAGTGAAAGGTAGAAAAATAGTAGAGCAGATCTATACAATAGAAACCAAATTTGGAAAAGGCCGTGGAAAAGTTGTTGGAAAAAGGTAACTTGTAACACAATAAAATATGGCAATAAATTCCACTTCTCGTATCCAACACAGGCCTAGAAGTTCCCTCATGTGACAAGTCCAAGGCACAATAGGAAATGAGAGTGGTAATAAATCTGGACAACTCAAAGAATCAAACAAAATCTGTAGGGCTGAAAAGATCATTGCAAAAATTGGGGGGGTTCAAAAAATAATGACCCCATCAGTCATTGGGATCAACTTGACAAGTTCTGATGGTGAACCAATAAAGGAAGTATGTGGCACGTGGAAAATCATCCCAATCAATCTTCCCACACAATGACCAGTTATTTAAATAAAAACTCCCGCCAACTTTACTAACAAAAGTTAGTAATTTCCACAATATGGTTAGAAAGAGTTTTTTGAACTATAATGAATTTATTTAAGATCATTTCTTAGAAGTGACACAATAGATGGGGAAAAAGACTCTTCTTTCCTCCAACACCATAGCCCCTCTAGATCAAGACCTGTCGCAGCCAAACTGTCAGCAACCGCATTTCCTTCCCTATAGACATGTTGAATGGTGAACTCCTTAAGACCAGTAAGAAGAGAGAAAATGTCTTCAATTATCCCTTGGATGGACCATCCAACAACCATTGTGCCTTTTATGGCTTCCACAATCAGTTGTGAGTCACCCTCAATTTCCAGGGACTTGACGCTGAGTGACAGCGCAACTTTGAGGCCCCAGCTTTCATTTTTTATATTGATTCATAATTCCAACAAATCTATAACTATTCTGATATTTTGTTGGATATGGTGATGAGAAAGATGATATTTCTTTTCTTATAGGAATTTGTTTAATTCATCATTGCAATCCTTATTTTTGATCTAGCAAATAGATATGATGCACCAAGGTACGAGGAACCAGGGCAACGTTGTATCTAATGTGATGGAATTTGACTCTACAAATAGATAGGAGTGTCCTTGTTCATACCCAACATACAGAAACCTTGTTTGACCATGTGAAAGAATAAAGCCACGTTGAAGGAGACTATCACTCAAAAGGTATGAAGAACTTGATATGTCCTATCCATTGTTTTATTTGAGAATATCTCGACACATGCAGGATAATTTTTTGCCAAGGTTACGTATTACAAGGATATCCAACAAGCACAACAAATGAAAACAATGAGCAATGCCCCATTCCTTTCTCTCTAATATTTTTGTTAGACACCATCGAGAGATCATCAAAATGTACCAAACAAAACAAAAGATCAAAATGAACAAATATTGATATCTATTGCCAAAGAGATTTTGTTTTAAGGATAAATATCCATCGATGATATCCAAAATGATACCCATTGTCGAAACGATATATCCTAGGACAGTCATTGGATAATGATTTTGGTAAACTAATTAGGCCATTGACATGAAGTTCGATTAACATGTTTGATAATGATTAAGAGTTTGATTTTTAAAGTTTGTGGTTTATGTTTTGATTTTGATTTTGCGTTGAAGTTTAATTTCGTTGATTATTGTACCTTTTTCCATTTGTGTCAAAGATGAAGGATGATGATCAATTTATTATGGATGAAAGTTTATTGTAGGTGAAAACAAGATGAGATGAGTGATTTTGAGATTTTTGGAATATTTGAATGTTTTTGACGTTTTGAAATGTTTCGAGGATTTTCTTAGGATTTATGGTACTTTTTGAATGTTTAAATTTTCCAAGATATTTGAGGTTGTTTTTGAGTTTTCAAGATTTTTCAACTATTCAAGGTTTCCAAAGTTTTTAAATGTTTTTGTGTTTTCCAAGGGTTAGACCAAGAACATGACCTAAGAGGGACTAACCTAATGCCCCAGAGGCTCATTGATGATGGCCTTACCTACATACATGTGTAGAGACAACGTAGTTCAACTGACTCCCAACAAATGAATGTTTATTACAGAGATAAGAATAGTTTGAAATTGTCAATTTATTATGATGGATCACTAAAGGACTAGCCTATGCCTTTGGGGCACATCGATGATGCCCTTTCCTACATACACATGCAGAGGCAACATATTTTGACAAGTGTTTTTGACTTTTTTGATGTTTTAGACAAGTTTAGGGGTTTTGATTTGATTTGGATGTTTTGGGTATTTTGATGATAAATGATACCTAGATCGTGATGTTGATGTCACATTGTGAGATATAAGACATGGATCAAGTTATTCAAAAACAAGTACGAGTAACTGCCCCCTTTGTCTAGTAATGTTTCATATTTCATGAGCAATGCAAGATAATGGTTGGATAAGCATGTGAAGGTTTTCAACAAATTTATCACACGATAGGACCATTGGGACAATGCTAGAGATAGGCAATGGGACCTCATGAGATAAAATGGGATCATCAGTAAAGACCATGTCAAGATTTTTTGCCATGAGCAAGGTTGAAGTGTACACTGAACCTTTGTCAAGAACAAGAGATTTTGGAAGATTTGGGAAAAGACGAATTGGATGGATGGAGGGAATGTTGAATTTATCATGAAGGGGATGAGATGATTCCATTGGAAATAGCTCTTATAAACACTTGTTTCTATTAATGACATCTTTTTTCTAGGTTTTCATTATAGTACTTGCCCAAAGTGCCACTATAGTGGTTTTCACTAGAGGATGGTTTTTTTTCTTTTTTTCTTTTTTAATTTTTTTTAATCTATGCTCATGTTGAACCACCTGGTGGTGTTGATGTAGATACAACTATCATAATGTGCCAATGATATCCTACCTAAAGAATTTTCTTTGCCAAGATGTGGGTGCTTGGATTTTTAGTGTAAGAAAATGTACACATTTACATTTTCACACTATGTTTGGGTCCTATAGACATGCAAATAATCTTAACTGACATAGTGCATCTAATTCCAATCAATTATCATCAAATTCTTCTATTAATCAAATAATGCAATTTATTGGATTAATTCACAAATGTCCATCATGTTTAATTAAATAAATCAATTTGTTTAATTAAATCCTCAAAGTCCTTTTATTTGATTAAATAAATCAAATGATTTAAATCAAATATCATAAATCCACTAACCCATTCAAAGTTATTAAATTCTAAATTAATTAATTTTAATCACTTTCTAATCATCATTAACAAATCCTCTAGCTTTTAACTCCCCAAGAGTTAAATCAACCCTTGATTAACTAACCCACTTGCACATGAAAATCAATTCTTTTAATTAACTAATTATCTCATTTTCCCTCACAAAGGAATATTCTAAGGGAATATTCCTTCATTAACTCCATTTATTTGACTTTCTTACCCAAACATTAACCTCTCTTACATCTCCAACCACATTCATTAATTTCTCTTACATCCTCATTTATTCTTCTTACATCCTCTCACATCTTCAACCATATGCATTTATTTCTCTTCCATCCTCCTTTCCTTTTGCACATTCCCCAAAATATGCTCCACCTTCATCCAATAGATTTGAGACAAGTGTCCCAATCTCATTGGATCTCTTTTAGTGCCATATTCCTCCCATATCTCCATTCTTCAACCCTTCAACCTATAAATAGAAGCCGCTTCTACTTGAAATCTATCCACAATCATATGCAATTTCACTACACACACATTCATCTTCATCTTTGCATCTTCATCATTTTAGAAGCTCATCACAAGGGATTGGGAAAGGGATTTCTTTGCTAACTTGACTAATTCTCTTGTGTGTTGATCATGTTGGCATGAGGTTAAAATCTTGGTCACATTTTGGCCCCACCGTGGGGCATGAAGGTTGCTCTCACATCTGTTTCAGCATGATCCATTTAACTTGCATAGCACATATTTAATTTAGTTCAGTTCATTCTATTCTTTATTGGTGAAACTTTTGTTAAATACAGAGAGTAACTTTGGTCTATCCTAGCAAATTCATGCATATTTTCTTTAAGAATAAAAAATAATAATGAAAAAGATCGATATATCTAGTTTTTACTCGTTTGTTTGAAATAAATTCAGAAGACAATGCACAAAATTTTTTTTAGGCATTTGAAAGTACATTCACATTAGTTACTGTCATTTCTTGTGCTTTATCTATGTGTTTTGAACTGGCGTTTTAAAGCACAATCAGTTTTCAACTTTGTCTATGTTTACCGCCAATTCTTATGCTTTGTAGCCAAATTTGTAACTTGCATTTACTGCCGATATTTCTTCTATAGAATTCAAGATATCAAGTGCTAATTGTATAACATCATCCTCGGTTCAACACCCATCTTTATGCACCTTGAAGGAGAAACAAAAGCTTCTTTTATAGCCAATACCAACACTGAAATCATGCTTGTAAAAAAGTGTTGCTTATAAAGAGGCCGCATGATTGCATGTCATTCTTCATTGAGAGAACTTTTGGAATCTTTCATGATGATGCGTAATCCATCAGTTGTTGCTTCTGCCACTTTAAATGTTTTTCCCATGCTCTCGTTAAACTCTTATTTATGATGTGATACATAGTTAATCTCTTTGCATTTGTTGTGATACACATTTTTATTGGTGCCCACCGTTGTGTTTATTATCGTGGTTTTTTTGTTAACAAAGGTCACAAATTTTTGTTGTGTGCTTGCTTAGAGCTCAAAGTCATGTGTAAGGTATTGATTCAAATCAAAGCGTTGATCTAAGGTAAACGTCTCTTTAGTATATATCACATTTTAGACTTGTTGCTACGAAGAGGGAGTCGTTGTGGTAGTAAATTTTATTTGCTACGTTGGTTTGAGTTTAAAAGGCATCCACTTAAGAAATATGATTTGAGTTTGAAAGGCATCCATTTAAAAGATCAAGACTTCACTTGTATGGCAGTCTTTGGGGTAATGTGAACACTACAAAAAAAGTGACTGATAGAAGCAAGAAAAGAATATCAGACAATCAAATCGTATTTCTCAGCCACACTGCATGACAGGTGTATCTTTTATTCTTTGTGTGATAATGTTATCTTAAACACTTACTGCCATAAATTGAATATAGTTCAATCTTTGCACGTCTTTACATTTTTTCAAGATATAGTTTAGTTTATTTAATATCGATTTAATGTTGATTCAAGTGTTGCATGACATCATTATTTATGGTTTGATGATTCAAAATATTTACATTGTCTGAGAGATCGAATTTATACCACCTTGCAACATTAACCCTTCTTTTTAAGGAATAGGTATTCCATAAATGTAGAAGTAACTAAGAGTAGAAAATGTTTTTTTAGATGTGGATGCCAATTCACCTCATAGCTGGGACCTTCTACATATATGAAGGGAAGGACCAAATAGTTTTGCATGGATCAATAGTTATACCAAACTAAAATGCATAGTTAATGCATTCATGTGATATTGCACTCTCAAAATAATTGTTAATGAATTTAAAGCTAATTGAAATGATTTTATGTGCCATAATCTTGCATTTTTCAAAAAAAATGTTTTTGTGGGGGATTGACTGATGATTGGTTGGAGGAGGCACCTTTATTATTGGTAGATTTCAGAATGACATTTATTGTTAGCATATTTTAATAGTAGGAGGAGGTGCCTTTGTTATCAATTAAGGCATTTAAAGTCTTTGTTTCTGCTATATTCATTTCTTGTCCCTTGAGTGCTGCAATTGTTGTTGGCTTCTTTGACTGAAAAGGTTCTTATTGGTTTTCCTTGTTTTGTCTTAAAAATCTTAACACCAAAAGAATAACAAAACATAAGATTTTAGGTAGTCTTATGTAACCTTGTTGAGATTTTAAACATACTACTTGCAAAATAGTTCATTTCTAGAAAAGAACTTACCAAAATAACTGTTATAAACAAACTACCTTAAAATTGTTGAGTGCAATAGTTAACATGCCTTGTGCATACTCCTATGATTTTGCAATGTATGCATAAAACTTATTTGTGATTTTTTTTTAACATTGCAGGGGGTTTGCATAAAGAATTAGTGGCATTGGAATTGGGCATTAGAATTGAGGAACCACAAGCAAATTTGAGTTGAAGAAAGTGGGCACTTGAACTTGCAAAAAATATTTTTAAATGCTTATTGTAATAGCTTGAAGCATCCATTTCTTGCTTTCATTTTCTATTTTAAGACAACTCACTTCATCTTTGTCTTAAAATTAACCAAAAAACTCAAGCTTTGACAAAGTTGGATTAAAATTGAACATTAGAAACTCAATAGAATTTAACTTTGGGCTAAAATTGAACAAGACAAACTCACATTTAGGTTGGTGCTTTAAAATGAATTCATCATTTCTTTGAGGCTAAAATGAACAAGTGCTTGAATTGTGTGATTTTGTCTTTGGTGCATTTTGAGTGCATATCCTCTCCCCTTGCACTTCGTGTGATCTTGGGTGCAAGAGAAATATTCAAAATGTATTTTATTGCTTGGAGTCACCTTTAAGAGAGGACTTACTATGAGACACACCCTGCAACAGGAAACTCATAGGAAAGTTCTTGCAAGCATGTTTACTGGTGGGCTATATCATAGGGTATGAAATAGTGAGAAATTATAATCAATCTATGCCAACAATAGATTGCACCTAATCCCACGCCTTAAGTGGAATGAGAACAGTTGAAGAGCCTTAAGTGGCCAAGCAGGTGAGTGTTGGTTTTGGTGTTTAGAGTTTTTTGTCAGTAAGAACCTTGCTTGTATTAACCAACCAGTCCATCCAACGAGTTATCAAAGTGGTGCATTGGAACTTAGATTCCAAGAAGTTACTTGTCATGTTCGATCTTGGTTAAAGTATAAAGGTTAAGACTTCATTCTTAACATACCTTAATACTTTTCCTTGGTTGCATGTAAAATCATCTCTTCTACTATGAATGGCATGAGGCTAGCCCACCAAGAAAAATGTACAAATTGAGCTAGGATGTTATATTGCTTGTGAGACAATTTGAAAACACATTGCTTGATCTCAAACATTGAAAACAAACATTAAAAAAATCATCAAAATTTCAAACCCTTTGGAAAGAATGTATATCTTTTGAAGGATCCAAATATTTCTACTTGTCCCTAGGGATTTTATCCTTATAGGCTTCTAAATATTGGGTCCATATCTCAATTTGTTCTCTCCAAAGTCAACCTAGGAAAACTATGACCTTGATTCTTTGATTTTCACATAATGGACCTTATGGAATGAAAAGGAATTAAGAAATAATTCAATTTGAAAGTTAAGAAAGAAGTGTTGATGTGGTAAAAAAAACTCATTTAATCAAGATAAAAGACAGTTGAACCCCACATATGTGTTTGTTCTCTTGGTTTCCCATAAAGACAAGATTTTGAAGCAAAAGTCGTTGTGCAAAAACTTCAAGTTTAGGTGTCATACTCAAAGGGCTATCAAGAAGTACATTAGGAAGTGCAACCTAAGACAACATCTCAAGATAAGAAACATGATTACAAATTTCTATAGGCTCATTCCATTGAAAAATCCAAATATGTATGCTCAACATGAACCACTTCTTGGGTATTAAGATTTGAATAAACTTTTAGAGGCATAGAATTTTTTTCAATATCTTGGTCTTGTAAACAAATTATTTTTAGGTTCATCTAGGATCAAATCAACACTTTCATTTGTGACAAAATCAATCAAATCCCATCTCAAAAAATAACTTTTAGAACCTTGAAAAAATCATTCATACTAGACTTTTGGTAAATCCTTCAATCAAAATCAAAATCACTTTGTTTGGCTAAGTGTGTATGGATGAATTCTTCTTCACACATTTAGTTAAATTATCATCCTTGTGGACAAGTTTACTCCAAGATAACATCCATCATCATTGGATTTATAAGTACATTTACAAGTCAAACTAAATCCAAATCAAAATCCAAAAAATCCTAAAGTATAGTATTCCTCCAAAGTTCTCAAAAGTTCAAACAACCATATCATTCATCCTTCATTTATCACACCACCATCATTTGATCCTTAACATCTTAGATTTTTTTTGTACCTAAAGTTTATACCAACTCAAGGAGTTAGAGGTTTACCTCCTATATTCCAAAAAATTGATCCAAATTTTATGGTCCAAACAAGATCACAACACAAGAAGACCATGGAGCAAAACAAAGAAACATCCACTTCAAGTAATTTGAGTCAAACTGCATTAGAATTTAACCCAAGGGAATCAATCAACACTTCACTTAACCCCCATCAATTACCAAAAGATCTTCAAGAGGGAGGTTTCCAAGTGGAGGGTGTCACTAACAACTTCCAAGGAATGTACCAAGATGAAATAATTGAGCTATCCAAAATCCTAAAACAAACAATATTTTCAACACAGTCATGAGCCTCAATCCCACACAATACATGTTGGCATTAGCAAAGGAAGGGGCTAAAATCCCTTCTAATTTTGATGTGAGCACTATTTTTGAACAACCTTTTGGGAGAATACCTCGAGCACCATTCATTCCTTCATCACCAAATTTCATCCAACCCATCATACAACCAACATCATCTCATGCTCCAAGTCATTCGATGATCACCAAGGGGAGTTCATTACTCCAAGCTCTTCAAACACATCCACTCTTCAACAACCAAAACTTGGATGCAAACATGATCTTAGGTATGCATGGAACTATACCACAAGACCCAAAACATCCCTATGTACCATTCATCTTCCATGATACCAAATATCCCTCCACCTTTCTGCAATACTAACATACCCTCTTGATACACAAGTCTCTCTCCCCATAATATCACAAGGACAAGTGGATTAATTTGGAAAAGTGGGGAATTTTAACATATCATCCTCACTTTTACAAGGGAAGACACCACCAATATTCCCATTATTCCATTTTTTAACATCAACATCTACACCAATCCAAGGTTTGGGGCAACCCCCTTTACCCAGCATATCAATCCAAAGCCAATCAAATAAAATCAATCCTCCTATTACAAATAAAATCAACATTTCAATCATACCAAATACTCCAAGCATGCCACTGATATTGTAACACCAAGGGACACCAATCCAAACATCTCAACCAATCATTACATCATCTACAACACCTCAAACATCTCAAAATATGGTCTCCCAAGGACCAAGCACATCAACCATACCATCTACCACACAACCCCTTGTCATCACTCAACAAGCACCTCCATGACCACCTCAACAATATCTCATCACACCATCTCACACCATTCCACCAAATACTCCACCTCCATCACAAAATCCAAACATATCAAATCAATATATCATCACATTGCAAGCAACCCAACAAGCATACCAAAAAGTGCTTCAACAATTCCAAGCTCAACAAGTTGCACAACAACCCACACAACAAGCATAGGCACAACAAGCACAGTAGGAAATGCAACAAGCTCAAGCATAGTAGGCAACACAACAAGCTCAATCACAACAAGCTACCCAAGCACAAGCGCAATCTTTGCTCCAACAACAAGTTGTACAAGTTGCATAAGACACACAAGCTGCATAGGTTGCATAAGCCGTATGAGCTACACAAGTAGCTAAACAAGCTCAAGCACAAGAACAAGCCCAATACCAAGTGAAACAAGCCCAAGCACAAGCCTTGTTACAACAACAAGTCTATCAACAAGCCTTGCAACAAGCCTTGCAACAACAAGCATTGATAGCTCAACAACAATAAGACCAACAACAAACGTTGTTGGCACAACAACTATAGGCATACCAACAATTGTTGTTTGCACAAAAAAACTTACAACAATATTTCATGAACATGCAATTAAATGCCTTGAACAAAAACATGCAAATCATCCCACTCGTCACCCAAGCAACCATACCACCCCAAAACACATACATCCCACCACTCGATCCGCAAAATGATCTCTCCTCACAAGTCAAATTGCTTTCAAAATAGATATTCAACACCCAATATGAGAAGGGGAAGATATCACACACATAAGGAAACTTTTGTCCCTATCCATTTGATAGAAATATTGCTATGGTTGCATTCCCACAAGGATTCGAGATACCAAAATTTGACAAATATCGTGGAATTGGAAATCCTGAAGATCACATCAGGGAATTCCATGTACACTGTATGGAAGTGGCATATGATGACTCTTATCTGATGGGACTCTTCCCTCAAAGCTTGTCTGGTCCAACAATGGAATGGTTCTCCCATCTCCCCCATGGAATTAAAAAATTCCAAGAATTTATGGACTTGTTCATCAAGAATTATGCATTTAACATAGGTGTGGAAGTGAGCTTTGAAGAATTATCCAACCCAAAACAAAACAAGGAAGAATTTTTTTTAACCTTCTTACAATGATGGTGAGCCAAGGCTAATAAGAGAAAATGGGCTATGCCTCAAGAACAACAAATTGGGGCTATCATCTCTAACTTTGAAGGGAAACTATCCTTTCATTTGAAAATGCAATGCATAATAACCTCTGAACAATTGATTCCCAAGGCACTCAACACCAAAAGAGCCCTTATAGCACAAGGGGGCACACCCACATACCAAGACAATTGACCATCAACAAGTTACAATTACAAACCTCGCACGTGGGAAAAGAACAAAAATGTCACCAATGATGGTGTTGTTGACGCCAAAGTTAATATCAGTACCCCAAGGAAAAATACACAACAACAAATGTACCAAAAATTGTAAATCAATACCCAAAGCAACCCACAAATCAACCCATCATCACAACAACCCAACAATTAAATTTTCAACAACCTAAACACTCAAGGGGGACCACCCCCAAGGAAAAAATATCCCACTAAACAAAAATACACACCACTTGGGGAACTAATTGAATCTGTCATGAAATAGTTGGTACAAACAAATCTCATCAAAATCCCCATTTATGAAAAATTATTAAGAGCCTCAGGTTAAACCACTATGGTATAATGAGAAGCACCTTTGTGATTTTCACAAAATAAAGGGGTACATGATAGCTAGTTGTATGATACTAAAGAATCTAATTTAAGATCTCATTGATGATAAGGTTATAGACATTGAACAACCTGCTAGGAATCAAGACCTCAAAATATACAAGAATTTGATGCCAAATCACAATAAAGGAAACAACAATGGTAAAGGAAAGAGCTACCACAATGTAAACCATATTTATGACCATGTTGTTTCATCCTTGGATGAATGGGTAATAGTTGTTAATATCAAAGGACCTAGAGCCAAGTGTGGATTCACCACACATGGTGGAAGAATTGCCATTCCAAGACCTTCACCACCACCCAAGGCACCTGCCACCAATACTTAATCAATCCCTAATGGTTACAATGTATTAGAGCAACTAAAAAAGATCCCCACCCAAATCTCCATCATGGCATTGTTAAAAATATCCCATGCACATAGAGACATCTTAGAAAAGGAATTGGTTGCATCCTCCGTCCTCACGGACCTTGATGTAGACCAGTTTCAAGCTATGGTCAGACATATTATCACACCACATCTCACATTTTCTAAGCATGATATTCCAACCCCACCATCTCATAACCGCACACTCCATCTCGAAGTCCTAGTCCATAAGAACAAGGCCAAAAGATTCTTGTTGGACAAAGGTGTTGGTTTGAACATTTGTACTCTCAAGCTAATAAAGAATCTAGGATTCTCAAAGAATGTCATGGAAAAGGGAAAGGGCATCACAATCAAAGCTTATGATAATAAAGAAAGGGTGTCTCAAGGCACCATTCAACTCCCTATCCAAGTAGGGCCAACAATCATGGAGACCACTTGTCAAGTCCTTGACCTTGAACTCCCCTATAATATTCTACTAGGGCGACCATGGATCTATGGGATGCAAGATGTTGCATCCACATTCCATCAATGTGTCAAATTACCTTACTAGAATCAAGAAGTCACAATCCATGTCGATCCTGAGCCTTTTTCTTTTTGCAAAAATCTGGAGGCCAAGTATTATAAGATCCCCCAAGTCCCAAAAATGATGAGGGACCCACATCTCCAGATATTGTCCCATTCACTATAGCCTCTACTTCTGAGACAAAGACACCTTCCATTTTGAACATCCTAGATATTAAGGTTATTATCCAAGATAATGGATGTGGAGACTATAAAATGAAAAAAGTGCCTTTGTGGTAGGAGAGTTACCTCAATCTCCTAGATCTCATGGAAAACCATAGTTAATTGACACAAAATCCCAAACCTTCAAAGTAGAAGGCACCACATTGAAAAAGTGGGGAGACCTAAGCAAAGAAGTGGTAGACAAGAAAGATGTATCAAGCCTATTATATCAAGATGAAAGGCCCATGCCAGATCTCCCCATGGAGGAAAGTTAAAAAGGTCTTCAATTAATGTTTGGATGGGGCTATAAAAAAAGAAGAAGCTCAGGAAAAATGATAATCGTTGGTTTGAACCCATTGTTCTTGATAAGTGCCCTAAAAATTTTGGTCTTGGATGTACCCCTACAAAGCTAACCAAACTTGGCAAACTTGTGCTAAGGTTAAAACAATCAAAACTTCCCTGCTAGTTCCTATGTCAATTAGTTATCCTTTTGAGGATCCCCTCTCTGACCTACCCGTTTTATTTGAGGACTCTTCTCTCTTTATGATCACCACTGTCTTTTCAGTCAGATACCCAAGCCACTGACCTAAAACTCATTTACCCCCAACTAATAGACTATGACCAACGACGATTGTTGATCATGGACACATATGAAAATGATAAGGCTCTCTTAGAATTTATGGGACTAAGAGGTGAGCTACCATATGGTGACCACAAAGTAGGATTTGACATAGAGTTGGATACGCATGCGTACTATGGGAAAACAATTGAATCTCTTAGTCACAAAATAGAATATAAGAGTAACATCTAGATCTTTAAGTGAAAACCACTTTGTGGCACTTTCTAATCATAAAATAGTAAAAAGAAAGGATGTGCTTGATGGTGAAAAAATCTCTAAGGTGCCAAAGGATGAGGGATTCAATCTTCCCCTTAGTTCCATCCATCAGGAAAAATTAGTAGTATTGGCAAAAAAATGCAATCCAATTAATCTAGGAACTGAAGAAAACTCGCACATCACTTTTTATGTAGTCATTTTTGACCAAAGAATAAGAAAATATAGCTACATTTCTGAAATATAGGAAAACAAATTTTGCATGGACTTGTGTTGTCATGCCAAGCCTCGATCTAGAGGTAGTAGTCCATCATCTAGAAGTCTATCCAGAGGCAAAACTAGTAAGACTAAAACTGAGAAAGATGCATCCATAGATCACCTTGTTAGTCAAGCTTGGACTACAAAAACTCCTTAAAGCTAACTTCATATGACCCATTGACTATCCTGAATGGGTTTCCAACCTTGTACCTATTTCTAAGCCCATTGGGGGGCATCTGTATATATACCAACTTTAGGGACCTGAACAAAGCATGCCACAAGGATGATTTCCCACTTCCTAACATAGACATGATTGTAGATCTAATGACAGGGAACAAGATGTTATCATTGATGGACGGGTTTTTAGGATATAACCAGATCATGATTGCAAAGGATTGAACCAACATAAAACAACTTTCACTTATCCATAGGGGACTTACTGCTGGAACATGATGCCATTTGGGTTAAAGAATGTTGGAGCCACATACCAAAGGGTTATGACTCTAATTTTCCATGACATGATCCACAAATTTGTAGAGGATTATGTGGATGACATACTATCCAAATCAAGAAAGTGTCAAGACCACATAGCAACACTAGGCCCAATCTTTGATAGACTGGAAGAATATAAGGTAACACTCAATCCTAAGAAATGTGTCTTTGGTGTGTAGTCAGGAAAACTCCTAGGATATATTGTAACAATGAAGGGAATTGAGATAGACCCTATAAAATTCAAATCAATCCTTGAAATGGAAGCACCACAAACATTAAAGCAGTTAAGGGGTTTGTAGTGAAGGCTCCAATTTGTTTGCAAATTCATAACGTAGTTAGCAGATAAAACTGTCTTGTATTCTCATCTACCCCTCAAGGGGGTAGCATACAAATGGGATGAGAACTATGATCGGGCATTTAATCAAATCAAGGACTATTTTCTAACACCACCATTCCTCATGTCATCAATCCAAAACAAACCACTCATCCTTTACATATTAGCTACAACAACAATCATTGGTGCTCTCCTAGCTTAGCATGATGAAACAGGAAAGGAGAGAGCCATTTACTATATCAATAGGACATTCATAAGGCACGAGCTAAAATACACATTCATCAAAAAAGCTTGCCTAGTATTAGTGTTTACCTCACATAAATTCAGACACTACATGCTTGCTCATCAAATAAAGCTCATCACCAAGATAGACCCTCTAAAATATCTACTTTCTAAAGCAACACTCATAGGATGAATGGATAAGTGGGTCATGATTTTGACAAAATATGATATTGAATTTGTGGAATGAAAAGCCATCAAGGGATAGGTAATTGTAGATCAACTAGTCGAGGCACCGATATATGTAGATAATCCATTGGTGTTAGAGTTCCTCGATGAATGAATTTTCAATCTCAATGTAGCAGATCATTGGAAGGTGTACTTCGACGGGTCATATATTTAGCATGGGTCAGGAGTAGGAGTCTTCTTCATCATGCCACAAGGGGATTGTATTCCCAAATCATACAAATTATCTTTTCCTTGCACCAACAACATCGTTTAGTATGAGGCCCTTGTCACATGACTCTGAATTGCAGTATAGTAGAAAATCATGGCATGTAAGGTTTATGGGGACTCACAAATAATCATCAAATAGGTCAATGATGAATACCAAACAAAGGATGATAAACTTACTGAATATAAAAAGTTGGTGGAGGATCTCAAATAATTCTTCATTGACATCACATTTGAGTAGATACCGAGGGTAAATAATAGAGCAGCTAATGCCATGGCTACAATTGGATCATTATTGGATATTCCACGGAATGTCCCTAAGCATGAATTCTCGGTCGAGAAAATTCTTGTACTAGCTTTCGAGGTACTGGATTCTGAGGTCATGTGTGAAATTGTTAGTCCTGGTGATCCTTGGCATGATGACATATTCACCTACCTGAAAAATAGGAGTCCTCCCCACTGACATCACCTCAAACCTCAAAAGAACCTTTATTAAGAAGTCATCTAGTTTCATTCTCTTAGGTGACATCTTGTACCATATAAGTATCAAAGGAACCCTTTTGCGATGCCTTAGCCTCGAGGAAGCTTTGAATGCTTTAACTGAGGTACATGATGGTATTTTTGGTTCGCATTATAGTGGTATGACCTTGGATAAGAAAATGTTGAGGACTGGGTATTATTGGCTACAATGGAGAAGGAAGATCATGATTATGCCTGAAGATGTTTGCAATGTCAACAACATGGAGCCCTCATTCATGCACCAACTTAAGAGCTCCAACCGATTATAAAACCTTGGCCCTTTTCACAACGGGGCCTCGATCTCATCGAAAAAATATGACCCACCTCATATAATGGACACAAGTTCATTATCACTGCCACTGAATACTTCACAAGTGGGTAGAGGCCATCCCAATGACCTACATCATAGGGAAGCAGATCTCCAATTCATCCTGAACTACCTCATTTTTTTGCTATGGTGTCCTACAAGCCCTTATCTCAAATAATGGGACACTTTTCAAGAACTAGGATGTTCATGAGATATGTTAAAAATTTAATATCCAACATTGCTTCTCCACCCCATACTACCCCCAGGTTAATGGCCAAGCTAAGGCTATGAATAAAACCATCTTGAAAATCCTAAAGAAAATAGTCAATGAAGCTGGTCCTGACAAGCACCTACAGTTGAACACTAATCTATGGTCCTATCAAATGAGTATTCACACTCCTATAGGTGCAACCCCTTTCTCCTTCGTCTATGGATCAGAAGCCATCCTTCCCATTGAGATTGAGCTCCCATCCACGAGGATATCACTGTAGAATCTTATTATTGATGAAGAATATAGGGTGTCATGGTTGAATGAGCTAGAGTTACTAGATGAGTGGCACATAAATGCTTTGAACCACTTGTATGTCTAACAAAACCACCTCAAAAGGAGCTATAATAAGAAGATCAAGAGTTGGTCCTTCTAGGTCGAAGAGCTCATGTTGAAAGAAAATTAGAAGAATGTACCAAATCTAGACAACAAGGACAAGTTTGAACCCAACTGGTCTGGGCCCTTCATCATCATGACTAGTTATAAATTAGGAGCATATCAACTGTCCACACCTGAAGGTGAGCCTTTGTAGGAGCCCATCAATAGCTCCCATCTCAAAAAAAATTATGCCTAAGCTTGTAAGGTATAAATCAAAAATACAAAAATATATATATATATATATATAAAAAATCAAAAAAAGGATTGAAAACATTAAAAAAAAGAAAAAAATCGTCCTCTAGTGAAAACCAATTTAGTGGCACTTTGGGAAAGTACCTTGGTGAAAACCTGACAAACAAGCACCTTTTATAAATAAGCACTATCCATCCACCATGATCTCTTTGGCTTGTTTTTGTAGACATGTCAAATTTACATCATGCATAATCATATTCCATTCATCAAATAAATCAAAAAGCCATTTAAATCAAATCCTAAATCATATTCCATCATTTTCTAATTTCAATAAATCAATTATCAAAGTCCAAAATGTCAACTCACCTAATCAGCATTAAATCAGCATGATCATCATCTAATCCTAATCTAATACTAATCACATCCCACTTGCATTATCTAGATCTAGCCACTTGCACAATAAATCAATTTTATTGATTTATTAAAACCTCATTTTCTCTCAACATGACAAGTCAAACAGGGCATTTATTGCTCTCCTTTCTTGTCCCCCTCTCAAAATTTATTGCAAATTTGAATTCAAAAATTCCCCCTCTTGGGCACTCTTCCCAAATCTTGCATATACATCAACTAATCACATGATGACAAGTGTCCTCAACTCATTGGCTTGTTTTTGATCCCACATTGGTCCCTCTTCAACACTTGGCATTTTGAAAATCTTTAAATAGGTGCATCATCCTCAAGCAAATCCTCCACAATCTTGCAAGGTCACTCTCTTCATTTGAGATTTGATCTTGTCCATTTCATCATCATCATCTAAGCTTATCAATCAAGGATTGGGAAAGGGTCACTAGCACATGTGACACCAATCCAATATGAGATAGAGTTGGATTCTTGCTTCTTTATGCTTTCACTTAGTTTAGTTGATATTTTGTTGTTTGGATTGCATTATGAAGCATGATTCTATATTTCATATGGATTCTATATTTGATTTTGCTTGATTTAACAATACTCATGCTTGTTTATTTTTGAGCAAAATGCAGATTTAGGGTCTACATTAGTTTGTTTATTTATGGCGCTTGTTTATTTTTGTTTGTTTATTTTCATTTTAGAACATTAGTTTTCAATTGGGGCTAAAAACGAACAATTTCATTTTCATTGCAAAGGGCTTAAAACGAACCTTAGAACACACTTACTAGATTTCGTTTTGGGTTAAAAATTGAACAAGCAATCCTCATATTTCATTTGGTGCTTAAAACGAATTCACAATTGCTTTGAAGGGTATAAAACGAACAAGTGTTTGATTTGTGCGATTGTCTTTTGAGTACGTATCCTCTCCCCTTGCGCTTCGTGCGATCTAGGGTGCAAGAGAAACACTCAAAATACATTTTATTGCTTTAAAACACTTCATTTTGGGCTTAAAAATTGAACATCTTGTGCGAGTGTGAGTAGGGGCATTTTCGCGTACATTCTCTTTCTTTGTGCCATCAAAGATCGATCGAGTTACGGATTGTGTCTTTGCTCGCTTTTGTTTATCTTAGAGGGCCTGCCTTGGGGAAAAAGTACTCACCCAAGTGACGACTCAACCGGTAACACTCTAAAGCCAAGAGTATTTCCAGCCGGGATATAAATGAGGGTTTTGGTTAAACGCCATAATCACGCGGTTGGCTCCGACAGGATGGATCCGAAAGGGGACTCTTGCCGTATGGGTCAATCTTCCACGAACGAAAGTCCTTACTAGAACCTATGTGTTAGAATTTGCCAAAATCCTTAATCTATTTGTTGGTGCAAGAGCGGTCGTTGAAGCCACCCACTCTTACGGTCTTCTAGTAGAGATGGAAAGCACGCCATGGGAGTTTCATGGTGTTGATGCTTGGCTGCCCCGATTGACGTTAATGAGCCGTGGAGGGGAGCCAGTGGGGTCAAGCATCTAACCATCCGCTAGAGATAAGCGTAGCTGGACTTGTCCAAGTGGGAATCCAATAAATATAGTCTTACACATCCATAGGGCGTGTAATTATTCTTTGTTTGAAAACACAGTGTGTATTCGAAAACATTTTGCAAACAAACATTCAACATGATTCTCAAAATTTCAAACCCTCTTGAAGACAAATATCATTGACTCAATCCATATGTTACTGCTTTCCCTGCGGATTCACATCTGTAGAGGTTCCTAAGCATTGGATTATATCTCAATTTGTCTTCTTGAGTAAACAATAGGAAAACTCTTGCCTTAACTTCATTGAATTTCCACATAAAATATCTTGTGGGGTTTAAGGAAATTAAGACATTGGTATATCTTAGTTTGAAACTTTAATCAAAGAGAGTGTTTTTGGTAAAATAAATCCATTAAGCAAAGACTAAGCAAAATGAACTTTCATGTGTGTTGAAGACTCCAAATCCCAAAAGCACAAATCATTGATTAGAAACCCAAAATGTTCAAATCATTCCTTGGTTAACAAAGGTCTTTAGGAAGCATATGCATGCTCTTCAATACCTAGGTCTTGAAAAGTACAAAGTGGTCTTTTTTAGGTTCATCTAGGGATCAAAACAAAATCAAACCTCTTTCATCCATCTTTCAAAACATCCAAACATTCATCTCACAAATCATCTTTTGAAAAAACCTTGAAATCATCCTTGAAATGCTAGGCTTTATGACAGAATCAAGCAAACACCAAAATCATTGAGACCAAGTCCTTGAAAACATTTATCAAAACACCTTTGGCTATGAATGTGTAAATGCATCATTTTTCATATCCTTAGTCAAAGTCATCCAAATCATCTTGTCTAGCTTAGTGTATGTAGATGAATCCTTCTCCATATACTTAGTGAAACAATCATTTTGTTTGGGTAGGTGTGGGTAGATGCATCCTTCTCCTCACACATATCCAAATCATCATCCTTTGAACACAACTATCCTTTAGATCATTATCAAACATCTTAGGGTTCCTTTTTGTTCAAAATCCAAAACAAAATCCAAATCAAGATCAAGGACAAAGTCTCAAAATCCAAAAAATCAAACCAATCAAAAATCCAAAGCCTAGTATTTCATTCAAGATCTATCAAAAGTCAAAACATCCATAAAGTCCATCTTTAAACATCACCATCATATCATCATCACATTTGATCCTAAAAGGCATCCTAAAACTTTCACTTTGGGACATAAAATAGAGATTAAATCCAAGGAATCAAGAGATTCATCTCCCATATTTCTGAAGATTGATCTTTGTTTTATGGTTCTAACAAGATCTCAATACAAGAAGAGTATGGAAGCCCACAAAGAAACTCCCGCTTCAAGTGACTTTATCCAAACAAACGCAGAAATGAATCTTGCAGAATCAAGCAATCCATTGACCCTCTCATCATTGCAAAATCCGCGAGAAGAAAACCAAGGGGAGGACCCTACCTTTGGAATGTCTCATGAAGAAATAGCTGAAATACTCCTAAATCCGGATAATCATCGAATGATCAATGTCATGATGAGACTCAACCCTTCGTTATACATGCTTGAATTGGCAAAACAAGGGGCCAAGTTGCCTTCGGATTTTGATGTGAGTACCATAGTGGAGACATCATTTCCATCAATCTCATCCACCCCCATCACACCCATCATCACATCCAACACGATTCCAAATCCGCCACCACTACCACCAAAACCAAATGTGGCAAGACGATATGACATTGCGCTAAAAGCTCACCAGGCCTACCAAAAGGCCATCCAACAATATCTAGCCAAGCAACAAGCACGACGAGCTCGACAAATGCAACAATCCTCTCAAGCTGCCCAAGCCTCTCAAGCTACCCAACCAACACGAGCACAAACACAAAAGATGACAACTGTTGAGAACAAAGATCAAGATCACTCCATCATTGAGCACCTTGAAGTTGTGTCTACTCCATCCAATGGTCAAATGAATATATGTCAAGAGTCACTTCTCAATCATGATCAAAATACACCGACAATACCCAACAATGATCCAATTCAAGAAATGTCAACATCATTTGACCCTATGGTTGAAGACATTAGAAATCTCTCTACCACAATTGTTGAAAACAATGTTCAAGATCTATCCATCAATAAAGATATTTTCGCTTCATCCAACAAGGCATCGACTAGTGATCATGTTGAAAATGTATCTACATCACCTAATGAGGTAGAGGACATATCTCAAGAATTTATGCCAAAGCATGATCAAAATCTTTCACCAAGGTCTAGCAATGGTCCTTTCCAAGACATATTGACATCCTTCGACCTCATGATTTCCGATATTGAAGGAATCTTCAACTCGACACCTGATCTAAGTCCACTCAAAAATCATGAAGATATTAAGCCACTTCCCATGCACAATGAAGATATCCAAGAGCCATTTGTAAGCAGTCCATCCTTTGAAACTGACCCATGTCAAGAACTTGATCCCAAGCATGCCGAAAGCAATTCTGAAATTAATCAAGATCAAGAATTTGTATCTTCAAGATACTACAATAATCTAATGGATACTCTCTTATCTCTGCAAGACGATAATATCCATGTAGCACATACTCCTCCATCTACCTATGAGATGCTTTCTATGGATGGACACGTAGATGATCTTCATCTAGAACAAGATTGTGTTTCACAAAAAGAGCAGATTCTTAACTCCTACAATCAAATAGAGTTGTCAACATCAGGATCAAATATGTCCCAAAATCAGATTGAGGACATCATGAATAAAGATATCCATCATTATCCACCCAAGGAAACAAGTCAGATAGAACATCTAGAGTTAGCAGAGCAGCAAATTGAAAGAACGTCAACTATGGTGATCATTTGTCAAAGCACGTTTACTAGACAAAATATCTCAAAGCAAGTAGAATCAAAGCATGAAGGTGATACTATCACCATACTGGGGGCAACTTCATCTCAAGCAAACATCAACATAGGGAGCACGAAGAGTCCTTATGATGAAGCTAGTGTCAATACTACAACCAGTCACATCATGTATCGTCATCCACCCATCACCCCATCCATGAATTGGGACCAACGTCAAAAGAAAGATTTGAATCAAAGTACGAAGAACGTTATCAAAGCAAAAGAAGCTGAGAAGCATAATGGACAAATCAAATACGCATGGATACCAAAGCATACAAAGAAAGATCATCCCTATCAAACTCCATCAGTCAAAGAAACTATGGGGCAAAATCAAAAAGGAAAAAGTATCCATCAAGAATGTCCGCAAAAGAAAAAGCAGGCTTTTCAAGCAACATACAAGGTATATCAAGCAGTTGGTCCTAATTCCATGCACACTTCCATGTCCACCCATCATTGCTCATCTTCCCAAGTTTGGAGAGTCAAAGGTTCCAAACCGTCAACCAATCCATCTCTTATCCCTAAATGCACTTCATCCACGCCTCCACGCATAATATCCAATTCTCATATTGACCGTGTATTGGCAACAACCCTTCATCATAAGGATTCAGAAGGCAATCTATTGCGATGTGCGCATAGAGATAGAGTTAACTCCGGTATCAATGAAGCATATCAGAAATCCAAAGAATTGTATTCAAGTGCACGTATCTTGGCAAAGCAGCTTCTTCAAGCAGGATACCGATGGCACATTATGACAGGGGCATCTACATCAGCAACACCTTGTGATTCAGCATGAGCTTAAAATCTTTCAGAAAAAATACAAAAAAATCAAAAAATATGAAAATCCAAAAAAAAAAAAATGGGAAAAAGGATTGAAAATAGTAAAAGATAAAATGTCCTCTAGTGAAAAGCATGGCTTTGGGCAAGACCATGATGAAAACCTGGCAAACAGGCGTCATGTGTAGAATCGAGCATCTATGTGTGCCATTTCGGGTGAAAGCATCTCATCCCATCCATAATAAATCGAGCATTCCATCCATCTTATCCATAATAAATCCATCCATCCATAAACCATTGATCCAATCCATTCGCATCCATCTGCATCTGTCATCCAAGTTATCTTGATCTTGATGAAATTTTGGGGCACACTTTACGCTTGCTTATGGTAAACATCTTGACATGGTCTATTTTCATGGATCCTATCCTATCCAGCATTATCTGAGCCATGAAGCATTATCCAAATGGGTATTCGTTATCCAAACACCTTATCTTATTGCAAGATAATCCTTGGCATCCTTTGCGTACTTACCTTATCCATCCATCCATACACCTAGCCAAGCATCCATGCCATCACATTCCATACATTGCTAGACATTGGGGGCAGATATGTACATCTTGCTTCGAGAATAAATCTTGGTCTATGTCCTCCAGCTTATGTGGCGATCCGAACATTGGAAAACATGAAATCAAATTGGTCAAGCATCTGCAATCCAAAATCCGAATCACTAGCCCATGGCATATTTTGACGAGAAGAAATTCCTTATCAGTCTTCAACTTTCATCGAACATCGATCCAAAAAAATTGATATCAGTCGCATCTAAGCTACACGTCAAACGTCACATCAAATCATCCAAACATCTTTTGTTCGAAACCAAGCTTCATCAAACATGATCAATCAAATCCAGTCAAAAAATCATCATCTCGGGATATCCTTGTGTTGCTTAACACTATCCTTGCATTGTCATGTATCCTCGACAATGTTATCATTATCAATTCTGATCAATCTAGTCCTTGCATTGTTGTGTATCCTCAACAATGTTATCATCATCAATCCCATCAAATCCTTGCATTGTTGTGTATCCTCAACAATGTTATCATCATCATCAATCCATCAACCTAATCGGTCAACCTTAGCTTGGTTTTTTAGCAAAAATCCTAAACATAGCACTGATATCATCACATATATCCATATCCAAATCGTCAAAATCATGCGAAAATCCAAAAACATCAGAAAATCCAAAATCCAAAAATCCAAAACATCAAAATCCAAAAACACTCAAAAAGTCAAAAAACATCAAAAACATTGGAATCCGAACTACGTCGATCTCGAGCTTGAACGTAGGCCAAGGCTAATCTTTGATCAGCCCCCGGGACATCAAAATCCAAAACATTCGAAAAGCATCAAAATCCAAAAACATTTTGAAAAACAACAAAATCCAAAAACATTCAAAAAATAAAAAATCAAAAACATCCACAAAATCCAAAAATACCAAAAGCAACCTCAAAACATTTCAAAGCGTCAAAACATCCAAATATTTGAAAAAATCCATCCATCTCATCTCACTTGCACCCGCAATAATCAATCATCCATAATAAACTGATCATCACCTTCATCCTTTGGCAACACAAACAGAAACAATCATAATAGTCAACAAAAGCAAACTTCAATCGTAAAACCAAAATCGAAGCAACAAATCTTAAAACAAAATCAAACCTTGATCGGTCGTAAACATGTCAGTCAACCTTATATCAACAACCTATCAATCAACTTATCAAACCCATCATCATCTGTACAATGCATGTCCTAGGATATATCGTTCTGACAATGGGCATCATTTATGGATATCACTTGGATTCTTCTTATCAAAACAAATCCCTTTGGGTGAAGGTATGAAGAACATTGGCTTGTTTGTGTACTTGATCTTTTCGTTTGATTTATCTTATTGCGCTCATTCAAGGACCTCTCGATGATATCCGAGCGAAGGATTTAGAGAGATAGGAATGGGGCAACAATCATTATTCTTTTGTTTGTTGTGCTTGTTGGACGCTCTTGTAATATAACTTGGCGAATACTTGCTTTGTTAGGTAAGCCCTAGCAAGGTTTCCGTATGTCAAGTGTGAACAAGAATACTCCTATCTCTGTTGTCGAGTCAAAGTCATCACACTAAGTACAAGCCATCACAGTCCTTCATACCTTGATGCATCGTGCTTAGGCGTGTTATCAAACATAAAGTAAGTGACCCTTTGAAAATCCCAATCCTTGATAAGCAAATCATCATCATTTATCATCATCATCATTTATCATCATCATCATCTATCATCATCATCTCTAATAAAGTCTCGACCAATCATGGACTTGTTGGATCCTCTTGTCATCATCTCATACGCATTAACATCATCATGTACATCCATCATACATCATCATGCATCCATCATGCATCCATCTTGCATCCATAAATCATCGATATTTTGCATATCATCTCACATGCATATCATCATCATAATATAGATCTGTTAGTCTAAGCATCTCATAAATCATCTGTGCATAATCATAGCATATCACATTATCCATCTCATCCATCTCATATCATATCATCATTTAAGTTGTTTAGGATAATATAGATTTGTTATTCTAAGCATCTTGAAATCATCTCATTTGCATCATCGTCCATAACCATCCATTTTGAACCTCTTTATCACGAGATGGACCCTCAAATTAAATCTTTTTAAGCTCTCTCTCGAGGGGGCAATGTACCAGTGTACTTTCGGTAGGGGCATCCGAAAAAATCATGAAATTTTTTAATTTCGATTGCGGCAAGTTTATTCTTTGAACCAATGCAACAAGTACATTGCTTCAAGAGGGGCAAAAAATGTAGACATGTCAAAATTTACATCATGCATAATCATATTCCATTCATCAAATAAATCAAAATCCATTTAAATCAAATCCTAAATCATATTCCATCATTTTCTAATTTCAATAAATCAATTATCAAAGTCCAAAATGTCAACTCACCTAATCAGCATTAAATCAGCATGATCATCATCTAATCCTAATCTAATACTAATCACATCCCACTTGCATTATCTAGATCTAGCCACTTGCACAATAAATCAATTTTATTGATTTATTAAAACCTCATTTTCTCTCAACATGACAAGTCAAACAGGGCATTTATTGCTCTCCTTTCTTGTCCCCCTCTCAAAATTTATTGCAAATTTGAATTCAAAATTCCCCCTCTTGGGCACTCTTCCCAAATCTTGCATATACATCAACTAATCACATGATGACAAGTGTCCTCAACTCATTGGCTTGTTTTTGATCCCACATTGGTCCCTCTTCAACACTTGGCATTTTGAAAATCTTTAAATAGGTGCATCATCCTCAAGCAAATCCTCCACAATCTTGCAAGGTCACTCTCTTCATTTGAGATTTGATCTTGTCCATTTCATCATCATCATCTAAGCTTATCAATCAAGGATTGGGAAAGGGTCACTAGCACATGTGACACCAATCCACTATGAGATAGAGTTGGATTCTTGCTTCTTTATGCTTTCACTTAGTTTAGTTGATATTTTGTTGTTTGGATTGCATTATGAAGCATGATTCTATATTTCATATGGATTCTATATTTGATTTTGCTTGATTTAACAATACTCATGCTTGTTTATTTTTGAGCAAAATGCAGATTTAGGGTCTACAGTTTTACATCATTCACCCATCACCTTCCATTGCTTTCCATCACCCATCCACGTTCGTATCACAACTTGATCTTGTGTTGGTATCATGTTCCATCCCAAAACTACTTGGCACATTCCTAAGGTCAGTTTGTCTTGCCTATATCGAAGTAGTCTATCACATCACGTTGGGGCATGTTCTTATACCTACGCTAGATCAAATTCGTGTATATCCTTGAAAGTTTCCTTAAAACCAAAAAATCAAAAAACATTCATAAAAACCAAAAAATCCAAAAACATTCATAAAACCAAAAAGCCAAAAACATCCCAAACATGAAAAAAATATAAAAATAGGTTGAAAACAGGAAAAATCAAAAACCAAAGTCATCATGTTGAACTACCTCATCTTTGAGCTTGAACGTAAGCAAGGATAATCTTTGATCGACCCCTAAGACATTTGGTCAATCCTTAGGAATCCATCATAATAAACTGACAATCCAACTATTCATACCTTCATAATAAACTGACAATCCAACTATTCATATCTTCATCAATAAACAAGTTTGTGTTAGTTGAACTACGTGGTCTCTATGTGTATAACATAGGAAAGGATAATATTTGATCACCTCTTGAGGCCCCTAGGATAGTTCCTTAGGTTAGGTTCTTAGTCAAAATCTCAAAACACACAAAAATGTTGGAAAATTTGAAAATCAAAACATTTGCAAAACATCTCAAAAATCCAAAAACAACCTCAAAACATTTCAAAAATACCACACACATTATAAAAACCAAAAATCATCCACCCCAATTTGTTCACCTGCAATAAACATCCACTCACAATAAATTGATCATCACCACCAACCTCTAGAAAAACAAGTGGAAACAAGTATATCAAATTGAAAGTGTAAACTCAAGCGTCAAGGTCTTAAGTCTAGGTCAATAAGTAAACAAGTTAGTCCACTCTTGGTATCAATATCCCATCATCATATTATTCTTACCATCATATGATAAATCATGTCCTAGGATGCATCCTTCCTACAATGGACATCAACATCAAGAATCACCGTAGTTTAGTCTTGGCTAGAGGTATGAAGCACATTAGCTTTTTTGTGTACTTGATATTTTCTTTTGATTTTATCTTCTTGTGCTCATTCCAATTACCTTTCGATGATGTCTAATCAAATATTTAGAGAAAACAGAATGGGGTATTGATCATTACCTTTTGTTTGTTGTGCTTGTTGGATATTCTTGCAATATAACCTTGGTAATGCTAATTTTGTTTGGTTTGTAGGGAGGATGTTTTGGATGCCTTGTTGACTATTACATGGGAAGGTTCTACCTTTCTATGTTTTCGTCTGAGATGTTTGAAATGTTTGAAGTACATCCTAATACGGTTTCATATCTCGAGTGTGAATAAGGATACTCCTATCTATTTATCAATTCAAAGTCCATCTCACTAGATATAATGCCATCCTGGTTGTTTGTACCTCGATGCATCGTATCTATGTGTGTTATCAAAAATAAGGAAAGTTGTGCCCTTTATGTCCCCAATCCCTAGATAAGAAATACATCATCATCATATCTAATAAAGTCTCGATAACTCATAGAATTTTTGGACATCTGCATCCTCTCAGAATCAAGTGTTGATCCCTCTCATTCTTCTATCCTTTTTCACACTAATATGGTATCATGTCATTCACAAACTATCTCTATTCTGCATAATCATGGCATATCATCATAATAAATAACATCATTCATTTCACATGCATTGCATTGTCATTTAAGATGTTTAGGTAATATAGATTTGTTATTCTTAGTCTGTTAACTCATCTCATTTGCATCGTCATTATCATTTAGATATTTGAGTCAAACCATCCTTACATCCATCTTGAACCTCTTTGTCATGAGATCGACCCTAAAATCAAACTTTTCGCTCGATCTCTTGAACGGGTAGTGTACCGGCATACCTTCTCCTAGGGCATCCAAAAAACTAAAAAAAAATTCAAACTTTGATCTCAACAAGGTTATTCTTTGAACCAATGCAGTAGGTACATTGCTTCAAAGAGGGGCAAAATGTAGACATGCAAATAATCCTAACTAACATAGTGCATCTAAATCTAATCAATTATCTTAAAATTCTTCTATTAATCAAATAAAGCAGTTTATTGGATTGATTCATAAATGTCCATCATGTTTAATTAATTAAATCAATTTGTTTAATTAAATCCCCAAAGTCCTCTTATTTGATTAAATAAATCAAATATCATAAATCCACTAACCCACTTAAAGTTAATTAAATTCTAAATTAATTAATTTTAATCACTTTCTAATCATCATTAACAAATACTCTAGGGAGACCAAGATATGGAAGGCCAAAACAGTGGAGAAGCCTTAGGAGGAGGAGAAGGGAGGAGACATCATTGTGGAGAATCAAAAAATAAGTGGGGAGTGTATCCCTAGCCAGGGAGATAAAAATTTGAGGATTTGTGCAAAGGTAATGATAATCTCGCAAATCCTGAAAGAGAGGTTAATGACCCTAATAGATTTGTTGTTGACCTGAGAACAAGGGAGTCCCAGGGGGAGGAGAAAAAAGCAGGAGGGAGTGTTGTAAATCAGAATGAGAGTTTGAATGTAGTTTCAGACTCAGTGGTTGATAGTTTGGAGAAAACATCATGTTCTAACCAGTGTCAGGCAAGAGAAATGGAGGATTCTTAGAATTCTAGGGAGAATATTTCTCATTCTTTTAGTCAAGATGGGTCTCAAAGCTCTCTAGAGATAGTGAAATTCACATTTGTAAACTTTGTCAAATCTTCCAAGGGGGACTGATGTTGGCTATTCTCTACTAAATAGAGCTACTGCTATAGATGAAATTATGGATGGGCAAGACTTTATGGGTCTAGAGGACCTAGATCTTGAAGAGGAGAACCTATATACTAAAGTTGAGAAGAAGAAGAGCAAAAAGGAGAGAAATATATTGGGGGTTTCTACAAGAAACAAATCAAAAGTGGATGTGGGATTTTAGAGAGGTTCAGGAAAAAAATCAACAAAATGGCATACATAATAGGAATGCTTTCAAAACATTGTGGATGGAACTCGAAAAACTATCTTGTATTTATGTAAAACCCCATAAAAAAAATGAAGCTTATGTCTTGGAATATTTAGGGATTAAATAGTTCCCATAAATAAGAATTTTTGCACAATTTTGCTAGGGACCATAAGCCTGATATATTAATCATTCAGGAGTCCAAGATGCCCAAAGATTGGGTGGAGAAGATTAAGATTTTCAAGAATGGTGGTGTGCACCTAGTAGGAGTTCGGACATGGCCTCTAGGCGGTTAGTGACTTTTTGGAATCAAGATCACCTTCAAGGTACTCCGATTTTGGAAGATGCCAATCATGTGGCTACTAGATTTAAGCATATCAAAGATGATTTCAGCTAGATTTTATCTAATATCTATGTGCCCAATAATAAATCTGCTAGAAGGATTTTTTGGAAAAGGCTTTAGTCTTTTAGGTCTTGTTTTCCGAATGAGAACTAGATTATCATGGCGGATTTCAACACGCCTTTTCTGGTGTCGGAAAAATTTGGGGGGTCTCTTATACGGTTGGATAGTAAGATGGATTTAATGGAATTTATCAATTTTCAATGTTTGCATGATGTGGACCTCAAGGGGGCTACCTATACCTAGTCTAATAGGAAGGTTGGGAATGATCTTATCCAAGTTTATCTCAACAGGGCTTTAATTTTAGATAATTGGTTGAAGGATTATTTTTTCTCTTTAAATACTCTTTCCAGAATTGGCTTGAACCATTTCCCTATAAGCTTTGTGGCTGACTTTGTAGCGGGTAAGAGAAATGTCCCTTTTAGATTTGAAAAAATGTGGTTGTCTCATCCTAATATCTTTAATTGTATTCAAGACTAGTGGAATATAAATTTTCGTGGGACTCCTATGTTTAGAGTTGCTAAGAAGCTTGGAGAGGTCAAAACCAAGGTCAAGACCTAGAACAAGAAGTTTTTAGGGATATTTTTGAGTCGAAGGCTACTATTTAGTAGGATTTAAGGGACATTTAGGATTGAATCCAAAAAGAAGGCTATGTGGGAGATTCCCTTCCTAAGGAGAATGAAATTATTTCAAAATACCATGGTATTATCTCAAAGGAAGAGGAGTATTGCAAACAGAGATCTAGATCCGTGTGGCTCTCAGTTGGGGATAAGAATACCAGGTTTTTCCACTTGACCATTATGAAACATAGGGCCTCCAATCACATAGCCTATATTACAAAGAATGGGGTTAACATTGAGAAGGAGGAAAAGATCAAGAGCGAGGCCAATCAGTTCTTTGCTAACCTTCTTTCTTCAGATGAGGGGTTGGATGAGAGGGCTCATAAAACTCTTATTGAGGCTATTTCTAACATTCTAAATGAGCATCAAAATAGATTATTGATGAGTATCCCTTCACAAGAAGAGGTTAGGAAGGCGGTGTTTTCCTTTGAAGGGAACAAGGCCATTGGCCCAGATGGGTTCCCTATGTTCTTTTTCCAAGTTTTCTAGGGAATTGTGGCTGATGATGTTACTAGTGTTGTTAAAGAGTTATTTGAAGCTAGGAAGTTATTGAAAGAGCTTAATGCCTTATTTATTTTTCTCATTCCTAAGTTCCGTAGTGCTAATACTTTTGATTCTTTCTACCCAATAAGCTTATGCAATTCTTTCTACAAAATCATTTCTAAAGTGATTACCTCTAGGCTACTTGGGATACTCCCATTGATTTCTCCCTAGTAGAGTGGCTTCATTCCAGGCAGCCAGATTCTGGACTATATTATTATGGTTCATGAGAATATCCATTCTCTTGAAGCTTCAAAAAATCAAGGTTTTTTGCTCAAGCTATATATTGCTAAGGCCTATGATAGGGTGGACTGGGATATCTTGATCAAAGTCTCAAAAGCTTTTGGGTTCTCTAAAAGATTTGTGCAAATGATATGGGAATTGATTTCTACCACTAGTACTTATGTGATCATCAATGGCTCTCCTTCTTGTTTCTTCAAGGCGTCTAGAGGAGTTAGACAAGGGGATCATGTGTCTCCCATTCTCTTTACTTTAATGGCGGAAAGTTTGGGAAGGCTCCTGCATAAAAAAGTGATGGAAGGCAGTCTGAAAGGGTTAAAACCTTCTTCAAAAAACTTGACATGTTCACACCAGCAGTTTTTGGATGATACGATGCTTATGGGAAGTTCTCCTATTGGTGAAGCCAAAGCTATAAAGATTTGTCTTTTCCTTTATGAGGAAGGATCAGGGAAAAAAATTAATAGGGCTAAAATTTCTCTCTATTTTTTCAATACCCTTGAGCACAGAAAAAGGAAGATTGCAAACATCTTAGGCTATGGTGTTAATTCTCTTCCATCCATATACTTGGGTCTTCCTTTAGGGTCCAAACCCCCATATTCATTCTGGATGTCTCTTGTGGATAGGTTCAATCCAAAGTTGGATGGCTAGAAAGGGGCCTTCCTGAGTCAAGCTGGTAAAGTTATTTTACTTAAGGCTTCCCTTCAAAATTTTCTTGTTTATGCCCTTAGTCTATTTAAGATTCCTGCCAAGTTTGTTGAGATCATTGAAAAGATTCAGAAATGCTTCCTTTGGTCAAGGGTTGAGGAGAAGAAGAGGATTTTGTTGGTTGCTTGGGAGAATGTGTGCAAACCTAAGAAATTGGGGGTCTTGGATTGAGGAATATTAGAATGTTTAACAAAGCCCTTCTGGTGAAGTAGGTTTGGAGAAATTTTACGGATATTCGTGAATGGAATATCATCTGGCGCAACAAATACTTGAGGGGGATTGATTCCTTTAAATATTTTCTTAATTCTTAAAATCTCCCCATTGGTTCTTCCCTTTGGAGAAACACCATTAAGGTTAGGGAACTTGCTGGTAAAGAGGCTAGTTGGAAACTGGGAGATGGCAAGAAAATTCAATTTTGGGAAGACCAGTGGATTGGTAATGACTGCTTGTGTAATAGTCTTACTTTTGGAAATCATATGGAGGACTATAAATCCAAGTTTGGATCTTTGGTAGGGGATTACTAGAGGAATAATTAGTGGTTTGATATCTCCTCTATTAGTCTAGATCTCCAGCCTTTGTAGGCTCTTCTTAATTCGGTCAGGCTTAGCTCGTAGGGTTGGGAGGATTCTTTGGTTTGGAAGTTATCCTCCTCAAGGATGTCTCTTCTTTGATGGCCTCTTGTTATTCTAGCCTCCATTCCCTTGCCTAGGCTAAGGTGTGGGTGCATAACCTTACTCCAAAAGTCAACATGTTTGCTTGGATTCTCCTTTAGAACAAATTTTTGACTAATGATAATCTTTATAAGAGGGGTTTCTCCTTTCCTAACATGTGTTATTTATGTTGTACGAAGGCAAAGACTTCCTGGCATCTTTTTCTACTTTGTCTTTTTGTTCATGCTATTTGGTGTAGGATTCTACAAATGTGGGATATTAATTGGGTTTTTCCTGGAACTATCATGGATTTTTATAACTAGTGGAAGGCCCCTTCAAATAATCAGGTGTTGAATCTACTTTGGAACTATATCTTCCCTCACCTTGCTTGGGGTGTTTGGAAAGAGCGTAATAACAAAAAATTTAGGGATGTGGCTCTTTCAGAGGAAATAGTCTTTGGAAAGATTATAAGAGCTGTGAGTGAAAATTTTAACTTGATTAATAACAAGAACAAAAGTAAAGGTAAGGTCAGCTTTCTAGAGTATGAGATTAGAGTGGTGGAAGCTTGGAAGATTAATGTGGATATGTCCAACATCTCCAAGATTATGAAGGGACCTAGAGATGGTATCTTTTGGAGCCCTCCTCCTCTTGCTTGGGTTAAAATCAATTTTGATGGTGCAGCCAAGGGAAATCTTGGGCCCACTGGGAGTGGAGGTGGGATGAGGGATGGGAGTGGTTGCTTCATTGTGGTAGTGGTGCTCCCCTTAGGTACTCAGACCAACCACGTGGCCAAAGCTACTAGTGTGGTTCAGGTCTTGAAGATGGCTAGCCAATTGAACTTCAAAAATTTTTGGATTGAAGGGGTTTCAAATAATATAATTCAATGCCTAAAGGGTCTTCAGAAACCTTCTTGGTCTATAGAGAATTGGATAGAACTTTCAAAGGAAATTATTAATAATCTTGAGAAAAGTTATAATCACATGTTTTTAGGGAAATAAATACGGTGACAGATTTTTTCACCAACAAGGGAGTTAAAGCTAAGGAGAATATGATGTGGCAAAAGTTTGATGAGTTGGTGGTTGATGTCAAGGCCCTACTCACGTATGACCATGCTCACGGGAAGGTGCAATTTCCTACTTTCTTGAATGATGGCTAAGTGTCCTTTACTACAATCTTGGGACTGTGAATTAATCATCACTTATAGTTGGCTGAAGTGTAATTATCTTATATACCATTTGAATGATGTGAACTTTGCATGCTTTCTAGGCATTCTGGGTGTTGGTGATTTTGGGCTTCTAGATTTTTTTTGTTTTGGCCTGCAAGACAACCAACATGGGTGGCAAGAGTTGTAGGGTGGAATCGATGAGCAATGAACATTTAATGAACAATCCAAAGCTTTGGGTGAAGTTGGAGAAGGGTGGAATTACTTATTTCATTGAGAAAATCCATGGTTGGGATCCGAAGGTAACTAGGGTCTTTGCCAAAGGTTAGAAGGTAACTAGGGTCTTTGCCAAAGGTTAGAAGGTAACCACACAATGCATACTTAGCACACTAACCACACTTCACATACTCCTCATACTATCCACACAATTGCTTCTTATATATCCACCACAAATATTTCACCATAACAAAGTCGGCCAGAGGAAAAAAAAATATTTTCAATGTCGGCTTAAATTCACAATTAAATTTTCAATGTGAACCCACCAAGGTCAACCAAAACATAGTGGGGACCCAAATTCACTTCTCCAAAACAAGATTACTCCAATTAATCACACCTTGAGCATCCACAAGATGCTAGCATCAACATGTCAACCAAGAACAAGAAAAATTAAACATGCGCAAGAAAATATTTTTAATCACGAGCTTCACCAGATCATGTGGATGTACCACAAAGATAGATGATGAACTAGAGACATCTAAAAACACCAAGAAATAATAGAGAGACATCCATGACAACTGAGATAACTAGGAACATACAATCTTCACTCAGAAACTTTGACAGAGACCAGCAAAACACTATCAAACCACAACTTGCACGCGAATTCATGCAAACCTCTAAAACTTTCGGTAGATGATCTAGACATACTCAACATTAAACCCATTGATCCACAACAACTAAGATTTTATGTACATAACGTAATGACTTCATGACCTACACAGTTCAACATAGTTCCACTAGGAACCTAGAACACATTCACTTATAATTTTCTCAATATCCTCGACATATACAATACTTAGAACATCAAATGCTAATAGTGTTGACATCAATGACAACCATGTATCAACACTGCGATCAAGAGAAAATGTGGTCCCAAAAAGGAGCAGCAACACAAAACATGTAAGAAACCACCTAAACACGTAACACCTCAAGATTGGGCAAATGATTAGCTTAACAAAACAAAATGGAACATTTTACCTTGTTGAGCTTTCTTTTGGTTTTCCCTTGATTGTTGACGTGATATATGCTCCTCTTGATGGAAAAAGATGTATGATTGAGATGCAATATGGATGGAAAATAGATGGGAATGCTATGGTGTATGCAATGAAATAGAAATTCTAGCTAAGTATGGTTCAAGTGTAAATTTCGCAAGAGTTTGGTTAGCATAATGATCTCCTGAAATGAGAGAAAAGAGGGGGTATTTATAGAGAATTTTGAATTCTCTAGAGAAATGAATGGTTGAGATTAAACCAACAAGGCCAAGATGTAGGGCTATGGTGAATTGAGGACTCACAATCCCTCACATCTTGACATGTGGCATGTGAAGTGGCTTGAAAAAGATGATGTGTAGGTGAGGTGGAAGGAGAGTACATGATGTGGAGGAAGGACATGTACCTTGAAAGTACATTGGGAGATGAGAAGATTCCTTGGAGGAATAAAAAATGAATTTAAAATTTACATGATTGGGGAATCTTGTGGATAAGACAAGGTTCCAAAGGGAGAGGTAGAAAGTACCTTGGATAAGACAAGGTGCCTAAAAAGGTAAGTACTTGTCACATGTGACTTGATGTGACAAGTCAAAGATTCTAGAAGATGCATGGGAAAAGGGAAAGAGTTCACATGTGACTTGATGTGACAAGTCAAATATCACATGGGGAAGAGATAAAAGATTTTAATATTCCATGGAAGGATAAAAGGAATTAAAAATTCCTTCTGAAAATGATTAGGCTACTTAATGAAGGATTAGAGGAGGGTTATGTGGCTAAGAGATATTATGGGCCAAATTGCAAAAGTTGGAGGATGTGACACATCCTAATCAAGGATTAGGCATGTGCACATTCCTAATGATGGAATTAAAAGGATAATAAGAAAAAAGATGTGACATGTGAGGAATTAATTAAATGTCATATTTATTTAATTCATTTGATGAAAGGGTAATTAAAGACGTAAAGTATTTAATTATTTAACTAGATACCTTAGGGATTAGAAGAACTTTAGAGGTATTAATTAAATAATAGTGATATTACTTAATTAATGTAGATAAAGGGACGTTTAAACGAAAAGCGATAAATTTGGATAAATGAAGTGTCCAAATTTAGGTTTCTACATTTTTCCCCTCTTTGAGATTGTGTTACGAAGTAGCATCATTTTAAAGAATATTAAAACATAGAACTTGAAAGAAGATGGTTAGATTGGAAAAGATGTCCCAATCATGAAAGGATCGACTGTGAAGGAAGATGATGGGGGTGAATATGAAGGTTAGGGATGAATGATGCTCCCTCGAGAGGACATGCAGGTTCAAAATAACATGGGTGTGGTCTCGAAATGGATGATGTGATGCGAGAAGAGATGAGGAAGATGATGCAAAGGGATGGAAAAAGTGGTGGATGATAAGTGATATGAGATGGATTAAGCACAAGTGGATGTTAGGAAAAATATGATGTTGCCCCAGTATAGGGAAATTTCGCCCATGGAAAATGTCAGGAAAAAAGGTGGGTGGGCCTTGTAGAGAGGAGATCCTGCCAGCGTGGGTCCACCCACCCAAGGGTGGGTTCACCCATAGCCAGGGGCGGGTCCTCCCCAGCCTAGGGCAGGGCATCTTTTCCAATCTAACCATCTTCTTTTGAGTTCTATGTTTTAATATTCTTTTAAATGATGCCACTTCGTAACACCATCTCAAAGAGGGGAAAAATGTAGACACCTAAATTTGGACACTTCATTTATCCAAATTTACTGCTTTTCATCTAAACATCCCTTTATCCACATTAATTAAGTAATATCACTATTATTCAATTAATACCTCTAAATTTCTTCTATTCCCTAAGGTATCTAGTTAAATAATTAAATATCTTGGGGATTAGAAGAACTTTAGAGCTATTAATTAAATAATAGTGATATTACTTAATTAATATAGATAAAGGGATGTTTAGATGAAAAGTGTTAAATTTGGATAAATGAAGTGTCCAAATTTAGGTGTCTACAAGCACCATATCACACCATCCAACAATTTCCCAACAATCTCCCCCTTTGGCATTGATGGCAACACATGATGTGAAAAATACCATCTACCCAACACATTGCACAATTGCTCTTCTCGTTGGAAATATTTTTCATTCTGCACTTCTCCCCCTTAGATATTTATATTTTTCACATTACACTTCTCCCCCTTTAACATCAATGGCAAAGGTAACCATGACCTTTCCACACACATGCTCTAAACCATATCTCTGCACATCTAACTACTCCCCCTGAGTAGTAGCCACATAATCATCAATCCGGATTAGAATATAGCAATGTAGCTCACATATTGATGCAAGTAAGTGCATCATTTAGTTCTTGTCAGGAGGGGTAACTACCCCTAACATTCCTTTGATATACTCAAAAGTATCTTTCGACAATGGCTTTGTAAAGATATCTGCAATCTATTCTTTTGTAGGCACATACTCTAGTCTAACTTCCTTCTCATTCACTTTCTCCCTTAAGAAGTGAAACTTGATTGATATATGCTTAGTCTTTGAGTGTAGTACTGGATTCCTTGATATATTTATTGCACTTGAGTTGTCACAGTATATTGCAATAGGTTCTTCATATATCACCTTAATATCTTTCAACATTTGTTTCATCCATAGCACTTGAGTACAATTATTTGTAGCAGCAATATATTCTACTTCAGCAGTGGATAGAGAAATAGAGCTCTGCTTCTTGCTTAACCAGGATGCTAGCTTCTTCCCTAGGAAGAAAGCACCACCACTAGTACTTTTTCTGGCATCCACATCACCATCCCAATAAACATTTGCATATGCACACAGTGTAAGATCATCATCCTTTGAATACCAAAGTCCAAAATTAGTAGATCCCTTCAAGTATCAAAAAATTATTTTGACAATAGTTACATGTGATTCTTTTGGATCAGCTTGAAATCTTGCAACCATACATAAAACATGCATAATATATGCCCTTGTTTGTGTCAAGTAGAGTAATCCTCCAACCATTGATCTGTATCTGGTTTGATTTTCATTAGGAGAATCATCATTTTGTGTCAACTTACATTCAGTCACCATGGGTGTACTGACCAGTTTGGAATCATCCATTCCAAACTTCTTTAATAGTTCTTTCACATATGTGGACTGAGATATGAAAATCCTTTGATCCAATTGTGAAACTTGCAATCCCAGAAAGAACTTCATTTCACCAATCATGCTCATATCAAATTCATTCTTCATTTCATTAGCAAACTTCATGCATAGATTATCATCTCCACCAAAGATGATATCATCAACAAAAACTTCTATGATTAACTCCTTATCATGATCTATCTTGAAATATAAGTTACTATCAACAATACCTTTTGAGAATCCAAGCTTCAGTAGGTATTTGTCCAGTCTGGCATACTAGGCTTTGGGGGCTTGTTTAAGTCCATGCAAGGATTTCTTCAACCTGCAAACCATGTCTTCCTCATTTGTTAGCTAAAATCCATTTGGTTTTTCAATAGAAACTTCTTCTTCAAGTTCCCCATTTAGAAATGCAGACTTTACATCCATTTGGTAAACTTTGTAGTTCTTGTAAGCAACATAAGCAAGAAATAGTCTTATTGCTTCAATTCTAGAAATAGGGGAAAAGGTCTCTTCGAAATCTATACCTTCCATTTGAGAGTAACCTTTACATACCAGTCTCGCCTTATTCCGTACCATTTCACCATCTTCGTTCAACTTGTTTCTGAATACCCACTTAGTGCCAATCACATTCTTGTCTTTGGGCATAAGAACCAATGTCCATGTGTCATTCTTTTCAATTTGTGACAGTTCTTACTTCATAGCTTCCAACCAGTGTTCATCTTGATAGGCTTCAGTGAAATTCTTAGGTTCAATCTTGGAAATCAGACAATATTCTTCAACAATTTTCTTTCTAGTTTGTACTCCTTTGCTCTTATCTCCTATGCTTTTACTTTCAAAATGATTCAACTTTACATACCTTGGAGTTTTAGGACTCTCTCAGACTTCTGTGTTTTCTAAACTTTCTTGTGTAGTTGCACTTGACTACACTTCTTGACTGACTTGATTTATCAGAACAACTTGTGGTTGCTTCATCAGAACATATGGAATAATCTGAAGTAGATTTGGTGATTGTGAATTCTTCCCTTGGCTCATGTTGTCTTCATTTGAATCATAGTTGCATCTTCTGAATGATCTGACTGAATCCTCATCAACCTTGACATTTTCACTCTTAATTACTTTTCGTAGTCTTTTGTTGTAGCATCTGTATGCCTTGCTCTTTGTGGAGTAACCTAGGAAGATTCCTTCATCACTTCTAACATCAAACTTTCCTATGTCATCATCTCTTTTGATATAGCATTTTCTTCCAAATATTTTGAAGTATTTGATAGTAGGCTTATGACCAAACCATAGTTCATAAGGAGTCTTACCAAAATTACCATTCACATTTACTATATTTAAGGTATATAAAAATGTACTTACCACTTCACTCCAATACATATGAGGCACATTTCCTTCCACCATAACTATTCTAGCAACATCTAAAATTGTTTTATTCTTTCTTTCTACAACTCCATTTTGTTGAGGGGTTTGGGCAACAAATATCTGTCTTTTAATTCCACGCTCTTCATAGTAAGTATTGAATTCTTTTGAAAGGAATTCTCCACCTTTGTCAGATCTCAGGCATTTGATTTTCAGACCTTTTTCATTTTTTGCCATGGCCTTAAAGCTTTTGAACTTATCTAAAGCTTCACTTTTCTCTCTCAAAAAGGAAACCCAAATCATTCTAGAGTAGTCATCAATGACAAGCATACATATCTTTCTCCATGAATGCTCTTAACTCTAGAGGGACAACACAAATCAATATGTAACAGTTCTAACACATTATTTAAGTGAAATTGCTTGCTTTAGAAGGAGACTCTAGTTTGTTTACCCATTTGACATTGTTGATAGATGACATTAGTAGGCTTCACTAATTTAGGTAGATCTCTTACTGCTTGAGTAGAACTTATCTTAATGATGTTGTCAAAGTTTACATGACACAATCTCCTATTCCATAACCAACTTTCATCTACTTGAGAAATTAAGCAACTACCATTAGCAATATTCAAATGAAAGATGTTACCTTTAGTCTACACACTAGTGGCAATCATGTTTCCAAATTTTCCATGAATCTAGAATTTTCTATCCTTGAACTATAGATCATATCCCTTGTGCACCATCTATCCAACACTTAACAAGTTATTCTTCAGGCCTTCAACATAGAGAACATCATCAGTATTTTCTTTACTACCAAGGCTAATAGAGCCTCTACCTCAAATCACACAAGCATTATTATCTCCAAATCTCACAACCCCACCATCATACTCTTCTAGATTCACAAACTTGCTTTTTTCACTGGTCATATGATGTGAGCATCCACTATCAATGACCCATTCATCTTTCTCCTCAAAATGGGCTGCAAGAGCTTTCTTTTCTTCAATGGATTTAGTAGGTTCAAGCTTATTTTCAATGGTAGCAATAAAATCCCAATCATCCTCATTTCCAACATCTTAATTAGACTCATCATTTGTTACTGCTTCTTTAGCAAAGTAACATTTCTTATGAAATCTAGGTTTTCTAGGTTTAGACCTAGGAACTCTTTCAAGACATCTTGATGCAAAGTGACCTATTCTACTGCATGAAAAATATTTAATAGGTAATACATCTTCAAACTTACCTTTTCATCTTCCTTCTTGTTTTGCAATGAGTGCTTCTAGTTCTTGAACTTTTCTATCTTGGTCTTCTATCTGTTTCATTTCTTCATCATATTTGGACGCACTTTTGGAGCTCTCTCCAAGATTATAACTTTTCTTGTAGCTTTTGGATATAGTAGCTTTGAATGTAGATTCAACCTTCGATGTGGATTCACCAAATTCACTTATTTCTAAAGTAACAATCTTTCCTATCAATGTGTCTCTTTTCATCTTGTTTACAAACATAAACTCTTCAATAACATGAACTTTCAACTTGTATGAGGGAGGCAAGGATCTGAGTATCTTAGCCACAATTTCATCTTCACTTACTCAACCACTGACACATTTAATACCTAGCACTGTCTCATTTACTCTTTGCATAAAAGAAGTAATATTTTCATCTTCACCCATCTTCAAGTTTTCATACTTACCTTTCAGACTTTGTAGATTAACCATCTTTACCTGTGCATCTCCTTCATACAAATTTTCCAGCTTTATCCAAATCTCATGAGCTGTCTATAAGCCTACCATATTTTCCATCTTTGAATCTATTAGAGTGCTCACCAATGCTTCAATGGATCTAGTATTGCTTTCTGCATCCTTGATCTCATCAGGAGTGGAGGGTCCATTCATAGGAATAGTGTATTGATTCTTTGTAATATTCCAGATAGCATCTCCAATGCATTGTAAATGAAATTGCATCCTAACTTTCCATAGTGAGTAGTTGGTGCCATCAAATATAGGGTTGTCTTTCTTGAATGTTGCCATCTTGAATCACCTCAAGTTGTTAGAATTTTCTTCAAAGGAACCAACGTTGATACCAATTTTTGGAAGAAGGAAGGACAAACATCTGAGAGGGGGGGTGAATTGGTTGTCATAGAAATTTAAACTTTACATACTTAACTTAAATTTAATCTCAAATCTGATGAATAAATAATTAACCATAAGCAATTAACACATCATAGAGACATAATACCAAGATTTTTTATGTGGAAACCCTATTAGGGGAAAAACCATGGTGGATGTTAGTCCACAAGATTATACTTTGTTAAAAGTATAAAGGAAAATAATAAGGAGAATGCACATGGATTCAGGTTCACTGGCTAGAGCTCACTACTCAATTACAAATAGAAGACTCACTGTCTTACAAAAAGATTCAGATTAAAACCATCTGGAAATTTGAACTGAGAGAATAGCTTATGTCCAAGCCTGATTACAGTTCCAATTAGGCACAATACTTATGCATACTTCACTCAACCTTCTACAAACTCGCTCTTCAATGATATTCAAACTTATGCACACAAGAGCACACAACGCATAGTCAGTACACTAACCACACTTTTCATACTCATAATACTATCCACACAATTGCTTCTTATATATCCACCACAAAGATTTCACCATAACAAAGTCGACTAGAGGAAAAGACTATATTTTCAATGTCGGCTCAAATTTATAATTAAATTTCCAATGCGCACCCACCAAGGTTGGCCACAACATAGTGGGGGCCCAAATTCACTTCTCCAAAACAAGAATACTCCAATTAATCACGCCTCTAACATCCACAACACACTAGCATCAACATGTCGACCAAAGAACAAGAAAAATTGAATATGCACAAGAAAATATTTTCAATCATGAGTTTCACCGGATCATGTGGACATACCAAAAAGATAGAGGATGAACTAGAGACCAAGAAATAGTAGAGAGATATCCATGACAACCGAGATAACTAGCAACATACAATCTTCACTCAAAAACTCTGACAGAGACTAGCAAAAAATTGTCAGACCACAACTTGCACACAAATTCATGCAGACCTCTAAAATTTTCAATAGATGATCTAGAAATACTCAACATTAAACCATTTGATCCAAAACAACTAACCTTTTACTTACATAACATAATTCGTTTATGACCTGCATAGTTCAACACAGTTCCACTAGGAACCTAGAACACATTCATTTGTAATTTTATCAATATCCTCGACATATATAGTACATAGAACTTCAAATGCTAATAGTGTTGACATCAATGACAACCATGTATCAACACCACATCACACAATCCAACAATTTCCCAACACCCTCTTCTAAAGATAGGGTTATTGGTAAGGGGAAAAGGAATTCTAGTGATTCTCCCTAGAGAAAGGGTAAGGAAAAGGTGTTGGAGGACCCCTCCTATGATGTGAATGAAGAGGACTCGTAGTCGGATTTGTTGTCTGAGTACTCTAGCTACCCTACTACCAACAGAGATGACAGGCCCCGTTTCCCTATGGATCTCATAGTTGAGGATCACTACTTCATGGAGGAACGAGAATTCCCTACTAATATTCTTGTTGTAGCTCGCAATGGGTTGGTGGATTTCTTCAGGTTAATTAAGTGGGTGTTCTTTGAAATTAAGTAGATTAAACTGAACCAGAGAGCCATGAGTAGTAAGATGTTCACAATAATAATAATAGAGGTAGTGTTAGGGCCACTAATTTATGGATGGAGGATGAGAAGAAATATATGGTTGAGTGCCTCAAGAAAACTATTGATGAGTTACAACATTTTAAAAGAAATCATGAAGGCAAGCAGTCTGAGATGGAGGAGCAACTAAGGAGCATCAAAGATTCTCTCCACAAAGTGTTGGTTATGAGCCATAAGATCTTAAAATCCATTGCTAAGACCATGAACACTATGGTGGAGAACCTAGAAAATGTGTATCATGTTAGGACTGTTGTGTTCATTGATGTGGATAAAGAGGAAGGTTAGATGGATAGTGGGGGGCAAGCAACAGGACCAAAGTGAACTTGAAAAGGAAGGCAGATCAAGCATTAGTGAATATCCAAGAGATCAAGAAGTCTGCGATTAATATGAACAAATTGGAGCAGGAGGTGGTAGAGATTCTCAAGAATTGGGCCTAGTGGCCATTTGTTTTGTGGTTTTTCATTGTGCTGCCTTGGTTTCCTTTGTTTTATTCTTTGTGGGTGCAACATTTTGTTTTTTGTTTGGGCTTTGTTAATGCTCTATCTCTCACTTTCGTTCTGTTAAGGGTTTTAGAACCCCTCTAAAACCTATTTGTTCCTATATCAAAAACAAATACTCTAGCTTTTAACTCTCCAAGAGTTAAATCAACCACTAATTAAATAACCCACTTGCACATGAAAATCATTTCTTTTAATTAACTAATTATCTCATTTCCCCTCACAAAGGCATATTCTAAGGGAATATTCCTTCATTAACTCCATTTATTTGAATTTCTTACCCAAAAATTAACCCCTCTTACATCTCCAACCACATTCATTAACTCCTTTTACATCCTCATTTATTCTTCTTAAATCCTCTCACATCTTCAACCATATGCATTTATTTCTCTTCCACCCTCCTTTGCTCTTGCACATTCCCCAAAATGTGCTCCACCTTCATCCAATAGATTTGAGACAAGTGTACCAATCTCATTGGCTCTCTTTCAGTCCCATATTCCTCCCATCTCTTCATTCTCCAACCCTTCAACCTATAAATAAAAGCCACTTCTACTTGAAATCTATCCACAATCATATGCAATTTCACCATACACACATTCATCTTCATCTTTGCATCATCATTTTGGAAGCTCATCACAAGGGATTGGGAAAGGGTTCTCTTTTCACATCAAAGGAGCACCAATCCCCCTATGGGATTGAGGTTTGGTCTATTTTAGATAGGTTTACATGTTTATATGCTTTCATTGTGTCCTTTTATTATCATGTTTTCTTATCTTAATGTGATCAAGAATTTCATAGGGAGGTTGATTTGTATTTGATAACTTGACTAATTCTCTTGTGTATTTATCATGTTGGTTAAAATATTGTTCATAGGTCCCCTAATTAAATTGGACTTAATTAAGCCTCTAATTGGCCCAATTATGCATTTAAAATCCTAATTAATCTTTTTTTTTGAAAGGGAAACTTGTATTAAACAAATGCAATAATTAATTAAATTGCCTTGGAATTGGTGTGTCCTAGGTTTGGGGCCTAGGACCCATTCATCAAAGGGTGAATGGGTACCCCTTAAGTTTAGGACTCCAAATTTTAATATGTTTTTGGCATAATTTTTTATGATTCAAATCCAACTTACAATTATTGGCCTTTTGTTGGAAATTGTGCCTCAACTTGCTGGATTGTATTTCTGTTTAATTCCTCATTGTCAACCGATCGTTGGAGTTGCTAACTTTGGAACCTTTTTGCAGAGTTTGGAAGTTACATAATTTATTGACTAACTGAATTCCTTCTTTTTTGTGGCATCGGTGATTTTTTTAACCTTGGAATCTTATCGTATAGTTCAAAATTTTCCTAACTTTCCAACTAGGCAATCTCCTTCAATGTTGTGGTGTTAAGGATTTTCCTAACCTACTGTGGAAGTTGTAAGTTTATGTTTTCTCTCATTGAGAGACAAGCCGACGAATGTGGGGACCACTTGGAATTTTGTGAGACTTGTTGAGAATATTGTAGATTCCTAGCTTGATTCTTTAGAAATGCACAAGTAGTGAACACGTGTCATCATGGAGACCACAAGGAATGACCAACAGTTTGGTGCAATGGTCAAATGCAGTGTACGAGTAAGTTGGTAATAAAAGGACTAACTCGTGGATACCTAAAGTCATTGGGATTTTATTTATAAACTAATAACTACTAATATTTCTTGTTAATGTGGGATATTTCCAATGGATGTTTCTCTCGCTGATAGGCTGGTTCATTCGGTGCATCTCTGGCCGATGGTGGTGACTCTTGCTGATGGACAGTTGGTTTTCCTGTGATATCGAGGAGACTTGATATGTTATTGGTTTGACTTCTTAGAGTGTTTCCAATACCTTTGGTCTTGCCGATAGCTATGTGATTGGGTATTTTGGCATCGAGGAGACACGGTCTAGTGTCTCACCGACATGTGATACAGTTGAACACTTTGACCAAACGTTTGTCCTACGTGGTGCGTTCAAAGCCAATAAGAGAAGGAGAATGTGAACCGTTGGTAGTTGAACAGTTACGACAGTTCCTGTGTGGAAGATCAACAGACCATGAACATAATGAGATATATTTTTGTAATGGATGACAATGATTGGTTCGAGCAATAGAGATTTTTGTTCGATACTGAACATGGATTGATCTAAGTGGATTCATTGTATGCATTTGAGAGCATTGTGAGATTAATGTTTTGTACAAGATTGATCAGTGAATGTTGTTGCTGTAAAATTGACATTAGAAAGTGAAGTCTGTTATGTATGTAATTTTTTTTACTGTAATACAAAGAGGATTTTCTTGGTGTGGTGGGTTTTTCTCTCAAAAGGGTTTTCCCACGTAAATCTGGTGTCCAAATTGTGTATTTTTTCATTTCTCTTTTCTGTTAATTCTTTTCATGTGTATCTTATTGAACTGTAATTGAAAAATTTAAAGTCATATCTTCATTCTTCCTTGAGGTTTTGGCGTTAGGAGAGTTTGTTTCGCACCTAAGCTTTCCTTATAAGTGGTATCAGAGCTTGGCTAGTTATTTTTATCCTTGTGGGTAGGTTGGATTTTTTGTGTCAGTTCAGTTCAGTGGGAGTCTTGTAGAAGTCTAGTAATTTGAATTATAGATTAAGATGGAAAGCATGTCAGGAAAGATTGAAATTGAGAAATTCAATGGCAACAATTTTGAGTTGTAGAAACTTAAAATGGAAGATCTGTTAGTTGACCATGATCTTTGGCTTGTTGTGTCTAGAACGAAGCCTACAAGAATGAAGCAAGAGGATTGGGACCTTGCAAATCAAAAATCAAAGGCATTGATAAGGCTCTATTTAGCATACTTTGTTCTTCTGAATGTTCATGAAGAAAAGACTGTATCTTCTTTGTGGAAAAGACTGGGAGCTATTTATCAGGGCAAGTCCTTGGTGAATAAGTTTTTCTTGAGAAAGAAGTTGTACTCTTTGAAAATGTAGGAAGGAGCATCTGTTGCTGATCATTTGAATACTTTCAACATGTTGATTGCTCAGTTAGCATATGTGGGTGTGAAGATTGATGAAGAAGATCGTTGTATGCTATTGTTATGTTCTTTTCCATATTCTTGGGATCACTTGGTGATGGCTATTGGGAGTACGACATCCACTTTTAAGATGGAAGATGTTGTTGCTTCTTTATTATCAGAAGAGATGAGAAGAAAATCTTCTGAGATGGAGAAGGAGGCTCTTGTTGTTAGAGGCATAACGAAAGAAAAAGGAAAGAAGGACAAGAAGTCCAAATCGAAATCAAAAGGGAGATCAAAGTCTCCTAGAAAGAAGTCCAAGGTGAATTGTTGGAATTGTGGGCAACCTAGTCATGTTAGAAAGGATTGTAAAGAGGAGAAAAAGAAGAAGAAGAAGAATTCTTTTGAAAATGATTCTTCTTAGAGTGATGCAGATGCTTTCATTGTAGCCTTGGCTACACATGCATCAGATGATGTCTAGCTAATTGATTCTGGAGCATCTTTCCACATGACATCTCATAGAGACTGGTTCACTAAGTATGAAAAATACGGTGGTGGAAGGGTGTATTTGGCAAGTGATTCATCTCTGGAAATAGTTGGTCGTGGAAGAGTCAAAATTCAATTCCCTGATGTAAGAGTGAAGGGAATCAATGATGTAATGCATATACCAGGTTTGGCTCAAAATTCACTTTTTGTTAGTAAGTTAAATGTTGTTGGAGTGTAGGTCTCATTCTCTGGAAATGGCTACAAAATGACTAGAGGCTCAATAGTGCTAGCTAGGGGTGCTCGTATTGGTACCTTGTATAAACTGGATGCACATGCTGTGCAATGCAATAGTGTCTCTACAAAGTCACAAAAGGCTACTCATGGAGAAAAGAAGGGAAAAGTTCTTGATAGTGCAAACTCTATGGAAGTTAAACTTTCAACAGAAAAGACTATGCTTTGGCATCATAGGCTAGGTCACATTAGAGAAAAATATTTAAAAACCTTGAAAAATAAAAACCTGGTTGAAGGGCTTGATGATTGTAACCTCGAATTCGAGTTTTGTGAACATTTTATATATGGTAAACAACATCGTGTTTCATTTTACTCCAGTCCTCACAAATCTTCTGGTTTACTTGATTACATACATTCTAATGTTTTTGGTCTAGTAAATGTTCCTTCTTTGTGTAAATGAAGATATTATGTATCGTTCATTGATGATTATTTAAGAAGGGAATTTGTTTATTTTTTGAAAAGTAAATTAGAAGTGTTTAGTCATTTTAAGGAATTTAAAAACCTTGTGGAAAATCAGACTGGAAGAAAAATAAAATGTTTAAGGACTGAAAATGGTGGTGAGTTTTGTTCTTATGAGTTTGAAAGGTACTGTAAAGATCATGGGATTAAAAGACATAAAACTACACCGTACACTCCGCAACAAAATGGAGTTGTTAAAAAGTTCAACAAGATAGTGATGGAAAGAGCATGAAGTATGCTAAGTAGTGCTAGCTTGGAGGAGAAGTTCTGGGCTGAGGCAGTTGCAACAACATGTTATTTAATAAATCATTCTCTAAATTCCTCTCTTGTTGAGAAAACACCTTTGGAAGCATGGTCTAGAAAGAAGCCCTCTTTGAGAAACATTTGTGTCTTTGGTTGTGAGGCATATGAATATGTGCCGAATGAAAAAAGGTCTAAATCTGAAAACAAGGTTGTTAAATGTATTTTTATTAGTTATAGTGCTGGCATAAAAGGATACAAGCTTTGGAATCCTAATACAAAGAGGGTTCTATACAAAAAAAGTGATATTTTTCTTGAGTTGAAGCCTTCTACTTTGGATCTATGGTCAGAGACAAAAATCAGAAGATAAAAATGATGTAGTTGAAATTCCTCCGACACCAAATAAAGAGGAATTGAAAATTCAAAATGTACCTGAAACTGAGGAGAGCTCAAGTAGTTCTAAGAGTTTTGAAGAAGAAGAACAACCTCAGCCTTAGCCTATGAGGAGGTCAACACATGAAAAAAAGCAACTTGATAGGTATGGGTTCTCTTTGTTAGATTCTACTTGTGCCTATGCTTTAATTTCTAGCTCTAATGATCCTAGCACTATAAAAGAGGCATTTAGAATGTTTGATTCAAACTCTTGGTTGGAAGCCATGAATGAAGAAATGGAATCATTAGAAAATAATGATACTTGGATTTTGATGCCCTTGCCTGAAGGCAGAAAAATTGTTGGCTGCAAATGGGTATTTAAAAAGAAAATAGGTCTAGATGACAGTGTGGCAAAGTATAAGGCGATGTTGGTTGTGAAGGGGTATTCCCAGGTAGAGGGAATTGATTATGGAGAAATTTTTTCTCCTGTAGCTAAGCTGATGTCTATCAAATTTCTTTTGTCACTTGTAGCAGCATATGACTTAGAGGTTGAATAGATGGATGTGAAGACAACATTTCTTCATGGTGATCTTGAAAAAGAAATTTATATGTCCCAGCCTAAGCACTTTGTGGAAAAAGGTAAAGAAAATCTGGTTTGCAAGTTGAAAAAATCTCTATATGGATTAAAACAATCACCTGGAATGTGGTACCAAAAGTTTGACACGTTTGTTTTGTCATTGGGATTTGTAAGATCGAAATCTAATCATTGTGTATACTTCAAAGATGAAAATGATTGTGCTCTTATTATTGCTCTCTATGTTGATGATATGTTGTTCATAGGCAATAGTAAGTTAATGATTTTTGATCTAAAATCTCAGTTGTTTGCAAAGTTAAAAATGAAAGATCTTGGTGCAGCCAGGTATATTCTAGGAATGGAAATAACTAGAGATAGGAAAAGTAGAAAAATTTGGCTCAGTTAGAGTAAGTATATTAATATTGTTCCGGAGAGATTTTGTATAACTGATTGCAAGTAGCTAGTTGTTCTAGTTTTGTAGGGAATGAAGCTATTTGTTGAAGACTATCCAAAATATCCTGCTAAGATAGAGGACATGACCATAGTTCCTTATGCTAGTGCAGTTGGCAGTTTAATGTATGCAATGGTCTATAGAAGGCCAAACATTGCCCAAGCAGTGGGAGTACTTAGTCATTTTATGGAAAATCCTGGAAGGACACACTGGGATGTTGTGAAAAGAGTGTTTAGATATCTGAAGGACACTTCATAATATGCTTTGTGTTACCATGGAAATTTGGTTGAATCACAGAGGACTCTCAGCATTCGGGGCTATGTGGATTCTGATTGGGTAGGGGACATTGACAACAGAAGATCCACTAGTGGATATATTTTCATGATGAATGGTGGTGCAGTTAGTTGGACAAGTAAGTAGTAGGATATAGTAACTTTGTCCACTACAGAGGAAAAATACATGGCAGCAACACATGCCTATAAAGAAGCAATCTGGTTAAAAGGTTTGTGTTCTAACATTGGGTTTGATGCAGGGAAAATTACAATTTACTATGACAGTTAGAGTGCTATTTTTTTGGCGAAAAATCCTACTTTCCATGCTAGGATGAAACATATTGATGTGCAATGTCCTTTTATTTGAGATATGGTGGAAGATGGAAATGTCTCTTTAGAAAAAGTGGATACTCTGGAAAATGTTGTAGATGCATTGACGAAACTAGTGAGCATAGACAAGTACAAGTGGTGTGCCAGTTCAATTGGGCCTTGGAGCCCATGACCTTCATTAACTTCAAGTTTGAAGGAAGCCAGTAAGTCTTCATTAAGTGGGAGATTGTTGGAAATTATGCCTCAACTTGTTGGCTTGTATTTTTGTTTAAGTCCTCATTGTTGGCCAATCATTGGAGTTGTTAACTTTGGAACCTTTTCGCGAACTTTGGAAGTTACATAATTTCCCAACTGATCAACTTCCTTCTTTTTTGTGGCATTGATGATTTCTATAACCTTGGAATCTTGTCACATAGTTGAAAAGTTTCCTAACTTTCCAACTGGGCGATCTCCTTCAATGTCGTGGTGTTCGGGATTTTCCTAGCCTATTGTGGAAGTTGTAAGTTTGTGTTTTATCTCATTAAGCAACAAGCCGATGGATGTGGGGACCACTTGGAATTCTAGGAGACTTGTTGAGAATATTGTAGATTCCCAACTTGATTCTCCAGAAATGAACAAGCAGTGAACACGTCATCATGGAGACCACAAGGAATGACCAACAGTTCGGTGTGATGATCAAATGCGGTGTACGAGTAAGTTGGTAATAAAAGGACTAACTCATGGATACCTAAAGTCTTCGGGCTTTTATTTATAAAATAATGACTACTAATATTTTGCATCAATGTGGAATATTTCCAATGGATGTTTCTCTCACCGACAAGCCAGTTCATTTGGTATGTCTCTAGCTGATGGTGGTGACTCTTGCCAATGGACGGTTGGTTTTCCTATGATATCAGGGAGACTTGATATGCTATTGGTCTGACTTCTTAGAGTGTTGTTGATACCTTTGGTCTTGTCGATAACTATGTGATAAGGTATTTTGGCATCGGGGAGACACAGTCTAGTGTCTCACTGACATGCAATATAGTTGAACACATTGACCGAACGTCTGTCCTATATGGCGCATTTTGAGCCAATGAGAGAAGCAAAATGTGAACCGTTTGTAGTTGAACAGTTGCGACCATTCCTATGTGGAAGATCAACAACCCATGAACAAAATGAGATATATTTTTGTAATGGATGAAAATGATTGGTTCGGGTAATAGATATTTCTGTTCGATACTGAACACAGATTGATCTGAGTGGATTCATTGTATGCATCTTAGAGCATTGTGAGATTAATGTTCTATATAAGATTGATTAGTGAATGTTTTTTCTGTAAAATTGACATCAAAAAGTGAAGTCTATACTCTTTATGTAATTTTGTTTACTGTAATACAAAGAGGCTTTTCTTGGTGTGGTGGGTTTTTCTCCCGTAAGGGTTTTCCCATGTAAATCTGGTGTCCAAATTGTGTATGGGTTCATTTCTCTTTTCTGTTAATTCTTTTCATGTGTATCTTATTGAACTGTAATTGCAAAATTTAAAGTCATATCTGCATTATTCGCTGAGGTTTTGGTGTTTGGAGAGTTTGTTCTGCACCTAAGCTTTCCTTACACCTTTGATGTTCAATTGTTGGGAAATTAGAAAATTACCTATAAATATAAGGTATTTTTATCAATTCAATATTTAGAAGCAAGCTAAGACTTTTGAAGGAGAAAAATTATAGAAAATATTATTGTCAAAGGTGTTCAAGAGCAGATTTCTCAGTCATTTGTTGCAAAAATCAAGATCTCAAGCATTATGTCAAAGTTATCTTCATTCATGCATGTTTTTGGAGTTAATATTGTGATGTACATTTCAAGCATTCAAGTCAAAATTCAAGCTATTAAATCAAGCATCCAATCAAGCCATTTCATGCAAGATCAAGACCTAGGAGAGATGTGTTAGATTTTAGTCCTTCAAGGATCTCTATTCAAGGTTTTGGCAAGTTACAACATAACATTGTTCATTCATCATTCCTTCCATTTATGTTTCATTTTATTTCAAGGTTTAATTACCAAAATGGGGTCTGACCAAGGCAAACCCCCATTCACCAAAAAAAAAAAAATCCCCTCTTTGTGTGTTGCATATTTTTAGGTGAGAAGCATTGAAGATTGATCAAAAGTGCAATTTTGTAAAGTTATCAAAGTTGTTGACATTGCCATCAAGCCACAAAAACTCATAGAATTTAATTCTAACTTTTCAACTGTGAAATTTGGAGAAATTAGGAGTGTAGATCCATGAGTAGAGGACTATTAATTTTTTTTTAGATCCCTGTAGCAAGACCCATTCACCCCAAGGTAAATCTATCCCAAGAGGACACTTGACATGAGCTTTTGGTGACAGGTGCATAAATTCATAGCCTTCTCAGGTCTATTAGAAATTTGTTGATTCTATTAGTTTAAAGCTTTAAATTGATGATTCATGTTTTACATTACATAATTGCATTCATTTGGTATTTTTCATTTATCTCCCAAAAGTGCATTTTAGGTTGATTTACCTCTTCCTCAGTCATAAGGAAAACAACAAGATATCCATTAAGATTGACTCACCTAAGGGTTGAGAGTCAATCTTTCCCTAGGGGATCTCTTTTCCTAATGAACTAGGGAAGATAGGGGCATCATACCTATTTTTATCATTTCACTTGGTGAACCTATTTTCCTTTCTTTGTTTTTGGTGAACCCGACATTGTACATCCTAAATTTTGAAATTGGAGTAATTTCAAACCATAGATATAGGATTTGTAATAGTTTGCATTCCATTTAGGGTTTTTAAAATTACATTAGTTTGCATCTCATTTAGGGTTTTAAGTTTGCATTCAACTTAGGGTTGTTAAAATTGCATTAGTTTGCATCTCTTTTAGGGTTTTAAGTTTGCAGTTTGCATCAATAAAATCTAAAAAAATAAAAAATTCCATGCATATTGCATTGATTTTGCATAGTACTTGCATATTAGTGTATTTTCAGTCATTTACATTCACAAATTTGGTCAAAATTACATTTCAAAAAGTCTCATATTGTTCATTTTTCACTAAATTCACTTGCATTAGGACACCTAAATCTAGAAAAATATTTCATTGAAACCACAGTTTGCAACCTAAAATTGGAAATTCAAATATTATGCAAGAAATTCAAACTTTGATTTTTTAGAACCCTGACTTAGGACTCATTCGCCCTTGGGTGAATAAGTTCCTGTATAGGTGCTTTTCCAAAATTTTGGGCAGTAATTTATCTTTGTTTGCTTCATGTTGTTCTGCTATTAATTTTGGGTTTCAATTTCAGGAACCAACAAATTTTGTCATTGTTTGCATTAGGTTCAATTGATCAAATTGAGTGCATTTTTGAAATCAAAATAGCATTAAAAGATATCATTTTCATGTTTTTACATAGCACAATCAATAAATTATCTTGTTTTAAATCTTGTGTAGCAATTTTTCCTTAATCATTTTTTATTTTCCGCTTTTTTATGTTTTTGGCTTTGGATGTGTTTGCGCTCAAGTAAAGTTGTTTAGAAAGTTGTGCAATGTGCCATGTGGTGGTTGCACGGATTTCATTTATTGCCTTCCTTTTGGGAGAAGGATAGGAAACATGTCAGCTCTGTGAAGATTTTTTCAACGAATGATTTTGACAAGTCTAAAGATTTCCACCTGTTTGACATGCCATCTCTTTGTTGTGGGAAGTTTGTGTTTCTATGAAGCAATCTCTTTTGGAGTTTGTCGGAGCTTGTTGGACCCTTTTTGGTTTTCTGGATGGAGGCTTTGAGTCAGAATTGTTGGGTTATATGATTGGTCAACTGGACTTTTTCCAGGTTATTTTCTAGGATTTGATTGCTTTCAGAAAACTATCTTTGTTAAATATTTAAAAGGCATTAATGCAACAATTGAGAATTGATGAAAAAAGATTGCTATGACCTAACTAAATATCTATGATAAAATCATGTGCTCTTAAATGGTAACATATGGTAGAAATTACTTCTATTTTGTGACAGCGGTTTTCTCTTTTTGCAGCTATAAAGGAGAGGTGGTGATAGAACAAAGGGCTGGATTCCAAGTTTCAGTTTCCTTTGTTGAGGAAAAAGTTTCTTTAGTTTTCTTAAGTTATAAAACTATTTTCAAAAGTAGAATTGCACAACTAATTTTCTCTAGCATATTATATTGTTTATGCTCAAACTATTATTGAATTGGCATTCGATCTCTGTTTTAAAGTTCATTTAATATTTAAGCACAAACTGTTTAGAAGAAATATTTGAAACTATGCATGTATGGCCTTTATCAAGATTTCCTTCTTTATGCTTTCGTTTTGAATAAAACACTCTATCAAGTTGAATTCAAATAGTTCAAGTTGTTGATTTCTATGTTGTAGACTTATATGGTAGGATAATAACTTGAAAAAATTGGATTATGTCTATGGAATTCTCTATTTTTGGAAGGGTGATTGTTTTGTTATATTGTGTTGTAAGAAGAGAGAGACTTTATGCAATTTTTTAATGCTTTTCTATTAACCTTGGAAATTTTTATGTTTGATCAAACCTTAATGAAATTTTTTTGTGGGGAGATTTGAAAGACTACACTATGCTTGTAGCTAGCCTTTGTTGTTCATTCTCTTCCCAACAATGAAGGGGGTGATCCCATAATAGTGGTTTATAATTTTTGGCCAAACTGGACACTAAAATTATTATTTTTAACTAAATCTTTACATTCGGGCACCTATAGCGGCTAAACTGTGAGGAATTTGAAGATGGTGCAAACTAGAGTCTCATCAAATTTTGTCTGTAGATTCTAAAAATATTTTTTCAAAATTTTTGGAATCAAATTGCACTTTTTCCATCTCCATGAAAATTGATTTTTGAGCAACATTTTTTAAAAGTAAAGCATAACATTTTTTCCCATGAAGGATAAAATTATAATTCTTTCAAATTTAGATTTGTAACTCTGATATCTAGTGCTTCCACTTGGTTAGATGGTTTTTTATTGAATATTTTTTCCTTAATCAAGTTTCAAAGTCAAACAAATTACAATTCAGAACAGCTCGATGTATAAGCGTAACTTTTTTTGTATATGTCAAAATTTTATTTTATTTTTTGTTGGATCAAGGACTTCAATATTTGGTGCACTCATATTTTTCAATTTTTTTGATAATCTTCTATTTTTCCACATGTGAAGAACAAAGAAATTCATTTTCGATGAAAAACCTATGTTTAATAAAACTTAAAAAACAAATACATAACAAACCAAAACATATTAAAATTATATTCATTGGATAGCTTGTTCTGAGGAATACCATAATCATTTGAAATAAATTTTAAATGAATTCATTTGATCCCCCAAAATCTAAATCAAAAGTGATTTTTTATCAGCATTTTGATAGGTGTAAAGGAGACTCATTTATAGGTATGGTTTAAAATTAGCGAGGTTCTATCCAAGGGGGTTTGATCTAAGGTGATTTGATCAAACCCTCTTCAATTGGAATCCTTAAAATAGATATTTTTAAGGCTTAAATCATTATATTTTCTAAAAATATGTGATTTCAGCTAAAATTCATTCCTCTTAGGAATTGTAAACCACTATTATGACAGCACCCAAGGGTTGTGGCATTCTATGTCTAAATATATCATTCATAGGAAATATTGGGTTTGAAATGTTATAAAAGCTTTGTTGTATCACCATTTTTATGTTTTATGTTTACATTTCCTTCTACCCTTTTCTCCAAAAACTCAAAGAAGATCCGAATTTCTATAAAAATCCTGGAGGTATTTAATGAGATGCAAATTAGTCCCCCACTCATTGAATTTCCCATAAGACTATCAGAAAGGTGCAAGGTTTGATGATCAACAATTCTTTTTCTGGCACGTCCGGTGGGACACAAAGTTCTCCAAATGCCTGATTAGAAGTCAAAAATATTTCTTAGATCATGCCAAGGAAAGAAACTAGAATTTTCATGCTTAGAATCCAAATAAGAGCATCTTCAAGAGGCCATTTCGAGTACTCCTAGTTACCTACTTTGGTACCTAGGAGAAGAAGACTTACATGTTTTGTATCACCTGTAAGGATAAATATAGTGGGAAGTAAGAGCCCAATATCTAGAGCCTTATCTACTCCACCCAGAGGCTTGACCTTCCAAATCAGGATACTTGTATACATGATTCATAGGAATATTTTCTCCATGGATCATGTAGCTTCCCTTGTTCCTAGAAATTTTGTAACTTGGGATAGTGGTAATCCACTACAAACACCTACACCCCCAGATGTATGGCCTGCCATACCCGCTAATGCCCTCAAGGCTATCCCAAAATTTTCTAGAGAAGATTTCAAAACCCCCTCTGAACACCTTCAAGATATATTAGAGATATGTAGGGTAAATAACATAGCAAAGGAGAATATCACCCTTAGGCTAGTAGCTAATTATTTCAAAGGAAAGGCTCAAGATTAGTATCAATCTTTGGCCTCGGGTTCTATCCTCTCTTGGGATCAACTCAGAGAGAGGTTGTTCAAACGTTTCTCAGAGAAGGGAGATATTTATTCATTGTTACATCAACTAATCACCATCCAAAGAGCCCCACAAGAGGCCATGAGCGACTTCAACACCAGGTTTCACAAAACTTGGAAAAGAATCCATGTGATTGCTCAACCCCCCAGCTACAATGGCGTTTATGTTCTACATAAAGGCTTTCAATTCAAACATCGCGATGATGATAATCTCCATGAGAGGGGATATCTTACTCGACGCATATGAGTTGGTTGTGCATGTAGAAAATAGTTTGATCAACACTGGGAAGCTTCTGCCACAACCTTTGATGTTGGTATTTGCAAAAATATTTGGTAGTCCTCAAGAAGAAGCTACGTCAAATACTTCTGCTACAAAACTGACATTAGCTACACCACAGTCCATGTACATGTACCCCACTACTCAAACAAGCATGTCAGACTCTTCCTATATAGCAAAGGGAATCAACAAAATGAAGAGTCTCATGTAAACTTTTGCTAACGAGTTGGTTCTTATCAAATGGCAACAAGAAGCACCTCTGAAGCAGACCACTCAAACCTATGGTGGAAGCATGCCATCCTATCAATAGAATATGTATCAAGGAACTTCTCAAGGAGGAGATCAATAAACGACATCCACAAACCAGATAGTTTTGATCACTGTGCTGCTACAAATGGTCAAGGACAACCAGAGTAAAGAGTTAATCCCAAGCTAGAAAAACTTGGTGGAAGATGATAATGAATGTTTCTTCCCATGCACCGATAGTCATATGCCCCAATATTATCTGAGGAGAAATATGCAACAAAAAATAGTGGAACAAAGAAGCAAGGGTGTGTCCCTGAATGTGAAAGAATATGAGTCCTCCAAAATGGAAAATTTTCACTTTAGAGAACAAATGCAAGGAATATCCCTAGAGCAAGAACTGGATATTGCACCCAACTAAGCACTATTTTCATGGATGGAGGAAGAAGATGCGGTGTTCACAAATGAACCTTTGACGACTAGTAATCCACAAGTACAGTCAAATTACATCACAAGATCCAAAAGAAGGCTCATGGGAGAATACATGTAACAAGCTCTGTCATGTCCTCAGCCATGTCATCCATTGCTACAAGAGAAGTAGGCTTTGCAATTGCACACTCCACCATTTCCAGAGAAAGAGATGAATAAGTTGTCAATCCCATTCATGAATAAATTTTTTCTTCTGAAAACAAGAGAAATATAACCATTCAAAAGACCCAACCAATCGGAATGCTCAATGTGGTGGAACAACTAAAGAAGGCACCTACCAATATATCTATGTGGAATGTCATATCTATCCGCTAACAAAAGACATTTCTTTAGGAAGCATTAAATAAAGAAGAACAAATACTACAGATGGATGTGACTTTGTTGTGTGGTAAAAGCAAAGACAAAGAATCCACATCGAACCCTCAAGCTCCAAAACTAGCAGCTTATGTGAATGACATGGAAAATGCTAAAGGGAAAGAGGTAAGAAAGCCAAACACCATACTTTTCTTTTTTAACACTTATTGTGAATATAAGACTTTGCATAATAACATGATTGATTTGGGGGCTAGCACAATGGTCATGCCAAAACAAGTGGTTGATTCCCTGAAACTTTAATATGAGCCTCTTGAGAAGCAAATCATGCAATTAGATAGGAGGAAGGTTTAGACCATTGTTCGAATAAAAAGATCTATCTCTAACCCTCTTCTCATGTCTGAACCAAATAGTCACACAAGAAATAGTAGTGATAGACATTCCCCCAATCTTCAAAATGTTTCTCTCAAGATATTTAACTGCGAAGCTTGGCAGATATTTTGTGCTTGATTGGTCCCACCTAATATTGAGAACCAAGCATGGGATGAAGATAAAATTCTTTCTGAATCCTTGCATCTCAAACATATAGAAAATAATGAAGTCCTATGCTTTGAAGTAGCGCATACTTCTTTCTCGCAATAGGAGAGATATTGTGTAGAGATGCTGGAAGATGAAGAAGACACGGTGATCAGACTCATAAGGAAGAGGTGCTACTCAACCAATTCATTTATTTCGACCCATTCAACAATTTTCACACAACAGGGCTAGGCACTTACATGATTTTTGACAATGATCAAATCCTTCCAAAATTGAACGATTGAGAGGAAAATGATGATCTAATAGACAATCATCTTTGGACCTTATATTTTGATGGTGCCAAATGCAAAGTTGGTTCTGGAGCAGGTATCCAACTAGTGTCCCTGATAGTATTGGAGACCCTCAAAGATTTTCATTTTCAGTTCTCATGCTCGAACAATGATGCGAAATATGAAGCCTTCGTCCATGGTCTGATCCTTGTCGAGTGAATGGGTGTAAAGAGAATGCAAGCTTCCAGAGATTCAAAATTAATTGTGAGCTAGGTCCCTAGGCAAGTAGCTACAAAGAATACAAGAATGAAGTTGTACAAACATTGAATATGGAATTTGACTAAAAATTTTGAAGCTTTCAATGTACAAGTTATTCCTTGATCTCAAAACAGTGTCACTAATCAGATGGCTTCTATCAGTTCACAATTTGAACTAGTTTCTGATTCAACTAAGTAGAAGGCAGTACAGGTCATTGTCTGACCCACAATCCCTGACAATGATCAAAACTAGCAATTATTTGATGATGATATACAGATAGCAACCTTTATACAGAAAGCAGGAGCAATTTTTGACTTTTCATAGCTAGGAGTAGGATTTCCCAAAGAAAATGTTTTATAGTTAAAGGGAAATAAGCTTCCTTGAGGATTAATCTCCCTTGAAAATCTCTTTGACTATGAAGATGTAAGAAATGGTAAGAAAAGGTTTATTGTAGATGAAAGGGGCTATGAAGAACTTGATGTCAGAAATGATAGGAAAGTAAAAGTCAGAAGGGAAGAACAAGGAAAGTAAAAGTCAAAAGGGAAGAACAAGGAAAGACCAAAGGATCTATGTTACTGATATGATGGGGTTATTGCTTAGACTTACAATGATCTCAGAGGGTATGACCTAAGCATAATTCAACATACCATTGACTTGGCAGAAGGCTCGAAGCTCATTCAATAGAAGCAAAGTCCAATCAATCCAAAGGTTGAAGTGTTAATGATACAGGAGATCACCAAATTGATTGAGTCCAAGATCATATATCTGATTAAGCATTCCATTTGGTGTCAAATTGATCAATTTTTGAGATTTGAATAAATCCTTGCTAAAAGACCACTACCCTTTGCCATGAATGGATTTGATCTTGCAGACTATGGCCGGATTAGAAATGTTTTCATTGCTTGATGGTTTCTTGAGCTACAACCAAGTATATGTAATATAGAAGATGACCAACATAAGATAACATTTACCACTAAGTGGGGAATGTTTGCATTCTCAAAAATGTCATTCAGACTTTCAAATGTTGGTGCAACTTTTCAACAAGCAATGCATATTGCCTTTAGAGGATTAATCAACTCGATTATCTTAATATATATGGATGACTTGACAATATTTTCAAAGTCAAAGATGGTCACTTTGATCATCTAGAGAAGGTTTTCTAGAAATGTCAACAGTTTATGATTTCTTTGAATCGCAAAAAATGTGTTTTCAGAGTACCTCAAGGTAAGCTACTTGGTTTTGTAGTGTCAAAAGAGGGAATAGCAATAGACCCTAAAAGGGTGAGATCCACAATGTCGTTACCCCTACCAACAAATCAGAAGGGACTACAGTCTTTTTTGGGGAAGGTCAACTTTATCAATAGGTTAATCACAGATTTCATAGGCATTGTGAGACCGATCACATTGATGATTAAGAAGAACCTGATTTTCAAATAGACCCTCAAGGGAAAACCAAAATTTGAGTAGATAAAGATAGTTATCTTTGCTGCTCTGATATTGGCTAACCCTGACTTTTCCAAAGATTTTCTACTCTATGTATACAATGGCCAACATAGCATAGCTTTTGTGCTCACTCAAAAGGACAAGGAAAATAATGGAGAGAATCCAATTACATTTCACTCAATGACTCTTAAAGATTATGAGGCCAGGTATAATTTTGTGGAAAAGCAAGCTTTTTCCATTGTTAAAAGTTTAAAGAAGTTTCGACACTTGGTGTCAACCAATAAAATCACTATCCTCATTGCATGTCCCAGTGTGCAGGAGTATATCACAGAAGGTGAGATAACCAAAAAGAGATAAAACTAGATCACCAAGAGTATGATGTAGACATTAGACCAACCGAGTTGGTTCAGGGGAGAGGTATGTGCGAATACATTGCACAAGAATCAAGTTCTATAGCTGAGAAGGAGACCGATCAAGTCTACTCGAACCAATTCAAGTCCACTGAGTCTTGGGTGGCAGATCAGACACAGTATATACAAAAGGGGCACTACCTGACTAGCCTTCCGTACCACATGGTGAGCCTAGATTTTGGTCCAATTTTGGGTAGAATCTATAATTTAATTGCTAGTAGATGTCATGGAATTTAATGTTAAATGTCGGTATTTTCATAATGTTTACCTCAATCCTATCTTTGCAAGCTTTAATGACATTTGGCATAATATTTGGATTATCTCTATTAATTTTACATGTGGTTAATGAAATGTTCCTTAGAGTGGTTATAGATGTGCAATTATTATGTGTACTAACCTTGCCATGCAGATTTGATATGCCAAGTTGAGGAAGACACCACTAGCTGGGCATGCACCATAACGTCCAACAAAGGAATCGCTCCAAGTCAAAGGCAACTGACAACAGAAGATTCTTCATGAAATTGAATGCAACCGCCTTGTAGTGGACTTTAATGATCGAGCATGCATGGGAATTATTGTTGTGCTGGATCTATGTTTGAACTTGCATGTTTGACCAGATTCCATGCATGCATAACTACCATCGCTCCATTTCCTCTATTTTCCCTAAATGGTGTCATCCCAATCGTGGAGTTGACTGCCTCGTTTAGTTGTTACTATAAATAATAATCTAATGCTACTTCTTCAAGAGGTTGTATGATTTAATATTGTACTTGCACTCTCTAGTTTCAGTAATACAAATGCATTACTCCTTTGTACTCATGATTCACAGTGAATAAAATAAATTTTTGAGTTTGAGCATCTAAGTTTCCATTAGTTTTAGAGGATACTTATCCAAGGGGGATCACTTGGTGAGTAATATATCTTCTTAGTTTAGCATTAGTTTAGTTTTACTTATTGTTTATTACTTACAAATCTAGCACTGACTATTCCTGTAGCCACTAGGATTTCATTATGTGACTGTTCCTGCAGCCAAAGCAGACAAAGTAGTGTCCTATTTGTTGCTCAGATTTTCATTTTTGTTATGCATTTCAGATTAGCATAGTTATTTATTGATGTTCAATATTTTTTTCATTAATTTTTAAGCAATTTAATTTTGGTATTGTGTGTTCCTTAGTTGTAGAATAGAATGGCTACTTTGAATTCCTAGTGCACATACTATGTTGACCCATTTCAAGTTCACGTCCCTGGGTTGAAAAGTTAAATGTACCTTCATAATGATTGAAATGGATATTCAAGTTAGATGTCCAATCTCTGAATCATAAATGTAAAGGCTTAGTTATTAAGTTCATTATAGGAGGCCAACACCACACAAGGCAATACTACCAATTGCAAGGTACTAGGTATGTATTAATTGAAGGTATATTATTCAAGAGAAATTATGATGGTGTCTTGCTCTAATGTTTAGACAAGTCGTAGGTGGAAAGAGTTCTTAATGAGTTCCATAGCAGTCCTAAGGGTGGACATTTCTCTGCCAAGACTACTGCCTTGAAGATAATGTGAGCGAGATATTATTGGTTGAAAGGAAATAGAAAAGAGCAATTGAAAGTACTAATGAATGAGCAATTGTTTAAAGGAAAGAGATTACCAAATAGATTGAAGTAGCCAAATCAAGCACCACCAAAGCAAGAGAGACACAAGAATTTGTTAAGGGGAAAAAACAAGAAAAAAAAACCCCAATATTATGAGCGGAGGAAAAATTCCTAAAGAATAATACAAAGAGAAAGAGCTTTAGCCTTGGCTTGCTTGCTTGAATCTTGAAGAATGAGAGGAGAGGCACCTCAATGAGTAGAGGTAAGAAGGAGGAGTTAGAATGTAACTCCCAACTAAATGAATGCCACCATTCATCTATGTGTGCAAAGTGTCACCTCTTAAGGAGGTGGTTACAAATATTCCTTAATAAAGGAATTAAAAATAAGCCATCCTCACACATGTGGGAGATGACAAAAAAAGACAAAAGACTTGTAGGGATTCCTTTGGAATATTCCTACAAGTTAATAAATAATTACAATTAAAGAATAACCTTTACCAAGTAAAGATTAATCTTCTAACATTGGCCCTCTATATTTTTTGAAGCATATCATTTGGTACAGAAGTGTATTCAATTCTAATTCTTTGTTGGCAAAAGAAAGAATTCTGCTTTGCCTTTGAGTCTAATTGTAACTGAGGAGCCCTTTGCTCAATGGGGTTTGTATTTCATTAGAATGATAAATCCCATTTCTAGTGTTGGCCACAAATGGATCCTTATGGTAACCGACTACTTCACTAGGTGTATGGAGGTCGTAGCCCTAAAAATGCCACAAAGGGCAAGATTGTCAATTCCTTGAAGAGTTGGTAACTAGGTTTGGCTTGTCCAAAACCATCATATCCGACAACGTTTGGGATTTTGTAGGTTCAAAGATGTCATATTTTTCTATCAAACATGGGGTTTACCTTAAAAATTCATCAAACTACTATCCATAAGGAAATAGGTTAGTGGAGTCGAACAAACAAAAACCAAATTTGGTTAATCAAGCGCATTGGGTCAAAACAAAAAAGGGATTGGAACAAACACCTGAGAGTTGCTCTATGGGCAGACCGGATTACTCCCAAGCAGATCTCAAAGACCTCCCCTTATGAACTAGTGTACGAAAAAGTGGTAGTGTTACCTGCTTCCATAGAAATTCTTGCCTTGCAGCTACTAAAAGCCTTGGAAGTCAAATAAAGTGGCGGAATGGAAGTACAATTGGTAGAACTCCTCAAAATTGAGGAAGATAGAGAAAAAGCTCATGAAGCCATGATTGGCCACCAATGAACAGTAAAGCGATGGTTTGAAAAAAGGATCTCTAACCTAGAATTCAAATAAGGGAGCCTAGTGCTAAAGCACAATGAGCGTATTGTGAAACCAGGACAACATACAAAATTTGAAGTGCTATCGAAGGGACCCTTCCAAATTAGTGCATGCAAGGAAAACAATGTGTATGAACTTGAAGATATGGAAGAAAATTATTTAGATATACCAATAAACAGTATTATCTAAAATTATTCCATTAAAATATGCAGTTCTTTAGAAATTTTAATAGCTATGTATGGGTGATCCCACAGTAGTGGTTTACAATTTTTGGCCAAACTAGACACTAAAATATTTTTTTTTAACTAAATCTTCACTTTCGAGCACCTATAGCGGCTAAACCGTGAGGAATTTGAAGATGATGCAAACTAGAGTTTCATGAAATTTTGTTTGCTGATTGTAAATATACTTTTTTCAAATTTTTTGGAATCAGATTGCACTTCTTTTTCCATCTCCCTTGAAAACTAGTTTTTTTCATAAAACACCATTTTTTAAAAAGTGACGCTCACCATATAATACATAACTTTTTTTCCATAAAGGATAAAATTCTAACTCTTTCAAATTTAGATTTCTAACTCTGATATCTAGTGCTTCCACTTGGTTAGATAGTTTTTTATTGAATATTTTTTTATCAAGTTTCGAAGTCAAACCAATTATAATTCAAACATAGTGCGATCGTATAACGTGTAAATTTTTTTTGTATGTATCATTTTTTTTTTTGTTGGATCGAGGACTTCAATATTTGGTACACTCATATTTTTCAATTTTTTTTTTTGATAATCTACTATTTTTCTACATGTGCATAACAAAGAGCTTGATTTTTGGTGAAAAACCTACATTCACAAGAAATTAAAAATTAATATGATAATAAAATTAAATTTATTTAAAATTATAACTTTTGAGAAGTTTATAATAAGGACTATGTATATAAAAAACATAAAATTAATTGGATTCATTTGATCCTCCAAAAGGTAAATCAAAAGTGGTTTATTATTAGCATTTTGATAGGTGTGAAGGAGACTCCATTATAGGTATGGTTTAAAACTAGCAGGGTTCTATCCAAGGGGGTTTGATTTAAGGTAGTTTGACAAAAACCTTTTCAATTGGAATGCTTTAAATAGAAATTTTTAAGGATTAAATCATTATATTTTCTAAAAATATGTGATTTCAACAAAAATTAGAATCTCCCAAAAAGTGTAAACCACTATTGTGGTAGCACCTGTACCATATGTATTTTTTTTGTAAATACACTTAATTTTGAGAATAGCAAAGGAAGAAGCATAAAATTTTAGTATTATATTATATTCATCGAAAAATTTACAATTGAATACTAGCCTGAGGCTTAGATTTACACATAAGGCTCTCTCAAGCAAACTCAAAAAGAGGTATGAAGCAAAAATAAGCAAAAAGGAGGCAATGTGCAAAAAATAGTACAGGATAGGCCTCCAACCATTATCCAAAAAGCCAAAATAGTTCATCGTCGAGTTTTATTCTTGTTCTTGTTCTTCTTTTTCTTCTTCTTTGTTAGGATGCAAAAGGGAGGTGAACACACAACAAACAAGGGCTCCACATAGTGCAGGTTGTCAGCCTAGTCATCACGGTTATGCACCAGAAACTCAAAGTGCTTCCTCCAGGTGAGCCCCAAAACACACTCCATACCCTACTCCCAAAGTAGGTAGATGGATGTTGGTTGAGTAGACAGGTGATGCGTATCAAGGTCCATGGTGCAAAATTCAGAAAGGAAGTGAAACCAGGGTACATCTATCCCATAGTCCATGTGCCTGCAGAGATCTATGGTACTCAAAATTCCAATGCCAAGGATAGTTGCTTATACTATCTCTCCAAGCCCTTCCATTAGTGTAGCATTGAACATTTGGTGACACAATTCAATTATCATGGGTTTGGACACATTCAAGTTAAGCAAGGAGGCAATGAAGTGGGAAAGAACATTGCATTTGCTCCAGAGTTGGTTCTTGTCATCAACGTAGTCCTAGCTGACTATCCACCTAAATGAAACCAAGCTAAGGAGGTCACACCTCTTCACCAGGTGCTTGATTCTACCACTAGTGACCTCTCCCACAAAGAAATATTGTGGCCTCCATGGGAGAAGCTGAATAGGAGTGCCTAAGCTAGCTGGCATTCTAAGAAGGCAATGAATTGTGATAGAATGGGAGATAGTGAAAAAGCTTGGTAAACTTAAAGACTACTTTTTTGAATGAATGTTGCAATAAGCTGGCATGGTTATATATAAAAAAGATAAGCCAACAAACCCAACCAATGGGAAGTCCATTTTTGGCCGGATGGCAATGGAAAAATTCCAAAGTAAACATAGGCTAGGGGATAAATCATACGAAGGATCTGACAGAAGGTCTTCAGAATTAAATTTGGGTGTTGGGAGTAAATACTCTCATATATGTCGATTATTGATGTGTGCCCTTTACCATCATTAGCATCGGCTAGCTTACTTATGTGAAAATACATGGATTAATGGGATAAGTTTTGAAAAATTAAATAGGCATGTCTTTTCAAAAGTACCTTACATTACTTCAACACATTCCTCATAGATAAAAGCATGTGTTCCAATGCAATGAGTTTATTCATGAAAGAGGTGGAAGGGAGAATGTACTAATTCCATTTCACAACATTTTTGATATTCCCAAGGGATACAAATCTCAAATCCACACATATCACCTTAGTGGTAGCATTTAATGAACCAATGATAACAAAGTAGCCTTATCTGTATGTACGTTCAAGGAAATTAATTGCACTCAAAAGTAGATTTTTCTAATGAAGCAAAAGGAAAGTGGTCGTTTTCGCCAAGGAAACTCTCTGCAACTTCTTGATACAACCATGGCAGAACCATCAACATCTCGTAGAAAAGTTGGATCCTTAAGCAGAAGGCCCAGTTATGTTGATATCTTTGGGTGAAACTGATTTGCCAATGCCCCAGTGCTTGAGGAGTGGCTATTCAAATTTTGTAAAAGGGTGCAACTAGACAGACATATCTTGAGAGAGGTGGTGCAAGATTATGCCAACAATGTTTTCAACCCCAGGTTGTCAACTAACCCTAAAATTTTTTGGGAGGGTGCATTTCAAAGAATGATGCAACATGAGTTGTCTAAGGGTTTCATGTTTTGACTCTGGAATTGTGGTCTCATAGAGTTCATGTTGCCTATCGTACACCTGTTCCTGGAGTTGGTCGGTGCATGTGCTATAAGATTCAACAAAAGGATACGAGCCATTGAGGGTAATAGGGTCAACATTACAATTTATGCCAAAACCATACAAGATATGTTGTGTATCCCTACAACCTAGGACACTAAAATTTGTGATGAAGAAAAGATGGACACCATCAGGGAAAAAATGATTAGGAAAACAAGTTTCTATGAGCATGAAACAAAGGAAAGGCAAAGAGAGGTCATCTTTATTTTCCTCTTTCAAGCAAAAAGTTCAAGAAAGACACATAGTTTGTATTCTCAATGCTAGCCTGGATTTTCAACATTGATAATGATGAGGATGTCCATCCTTTCTAGACGCGCCTGGCTTTTGTGCTCAAAAGGGATAATTCTGAGTTGCTATAGAGAATTATTGGCCCACTTGATTTTGCATCAAAATTCTGAGTTGCTAGAGAGAAATATCCCAGTGTCTAGGTTAGATGTAAAAGGTTGTTGTTAGTGAGTTTTTGTATGGACCCATGTACTTTCAAAAACAAGGGATTATTAATAGTTTGTAGATCATTTTTTGAGGTCAGTGCTTCAAGATTTTTTGCCACACCCTTTGGGTCATTTATGTCCTGAGGTATCACAATGGATGGAAACTCTATCAACCCTGGTGAATTATTTCCTAGGATAGGATTTTACATTTATTAGATTTCATGGTTTTTTTGGGGAACCTTTCAAACTCCCTAGATTTGTAATAGACAAAGTTTTCACATTAGAGGCATGTCATTAGAAAACCCTTGTTAACAACACCTATGGCACTAGAAGGAGTAAGGAAAATATATAGTTGCTTCCCCTCACAATTTCCAATAGTTAGGTAATACTGAACAAGTGGAAGGTTGAAGGTGAGCTTACAAATCTACTAGTGGCCTTAGGCTTGGTTCTCATCTGTGACAATTGGGACTACAACTCGATAAAGAACTTCACCTTGAAACATGAAAGTTGAGAGTATTTTGAGAGGAGGAGGAATCCGAATCAAGAAAGGTCAGAAGTATATATTGTCTTGACCCACATTCCACTCAAATGACCAAAATGGTTGAATTTCTATGTGTCGTGGACGAAGTACCAAATGAATATCCCAATGGTTAAATCCATCAACACATAATTAAAGCATAGGGGATGGTCGAAAATAAAGAAGATAGACTTCTGGAGGTTTCAACAAGAGATGAAATGCCCCAATTCCTATTCGAAGACTCTCAGCCACACAACAAAAGGTTTGAGGACATTTATGATCAAGAGGCCGACACCGAAAATAGTAATCCAGATACGAGTCATGAGATATCAGAAGAGAAAATATCACATCGTACATCTCATTCTTAGGAATTCGACAGGAGGAGAGTTTCAAGGCAAAGGGAATCAAAAGTCATGACCTTTGCCAGTGCTCAACGCAAAGGAAAAAGGACTCAATGGTCCCCAAAAGGGTCTGCTATGGTTGTCAAAGGCCAAGTTTCAGAGGGATTGAGCGCTAGAGGATTGAAATGTACTAGTTTCAGTCGTGCAAAGAGAAGATGAGTCAAGGATCTAGGTGCACCCTATGCATCGACTAGAGGAGAAGAAGTGGAGCCTATTCTACAAAATCATTTTGACCACTGCGACCTAGGTAAGTTTTACTCCCTCTTCTTCCTACCTTTGCATCTTTGGTTACTCCTCTACCTCCCTCCATGTAAATAAATCCTTCATCCTCAGATCCTAATCTAGTAGTCCTGAATACACCCCCTACCATTTTTAATGAACTTTCTGAAGTAACCCTATGCACCGAACTAGCAACATCTACTTCAAATTCTATTGATTCTTTGATCGTCCTAATAAGGGCCCCCATTGAAAGAGTAGAAAATTTTGTGTTTCTCGTCACTCATGGTCCATCTACTTCTAGGAAGGCACCTCTCCTTCTGCCCATTTCTCTTTTTACCCTAACTAGTTTTTCCCCTACCTAATCTCAATTTGGCATTTTTCCTTTTTCCATGATAACACTCCCTTTTGCTTCCCTACATGCTCATGCATCCAAAGTTTCTCCTTCTATCACCCTTTTTAGTCTCCCAACTAGTGCTTCCATTGAAGCACAAAGAATTTATACCCCTCAGAGTTTCCAAGAGCATTTTGATGCAACTAAGCATGCTTGATAGGTTAGAAAGCAAAAATGACTTAAAGAATGTCGCGTTGCCAGCTTCCAAGAAGATTGAATTTTTCTTCAATGAAGAGAAACTTTTTCTATCAATCACTACCATGAAGCCACTCGTGTCCAAGCTCGAGGACTATGATATCAGAGCCATAGGCCTAGATTTGAATGAAACTCACCCACATGATAATGTGGTCCTAGCTAAGGCCACCTAGAAGATGGTATATGTTTACTACGAGAGGTTGGATAGAAATTTGAAGAAGCATGAGGCAAAGTTGATAAACATGAAGGAAACAATGAGTAGGTTGTAGAATGAGATCTAGGCTAGAGATATCGAGATGCCCCACATATCCTGCATAAGGAAAATACAAAGTTAGCATGGAGAGACATCCAAGTTGCTTGCGGAAGCCCAAGGTGAATAGGTTCAACTTTATGCTAAAATTGAAAAATTGAAAGTTGAGCTGGCTACTGAGTGCTAGACAAATGTAAAGAACAAGCACGCTTAAGAAAACATAAGAAGAGAGTTGGATGGTGTTTGATATCAAGATTTTGATGATCTACAAAAGGCCTAGCTAGAAGTAGAAAATTCAAAAGAAGAGATCGTAAGGTTGAGTTCATAATTGATGAACGCCCTCAGAGAAAAGAGTCAAATGGAGGAAAGTGCAAGAGCAAGAGAGGCTCAATTCAATCAATAGCTGGCTACTACAAAAGGGTATGAGACCCTCCTAATATTGAAGAAGTTGAGGTCTATGCATTGGGAGAGGATCACAATTTTGGTTGCCATTCTCGGGCCCACTTTACAATTCTTAAGGGACATATAAGAATTAAATGTGAAGGTTGGCCCGATGGATGATCAACTTCTACAGATGTTACTCCCCGAGTGGCAGAATTGAAAAGCCTAACTTTTGGTTGTGTGTGGCCACTTATGAGGCCCTAAAAGGTGTAGGGATTCTTGATCAAAGAGCCACCTCCGTCAAAGCAAATGATATCATCAACTTCCATAAGATAGCGAGAAGGTACAAAGAGTGTCAGGCAATGTTGAACAAGAGGGTGAATGAAATCAAGATGGACTTCGATGTCCTAGTTAGCTTTGAGCTACCTCCTCTTCTTTCACCAGATGGTGATGTGTTGATAGTTGAGCAGGTCATGGATGCAATCCGACATAAGGTTCATAATTCTATAGAACTACCGGGTTCAACTATGATGTACACCATTGATGATATCGAGTGCTAGATCTTTCCTCTTTCTCGACTCTATTATCACCTTGGGGTAGTTTCTACAAGATGAGGATTTGTTTCTTTCAAGGAAGTCTTTGAGCTTGACCAAGAATATAGGGTAATCTCTACTCTCATCCAACTAACTGATGTAGATTGAGAGGCATTGCATTCCACTTTCCTCAAACTCCAAGAATTACTAGAGGCCTAGGTTCATGCCTTCACAAGAAAAGACCGACTGTGAATCACCAAAACTGTGAAGCAATTTTTCCTTAATCATTTTTTATTTTTGGCTTTTTATGTTTTTGGCTTCAGATGTATCCACACTCAAGTAAATTTTTTCGAAAAGGTGAGCAATGTGCCAAGTGGTGGTTGTACAAATTTCATTTATTTCCTTCCTTTCGAGAAAAGGCTGGGACATGTGTCAACTCAATGGAGATTTTCTCAAGGAGTTATTTTCACAAGTCTGAATATTTTCACCCATTTGACATGCCATCTCTTCACCGCGGGTAGTTTGTGTTTCTATGAAGTGATCTCTTTTGGAGTTTGTCAGAGCTAGCTAGCCCCTTTTTAGTTTTTGGGAGAGAGGCTTTGAGTTGATGTCATTGGGTTACATGAATGGTCAACCAGATATTTCCCAAGCTATTTTCTAGGATCTAATTTCTTTCACATAACTATCTTTGCTAAATATCTAAAATGCATTAATGCGGCATTTGAGAATTGATGAGCAAAGATTGCTATGACCTAACTAAAGATCTATGATCAGATCATCTGTTATAAAATTCCAACATCTGGCAGTAAGTTCTTCTATGTTGCAGTGGAAATTTTCTCTTTTAGCAGCTATAAGAGAGAGGCGATAGAAAAATGAAGGGTTGGATTCCAAGTTTTAGTTTCCTTTGCTGAGGAAATTTTTTCTTTAGTTTTCTTAAGTTATAGAACTATTTTTAGAAGTAGAATTGCACAACTGCTTTTCTCTAGCATTCTATATTGTTTATGCTCAAACTATTATCGGATTGGCATCTGACCTCTGTTTTAAAGTTCATTTGATATTTAAGCATGAACTGTTTGGAAGAAATATTTAAGACTATGCATGTATGACATGTATCAAACTTTCCTTCTTTATACTTTTGAATAAAACACTATGGCAAACTAAATTCAAATAGTTTAAGTTGTTGATTTCCATGTTGTAGGCTCATATGGTAGGATAATAACTTGTGAAAATTGGATTATATCTGTGGACTTCTTTGTTTTTCTAAAGGGTTGTTATTTTGTTATATTGTGTTGTAAGAGGTGAGAGAATTTATGCAATTTTTGAACATTTTTTTGTTAACCTTGGAAATATTTATGTTTGATCGAACCTTAATGAACACTAGGCCTACGAGGAGATTTGAAAGGCTGCACTGTGCTTGTAGTTATCCTTTGGTGTTATTTCTCTTCCCAACAATGAATGGTTATGGCATTCTATGTCTAAATGTATCATTCATAGGAAAGATTGGGTTTGAAATGTTGTAAAAAATTTGGTGTATCATCATTTTTTTGTTTGTTTTATGTTTGCATTTCCTTTGATCCTTTTCTCCAAAAACTTAGAGAAGAGTTGAATTTCTATTTAAATCTCAAAGGTATTCAGTTAGACACAAATCAATCCCCCACTCGTTGAATTTCCCATAAGACTGTCAGAGAGGCGCAAGCTTTGAGGATCAACAAATCTAAAAATTATTCTCTTTTTACATACTTGCATTGCACTTCCTATTTTTGGTGTTTATTGCATTTGTCTAGTGCCTATTCTCCATTTTTGGTGCACTTAAGTTTGGTCAAACTTGTATCAGCTTCACAACCTAGTGTCCTATTACCAATACTTTAGCAAGATGTAGTTTGAGACTCATGTCATCCCATGCTACTACATCTATCATGGATCTTGAATTTTCCAATTCTTTCACTCATAGTGTTGATACTAGTCAACCCACTATGGACCATAGATTTGATACCTCATTTCCCATGACTACTTTTTCAACAAACAATGTGATTAATGTTGAAAAATGGTTGTTAATGTCCCTTAAGAAGAGCTAAAACAAATGGATGAATATTTAGAGAAATTGCAAAACTTTGTGAGTATTGAATACATTGTTGGTATTGTGATTCCTATCATAGATAACACGAGGAAAATGCTTGATAATGAACAAGGAATAGAGATTGTGTTTAGCCTAGCTCACATTATTGATAAGCATTTTTCCTACAGTAGCTAGTTGTGCTCAAACTTTGGGGTACATTGCAAGTCAAGGTGGAAATCTAATTCCTCCTACAACTATGACCACTATTCGTACATACACTAATCCAATGTTACAACAACGAAGCAACCCACTAGCAATGTTAATACCACTTTAGGTATTTCCATTGGGGGTCCCTTTACCTTTGTGCATTCAAATCTCATATCTCCCAATCCATCTCACCTCACAAAATTACAATTCACTTGTCCCCTCAACACATATACACCTCCACCATATTTACCTCCCTCCCATAAAACAATCAATGATTTTTTTCTCAAACAAATCTTACAAAATGTTTTATCGCTCCATTAACTCTTTGCCACATTAAACCAAATTCAAAATGACCAACCATCACAATATGTCAAAAGAAACCCATCATCCTTGGAGATATTGAGAGCACAAATGCCACAAGGCATAAAGATTCCCAAATTTGAGAAATATGGTGGAAAAGGATACCCTAGCAACCATGTCTTGACATACATAGCCTTATGTAGTGACTTCATTTGTTAAGACAAGCTCTTGGCTAAACTTTTCCCTAGATCCTTGAAAGACACTACCTTGGAGTGGTTTTGAACTTTACCGAATAACTCAATTCATTCATTCAATGAACTTATTGATGCCTTTCTTAACCATTTCCAAGTGCACATGGGTCCCAAGATGGCCTTAGCTGATTTAATGTAATATAAACAAAAGGATGATGAAAGTTTCGTAGAGTTTATCACTCGTTATCAATTGCTTTACTCACAAAATTAACATTAAGAAATTCTCGATGTTGACCTTCAAAGAATGTTCATTGAAAATTTGAAAAAAAAAAAAATCAATGCAATCTTGGGATGATGAAGTTTCCCTCCTTTACACACTTCTACACAAACCTTCGTGACTATCAAAATTTGGTTAGTTATTGTGAAGTAAAAACTCCTTCCAACCATCCTAAGAAATTTGAACTTGTGCCCCATACAAATTTCCAACCTTTCAAGAAATAAAATAAGGGATTTTTACAAATAAATACACCTCAAACAAGTAATCATATTAACTCCCAATATGTTTTCATAAAAACAACAAATCCATATCCATAGGGAAATGAGTAGATAATTTACTCTGTTACCAAATACCCTCCATTCCATAATGTTTCAACTTATAAGTAAGAACTTAGTTAACTTACCTCTTTTAGGGCCAGTGATACAACTAAGCATTTAACTCCAAACTTTAAATCAAATGCCTTTTTCCATTTTCACCAACAAAATGGACACACTACAAAATAATCCAAGAAGCTTAAACATATTGGTCAAGACCTCATTGATTCTAATCACATCCAAATTGGTAGTGTTAATGATTGAGAAAATAAGTTTGTTTCCCCACCTGACCAATTTTTTTGAAATCTTTACCAACCCCATGCCAAATAATAATGTCTCTTTTATGAAAGCTAGTGATACTAATAATGATGTGATGAATGTCAACAAAATTCAAGATGAAAATAATGACAATATGGATAAAAATAAAGAAGAGTTACAATGTATGGTCCATTAGATTGATGTTCAACCTTGTAAGGTCCAAACCAAAATGCCCCTTGACATTACTTTCTTAAAAGTGACATAATTAGAAGTGCACTTGATGGTCCTCTTTACATTGCCGGTAAAATCAATGAAAAGCCTACTTATGGGATATTAATTGATCTCGTGTGTGTAGAGAATGTGATCATTGAGGAATTCTTATTTGCACATGAAATTTATCAAGATTATTATGAACAACCGAAAGCATCCATCAAAAAACATAATGGTTTTTCTTGCCCTATGATAGGTTTGATCACTCTTCATTTATAACTTGGACCAAAATAATTGAATGTCTTATTCTCCATCATCTCATCATCAGACCAATTGTGTGTGAAGCTTGGTTATCTAGGCTATGCTCCATGGATGGTGTCCCATCAGTAGTACATAAAGGCTTAAAGTTTCCATTTGGAAGTGGTATCTTTACTTTGCATCAAAGTGGCTTCAACCCTATGTCTTCTCGTGGGAATTTCTCATTGGATTTCTTTTGGTATGAACCTATGGAACCTATTAAGCCTCGTGAGAACTTCTTTTTCAAATCTCATGAAAAGTTCAAGGAAAAGTGCATAGAAAAATTATCCCTTAGCAACATTCCTTAACCCATGATTGAGCCAAAATCCCTTCCAAGTAACCAAGACCAACTCATGACAAATCCTTCACCTATGTCCTATAAAAGACCAAGAGATAGAAAAATAAGTCATATTTTCCCTCCTAAGATTAAACAAGTTTATAAAGCTAAAGAGAAAGTGGTTGAACAACCTCCTATGGTTCTTGTCGCTCCTCCCTTGTGGGAAGAAAATAAACCTATGGTTGATAAACCCGCTCCCACAAAATCACAACTTGTGAATCGTATAAAAAGAAACAAAAATGATAAAGAGCATAGGCATACAAGTTGTGTTATCGATTGTAAGCTAATGAAGAAAATAAAATATAAAATCTAGATGAAATACCAATTGAGACAAAGCATGATGATCCTCCACCTTCTCAACAACAAACATAAGAAACTTCAATGAACATTATTATTAGGCCTCCAATTGTGATTAACTTGGATGATGATGATGAGATTTCTAAAATTAATGAGGAAGTGTAGAATGAGCTAAATTTTTTTCTTTTCTATTCCATGAGATTAAATGATAACAACCATGATAATCCTCCTATAAAGAGTGACTTACCACGTGTTTATCCTAGTGATGCTCATAGTACAACATTTTTTGTTGTCCCTTTGGCTAGTTATCCACATTTCACATATGATGAACAAGATTGGGATGCAAATGGCCTTCTATAGGTTCACTCACATGTTCCATACTAGTTTTTTCTTTCTTTTCATGTTCTTTTTTATTTCATGTGTGTAATGTGATCCCTTGTACAATGTTGCTCGATGTGTATTTATATGTTTGTGAGTCTACTTTGGATGACCCTTGTCACTCCGTTGGTGGAAGGATACAAAGGTCTAAGAAAATATATTGCATGACATTCTTCTATTTGTACGTCTACATTATTCTATCTATCATAAACCATTTATCTTTTCATTTGTCTTGTGTTTTCCTTTTGGGGATGATGCAAGACATTGAGAAATTTAGGTATCTTTCATTTTGACCCAAAAATATTTTCTTTGTTTTCACTCTCTATGTGTCATTCTTCCTTTGCACTCATTGTTCCGTTAGTCATGTAAGGAAATATGATGATTCCAAGCTTGATTATATCACTGAAGCAAAGACATATGCTGACCCCAAATCTATAGACCCCTTTTGTGTTATCTTAGCATTGCATATGGGGGAAAACCCTCCTTTATATGACATAGCCCTACTCAGAAACATATGTTTACATAGGGCTTTCCGAATAAAGCTCTCATATATTGGTATTTGTCATCTTCTACTTTAAAGTAATTGATCACAACATGGTGTTTAGCAATTTCTTTAAAGTGGGGGCATGCACGTCCTCGCTCATTATTTGATTCAAAGTGTGGTCTTCTTACTTCACATGATATGTATTCTTGGTGCTGACATTGGGTTTGATGTTCCTTCAAGAGTGTGAGCTTTCTTGGCATATGATATTCCTCTTAGTGGTGATGCTATGACTTGCATTCCCTAAGTTGTGAATCTTTTATCCTCATTCAGTCCTCTCTTGGAGAAATTAAGCATGATGTTCCCTAAGGTGAGGCCTTTTCATGAACTACACAAAACCCCTTTGAATATCCTATCCTATTGCATTTAAATATTTGTCATGGCCACCAAGCATAACACAACTTGCTTACCAGTGGAGCCTTTATGTTTTTCATGTGTCTAGCATAACATGTAACTTGCTAGCCTTGTGGAGTCTTTTTATGTGGAACCTTATCAAAGTTATTAGGAGGTATAAATTTGGTATGGTTAGTACAATGAGAGCCTATAAACCTGGCATGACTTTCCCATTAGTCACTTTTTGGGACTTACCTAGTGGACAACGAATTTCACTAGCTTGTGTGAGTATATTTTGTTTGCATAATGGACAATGGGTTTCCACTTATAAATATTTTTTTTGGACACATAATTTTTATTTGAGATCTAAGGTACTTCCAAAAAAACTATGTAGGTAGAATTTCCATGTTTTTAAGTACTAAACTTGCTCATCCTACTAAATATATAAACTCAAAGAATCATTTTTTATCTTACTAATTTCATCCACACAATTGATTATATGTCAATGAATACTCACATACCTAATGAGGTTGGTGGTTATATAATGTATTTCCTCTTGTTGAATAGGACAATTGAGATGGGGGAGGGCGGTGAATCAGTTGTCACATATTTTCACCTTTAATTGAATAATTAGAACTAATACATAAAACTACTTAAACAATTAATTATCAAACACCAATGTAGAAACTCAAATCCAACACATAAACATAGTAACACCAAATTTATGCGGAAAACCCAATAAAGGAAAAACACGATGAGGATTAACTCACACTATAGAGAATATCAAAATTGATTACAAAAAGGCTCACTACCTGAAATAAATACTCATTGTCCGAACTCACTATCCACAAAGCTACAACTCGAAGGGCTCACTGCCAAAGTAAAAAAGTTAAGGCTCATTGCCAAAGATTGAATTGATAGAATACACCTTCAATGTGTAGGGTTCAATTCCATTGAAGCTCAAAATATGAAGTACTGCCTCACACAGTAATCGCTCAACAAAACTGTATTGATCATAACTGATAAACCATTTAGGCTCTCACACTTTCCTTCTCCTTCACACACACACACATATGCTTCTCACCTTTTCCTTTTCCATACATCTTATATATATAGAAGCATATCTTGATCATCAATTAGGTCGGCCTAATTAGATGAATAAAAGAATAATCAAAACCTTCTTATGTCATGCCATATATGATTTAAGAATTATACCAAGTCGGCTAACATCCATAAAACATAAATATTCTTCATAATATATTGTATACGCCGAGTCAACCAAGATTAGAATCATAGCTTATCTCATAGTAGAAATCATACCTTAATAATTAACACACTATATCAACCAACATGCTAGACCATATAATGATCATCTTTAACATGAAATAACTTCTAATAACCATCTCATTCATTTAGTAGTGTGTTGACATTGATGGCAACCTACTGACATTAATGACAACCATTTGATGTAACCCAATTTCCAACAATCTCCCCCTTTGTTTTTGACAGCAACACAAGATGTGAAAATCCAACAACAACAACCTGTAGTTCTTCTCTTTGATAGGCTTGAAAATGATTTCATTCTTTTCACATGTTTTCTCCCCCCCTTTTACATCAATGGAAAAGAAAAATATATCTTCCCTTGCAAAAGAAAGACTTAAAAAAAAGATATAAAAAATGGTCCTTTACCTCAATCTTTCTCTCCTTAAAATATCTCCTTTGAATTTTTCTTTCAAATTTAGAAGAAATATCTTCCAAGATCTACTACCAACCTAATGTTTAAATAAATATTGTTGTTCTTTGCTATTGAATCTATTATTTCTAGTCTTTTCTGGTATTGGAATGGTGTGATAGTTTATAGGTGGCATTGTTGTTCTTGCCATCGAGGTTCAAACCCCATTGGGGTGTTATTGTTGAATGGTTGTATCTGATTCATAGCTTTGGTCAAAAGCATTTACCCCTTGAATAATAAATCTATTGTTTCTAGAAGCATATCTGAGATAGTGATATTTTATTCATTTTTCTTAGCTTCCACTAGAAGATCAAAAAGCTATTCCAATATCAACTCAATTATCTCTTTAACCTTCTAAAAAGTCTTCACAATACCATTCTTTTGTGCTATAATTACTACAAGTTTAGACTATAAGGAATTGATCCTTTTCTTCTACGCTTCATCCTTGTCATTAAGAATAGATCATATGTTTTTCCAATAGAATCCAACTCAAACTCAATAGTATCAATTTTTTCTCTATAGTTCCTGATAGTAGTAGGACACCAGAGATAATACCTATACACACTGTTTACACTCTTAATGCATGCTTTCAATTCATTTATTCTCTTATTCAATCTCTTCTATCCAAATATTTCTTCCATAGCTAGTTGAATATTATATTTTCCTTTAGTTTCACTAGGTGACAACATTTCAGTCTATCTTCAATCTACTCAATCAATACTTCCAATAGAACAATTTTCAATTTGCTTAGATCAATATCATTGTGAATTATGTGAATAGTCAAAGCCTATGTAATCTCATCCTGTTCATATGATAGTCAAGACAAACAAATATCTCCAATCTTCTTCAATCCATCAGATTGCTCAAGAATCTTCAATACCTTCTCTTTAGTGAAATATTCTTCAGCATCCATTGATGCTAGGTCAATTGCTTATGTAATATTCTCTTCATTTTCTTCTTCCTTCTCCTCAGTCTTTAGCTTCTTTATTTCTAGAGGAGAACTTGAGATGATTCTTCTATCTTTTCTCTTACCAGAGGGGGAATCTGCTTCAAATATTGCAATCGGACTAGGAACCATGCCAGAGAAACAAACATTTTTTTTTCAAAATATCCTTTACAAATATTTTCCTTTTCTACTAGACATTCCAGATAATGGAAGACTTGTTTCCCAACTGGTATAACTGACTTCCACACAACATTCTCTTTCAATGATAACGATTTCAAAAAATACATCATTAGACATATAAACAAAGATCCAATTTCAAAAAGGATAATTATCATTCTTTGTCATAATAATGTTCTTAATTAATTGATTCCTTAGTAACTCACACAAATCGAAACCTTCGTTCTTTTCAAACTTTTGATGCACAACATAAATAAAAATCGTAGAAGTAGAGCCTTCCCTATTTCTGAAATAGATCTTATATGAAATGCCATATGTCACATACCTTATCACAAGGTTGATTATAGTATGAATTAGAAGTTCCCTTTGATCTCATAGTACTCCAATTAGGGCTTTGACCTCTTTGTTCTTTACTGACTTCTTCACTGGAATAGGTTCATTATTGCTTAATCTTGTTATTGTTGCAATTTCTTCCTTTGTGATCTCATAGGGTTTTCCAAAGATCATATAATCACCTTGAATTTTGCTTAGAATAATCTGAACAATGTCCACATCTGAAAATTATGGAAATTCACTCCAAATGTCTAAACCCTTGTGCCCTAGATTTTTAACCTTTTGTATTTGCTCAATTGAAAGGGAATCCTCAAGATTTTGAATCTTATCATGCTTAAATTCATCAATTTGTAACTTACTTGTTTTTTGCAATTTATTTATACACAGATCAAACACCACCATTTCCTTTGACTCCATAGTTCACAAACAACCCTAACACCTTATTCCTCAAGTTGCGCTTTACTCTAGAGCTCATTTAATTCATAATGAAAAGTGACCACACAATCATCCTTATTTAACTTGTTTCCTTTTATGGTTTAGTCATAAAAAGGTAATTTATTGCTTATGAAATCACCATCTGTATTTCTATCAGTACCTCCTTCTCCAATCATATTAGAACAATTTTGAGAAACACAATAAGCCAAGAAGAGCTTCACAAATTTTCTAATTTACATATTTTTTGCCAAAATTTTCTTTAATTCCTTCAAACTAGAGATTCACATTACTTATCCTTGTGTCAACATATGACACCTCATATATTAGGGGTTTGTTAGATTCTTCTGTGAATTCTTCCCCTAAAACCATTACTGGGTTCAACTCTTGAAAAAGGTATCTACACTGGATGTAGATACAAGATTATCTGATTTGTCCTTATTCTTAGGTTCTTCCTTCTTTCTCTAGATTTGGTCATTTATTTCCTCACTTCTTCACTATACACTTTGTTTATTGGAATGTTTTTTTGTTCTAGATTAAATTTATTTCCATTTTTACTTCTGTAAACTTTTGAGATATACATCCTGATTTGTTGCAAATGTAGCACTTAGCGTATCCAAGGTCAAATGAATTTTCTTTTATCTTCATCTTGCACTGATTAGCCTTGTGTCCAAAGATATTGCATGTGTAACAGTAGCCTTGAAAATATTGAATCATTTTGTTTGTATCAAATTTTTTCATCATCATTTGACTTCTACATTCAGTAGCTTTATGTCCAAACTTGTTGCACACATAAAAAATTTCAGCAAAGAGTAGCATTTTGACTTATTCCACTTCATCCTACTTCTGCATTTTTTTTCTCTATGTCCAAATTTATTGCATGAGAAACAAAATACATTAAAAGATGGGCACCTTTGAGCATTAGGCTATTGAGTGGCTATCCTTCTGATATTGATTCTTCGATTCTTGTTTTGATGAGTATTACCTTTTAATTTCCTTTGATTATTCATTTTGCTGAGAACTGGTTTAGTGCTTAGTCCTTCAAATCCAAAACCACCTTTATCCTTTGCAGGTTTACTGAGATAAAATCAATTCATCAAACATTGTAGAGCTTGTGTTGAACCTTTCTTCATGAGATTTCAATTTTTCCAGATCAGCCTTTAGGGTTACTATTTCTTGTTCAAGCATATCACATTTTTCTGTCTTTTGATTGATAGCCTTTTTCAGTCTTTCTTCCTTTGTCTTGCTTTGTTCAATTTCCAATTTCAGATTCTCTTCCATCCTTTTTCTTTCTTCAAGTTTCATTCTTAGATTCTTAATAGTCTCCTTTGCTTCTTTTAGTTCTTGGCTAACCTCTCTATGTTTCAACTTGAATTTCTAGCTCTGATTCATAGTTTCTGAATGCATTCATTTGCTTGCTTCACATTTTCTTTCAGATCTTCACTTTCAGATTTAGTAACCTCTATTCTTACTTCTTCATCCAAGTAAGATCCCTTCATTATTTAATTCAACCTACTACTTGATCTCCTTTGGTCTATTAAACTCATTCCAAAGGACCAATCTTTGATACCAATTACTGAATAGGACAACTAAGAGGGGGGTGAATTAGTTGTAACAGGTTTTAACCTTTAATTGAATCACTGGAACTAATACATAAAACTAGTTAAATGATTAATCATCAAATACCAATGCAAAAACTCAAATCCAACATGTATAAACACAGTAACACTACATTTATGTCGAAAACCCAATAAGGGAAAAACACAGCGAGGATTAACTCACACTATAGAGAATATCAAAATCGATTACAAAAAGGCTCACTACCTGAGATAAGGCTCACTGCCTAAAATTAGGACTCACTGTCCACAAGGCTACAACCCAAAGGGCTCACTACCAAAGTACAAAATTTAAGGATCATTTCCAAAGATTCAACTAATAGAATACACCTTCAATGTGCAGGGTTCAATGCCAATGAAGCTCAAAATATGAAGCACTGCCTCACACAGTAATTGCTCAACAAAACTGTATTGATCATAACTGATAAATCATTTAGGCTCTCACACTATCCTTCTCCTTCACACACACACATGCTTCTCATCTTTTCCTTTTCCATACATCTTCTCTCCTTGTCTTCATTCCTTAAAATATCTTATATATATAGAAGCATATATTGACCATCAATTAGGTTAGACTAATTAGATGAACACAAGAACAATCAAAACCTTCTTATGTTGGCACCATATATGATTTAAGCATTATAACAAGTTGACTAACATCCATAAAGCATAACTAGTCTTCATAATATATTGTATACACTAAGTTTTCCAAGATCAAAATCATAGCTTATCTCATGATCAATAGAAATTATTAGAGTTATCATGCATTAGCTAATAACTAATTAATCTTTAATTGATTATTAGTCTAATTTATTCTCATGCACTTAAGCTAAACTTAGGAGTGTTTTAATACTTTATTAGTTGAGCTAATATTAGATCATTATGTCTCATCTCATGTGATGTTGACACTTCTCATGATTTGATCCATTTCTCATTTAGGGTTTTTCTCTTATAAGCACTCAACCCTCATTGCAATTATCTGGAGAATATCTTAAGATTTCATATCTTCTTGAGAGTCTCTTGCTTTTGTAGCTTTTTCTTGTTGAGAAATATTGCATATATTGTTTGCAGATCTCTTGCATAGAAGGTGTATTTTTTTGTTGTTTGATCCTCTGGCTTGTGGTTTTGTGCTTGTTTCACAATTCTAATATGGTATTAGAGTGTAGATTCATCAAACCCCTTCTCAATTTATGAGGTTTATTTTCTTCAACAAGGGTTGTCAACTTCAAATTTGAATCCCCTTTACTTTTTTTACAAATTTTGGAGGTGAGTAATTTTTTTGATGTGTTTTGGCATGAAAAGAACTTCACCATTGGATTCAGAGTTGTCAAGAAAGTTAGCATTGCATTTTTTTCCACTTGATTTGGGTTCCTAATGCTAGATCTATGAGGGTTTGAAGTGATTGCTTTGTTTCTAGATCCAAAAGGTAGCTGCTTGTTGAAGAATATTGCATATATTGTTTGTAGATCTCTTGCGTAGAAGGTGTATTTGTTTGTTGTTTGATCTTATGGCACGTGGTTTTGTGCTTGTTTCACAATTCTAACAAAAACCAAACCTTAATAATTAATGCATCAGACCAACCAACATACCAAACCATATAATGATCATCTTTAATAGGAAATAACTTCCGATAACTATCTCATTCATTTAGTATTGTGTTGACATCAATGACAACCCGTTGACATTAATGACAACCAATTGATGCAACCCCATTTACAACACCTCTTTGATTTCCAAAAAAGAAAGTAGAGGTCTTAAATTGTTTTGACAAGAACCACCATTTCACATGATTATTTGTTGTTATGTTTATATCATAATGTGGGCCATTGAGCATGCATTGATTGCCCTCATGAAATTTGGATAAAAAACTATGAGATATGTGGAGATCCAAATGAAAATACATTTGAAGAAGATCCTATTGTGGACAAGTTTAAAAAATATATTTAATTTAATTATTTCATTCTATTGTTGGTATAGTATATACAAAATAAAAAATGACATCCAATATAGATGAGGCAACAATGATACCAACCAGATAGAGGCATGACATATTTTGACTTAGTGTAAGTTTACTTGAGCATAATATGAGATGAATAAAATGATAAACAAATGCCATTTGAGAGTCAAATCAAGTGTATGCAATTGTATTTTATGGATTATTCTAGTGTTGTGGTTTGAATTTTGAAGGAAGATATGGTACATATGGAGTCAATTATGCTCTTATGTATGTACTCAAAATTGGAAGTTTCCCTTGAATAAAATTTTCTTGATTATAACAAATATAACAAATATCAAATTTGATCAATTTTTATCTTGTTTGTCTATATTATACTTATTCTTTGACTATGTTCTCACTTATTACATCAAGGAATGTTAAAAAATTATTAAACTTATTAAACTTCTCACTATTATTGAGGTTGACCAAACCCCCTTCATGATCATATCAATTACTAAATGATGTTAGCTCCTCTTTTAGATTTATACAACCCCTACTAGGCACCCTATCTACCTTCCCCACCTAATTCTAGTAGTTCAACCCTTATCCTAACCTCACCTCTTTTAAGCTTTTGAAAATTTTAATATCTTTTTCAAAAGGAGAAATTATATTTGTTGTTTGAAGTAGACAATAATACCATGCTTCCTTAATTCAATAGGGTTTGGATAAGAATGTTAATTGAACATGTAAATGGATTAAAAAGCATTTTATGTTTTATTGCTTTACTATGCAATTGTGCATGTTGATGAAAATAGTAACAAAATTATGTAGGATGAATCCAATATTGGATTGAAAGCTTTAAGTTAAGGCTTGTCAAAGGTAAATCGAAAGCTTTTGATGTGAGAAGGGCACATCCCAAATAGCAAACGGTTGAGTTTTCTTAGGATGAACCCCACATTTATATCTTAGTACGATCTTTCCCTCTAATGGCTTGCGGGCATTATCATAAAATACAAAAGTGCAAGAGAAATGAAGCCTCACCATTAGTTGATTAAACCAATGTAGCTACATGATATAATATTTTAGTTCTACTACGAAGAGATGAAGGTAAAGGCTTTGAACGAAGGAATGCGAGCGATCACTAACTAGACCTGGGCTAGGACGAAGGTGAGTGAAAGCCCAAAGCTGCGGATCTCCCTTCCTAATGTGCACAATTTTGAGATGGCAACAAATTTTGTGAAGCTCCAAAATCACTTCATTTGATGTTGAAGTTTTGATAAGGATTTTATACAGTAGGCCATGAAATTACAGGTTACGACAATCATGGGCTGGCAGCCGAGGCAATCCACCTATTTGATCAAATGCAGGAAGCTGGTGTAATACCCAACCATATTACCTTCATTAGCATCCTCTTTTCCTGTAGCAAGGGTGGTTATTCTTCCATTCTATGACCCAAGACTACAACATTGCGCCCAGAGTAGAGGTATGTGAAGTTTTTGAGTAGCGGATTAAATGACTCACCTGCCAGATTAGAGATTCTGAAAGTTCGCTTATTTGCCTACCTTTCCTCTCCGTAGGATCCACTCTCACTGTGATCCCAACTATCTTACTTTGAGGTAGGGAACATGCGAGCACATCATCATCACCAACCTAATATGTGCGCCTATGGAATATTTTCCAAATTTCCTATTGGTGTCTGTGTGGAATAGTTGCATGCAGGTGCCTTTTACAAGTTCCCATTGTTAGTGCAGATGGGAGGCTCCATTTAGAGACGTGAGATAGTCAATTTACTGCTCTAGGAAAATTCACTGTTAATGGAAAGTTCACCGTCAACAATTCATCGTCGAAAAATTCACTGCCACCAGCAATGAATTGTCATGGCAGTGAATTTTCCTGCGGTGAATTGCTGATGTGAATTTCAGTAAATTTGCCGTATGCCCAATTTACTTCTATTATTTGTGTTCCTCTATTATTGAGTTACGACTGTCCAGTTACAACTTTGACGTGGCTTCATATGTGCAGTTTTAAAAGGAAGAGAGAAAAGCACAGGTCGTTTAGTTTTTTTAAAGAGTTGTATTTATTCACAAAGAGGTACTTTTTTCTTTATGTAGCATAAGAATGTGAGAGTGCATAAAGAGAAAAAATGCGACATTTCTTATCTCAATGTTTAACATAAGAAAACAATATATTCTAGCAATCACATTTTCGTGTGCAATGGGTACATCACAGATTTGTGGAGATTAATATTTTAATGTTTGGTATTTTATTTGAAAGATATAAATTGTAACATGTGAAGTGTCAAATTATTTAAATAGTTGAAGTTATGCACTTATATGATATTGTCATTTCATTTTAATTAACAAAATAATATTTGGAATTACATGTCAATTTCAATTAATACAAGTTATAAATTCAAATTAGCATAGGATATTGAAATTATAATAGAGTTATTGTAGTATATTTTACAAAGTAATTGCAATTAATTCCTCTACGAGTAGTAAAAACATAAAGAAAACCAGACTGCTTGTCACTTATTCAACAAAATCATTTAGAATTTTAGTTATTTGTGTCATGCCAATCACTTGCCTTTTATAGAAGAATGTAAAATGCATAAGCTTTGTAGAAAAGAATGCTTAAGCTTGGTAGAGAATAATGTATTAAGTTTAACATATGAAGATGATCCGATCTCTATTGTTCACTACGTGAAAATTACCTTGGCAACCATTGCATTTACAACTTTAGCAGTAACTACCATACATTCAATACTAAATAATGTTGTCAAGAAAACTATCACAAAAACACCCTCAAGAACAAGGAAAATAAAATAAACAAAATATTTCAACTATCAAATGAACACTAAATTCATTTTGCAATTCAAAATTTATTGTATAATGCAAAAGCTTTGTAGAGAAGAATGTATTAAGTTTAACAAATGAAGATGATCCTATCTCTATTGTTCACTCTATGAAAATAGCTCTAGCAACCATTGCATTTACAACTTCAACAGTAGCTGCTATACATTCAATACTAAATAACATTGTCAGGAAAACAAAAATAGCCTCAATAACAAGGAATATATATATATATAAAGTGCCAAATGAACATAAAAATCATTTCACAGTTAAAAATTTTCCATGTGAAGAAATAAATAAGGATTTAACACTAGGTATTACTATAGTATTATATATTGAAACAACCATAGATAAAACTAGAGAACCAATGCATCGTTATAATGAAATAAACACAACAAAAGTGATTTGGCCATGTATAGGTTTACTAGATAACAGTAAAACTGTATTAGGATTAAATAAAACACAACAAAAGTGATCTGGTTGTGTACAGATTGCCATAAAAAAAATCACTAAAATAATGGCAAGTGAGTTACCTTAAGATTCTGCACAAAATGTGTCATAGTGTGAAAGATGTCGATGAGAAAAATGGGCATGGTACACATTTATCTTCTAATATAAAGTCTAATCAAGATATTTATTTCTTAGTTCTTTTTGGAGTTTCAAGTAAATCAACATTTGCAAATGAAAATACACAAACAAATTGTACGAAGTTGTGCGTGTTTCATACCATGTCTAGAGTAGGAAAAAAGTGTCCATCTCACCACACAAATGGGGATGATATGCATGTTGACAATATACAAAGAAAATGATAAGTAAACTATGATGTCCAACTATAGAATAAACCAGAAGAAATCATCCATTGTTATATGCAGTTTTAATTGCACGGTTATGTAGCTTGCATGAAAAGATTTGTTGCATCAAAAAGTGGTTCCATTTCATCCAAAATTGGATCCTTGTAGTGCTTGCATGAAAAAAGTGGCATTACTTGCTTTTGTTGCCCCTATGCCACTATTCAAAGATACATAAATTGTTTGTTGCAAGTCAAGATTAGTCATATAGAGATCCACTGATTTTATATTGAAGTTAGGTTACTTGCCAATAAGGAATGGTAGTGGTAGATAAATATTTACAATATGAATATCAATGTTGAACACCAAAATAGTTGTTCTGAAAGATGGAATGACATGATAAACTTTGTGGATATATGGTTTTCAAAAATCTAGGCAACAAATTATATGGAAAGTAGGACAATTCTCCATTCATTTAAGTAATTTATGAGCAATGTGTACATTTTTCCTTCAAGGGTATTTAGGGGCATTATATATGTGGATTAAAAAGTATGTGATAGAGTTGTTCATATTGATATATCTTGAAATAGGAATAGTTGAAGCACTTGAAAAATATAAAAAATAGAAGTATTATTGTGTTTTACTTTTGACTTGTGTTATAGATATGTCATGTGTATCTCTTGGCTCAGTTGATATCTTGGAATACTTGTCTTAAGACAAAGTATTAAATGAAAGCTAATTGTTTTTTGGCTCCACAATTTTACTACTAATAGATTACATTTATCATATATCTTCAAATAGTTGAAACACATGACAAATATAAAAATAGAAGTATTATTGTGTTTTGACCTGTGTTATAGAGATTTTGTGTATCTTCTGGAGTTGATATATTGGAACACTTGTCTTAAGACAGAGTATTAAATGAAATCTAATTGTTTTTTGGCTCTAGAATTTTACTATTGATAGATTGCATTCATCATATTAGACTACAGATAGATTGCATTTATCCCACATGCTAGAAATTTCTCATCAAATTGGCATGAATTCATTTTGTAACCAAGTTAATCAAGATTTTAAGTTTTTTCATGAGACTAATAATTTTAGTTTATGTAATTCTTTTTCTATATTGTGAAGTGATTCACATGATGAAAAAAAAGGAATAATTTCAAACCAACACCCAATGGGGATATTCTAGAAGAATTATTTTCTAGTTTTTGTTTTGATTTTGTTAAAAGAATATAATAAAATAAGCTAAAAAATTTCTTAGTCACAAGTAATGTCACCCATATTTTTCTTATATTCAAGTAAAGTAGTAGATGATTCCTTTAGCTTTAACAACATAGATGATATTACTTAAGATAATAATAATTTTATTTCTATCTCTAATGAAGAGGTCTAGTGGGATTCATTGTTAACTAATAATTCTAGACTAAACCCTTGATATCTAATCTAAGATCGATGTAGAATATACTTGACATTAATTTAACAAAGAGACATTATTTTCTAAGTACACACTAGTATAATTCCACAATTTATGTTGTTATTCCATACTTGTTGATAATAGATCTAAGTATTGCCCTCCATATTTACATTCCTTATGTAGTTATTATAAAATATAATATTACGAGTCCTAGTTATACTTATTTAATCTAGGTCAATTTGTGCTTATTTTTTTGCAAATACTTAATTAGCTTAGGTTAACCCAAAGTTTTAAATAATTTTTTGTACCTTTAGTAGATTGCATGTGTTGTAGAACTTGGGGATTTGAGATCCTCTAATGTAAGAAGCTCCATTTTTGAATAATAAAATTATTCTCTTTTTGTGGGTTATTTTATTGTCTTTGGGTTGCATCATCATCACTTTTACATTGTTATATATTTTAAATTAGTATTTTTATCTATATTTTACTTTCACAATGTAGTCCTAAGTTTAGCACTGAGAAAATAAGTAACATTGTTTCAACCATATTCTATGTGTACACTATATAGTGTAATTGAGAAAGCAAAGGAAAGATAAGATGAGTTCAAAGTAATATACTTAATATAGTGGGTAAAATAGTAATGTGGAAGGACAAGGAGTGAATATCTTAACATGAATTTTTCAAGAAATTAGTAATTATGCACTTTGGGATTTACATGAATGTTTCAAGAAATTAGTAATTATTTGCTTTGGGATTTTGAGAGTGGGGGAAAAGATAAGTATAAAGATAATTAGGAAATGGAGAAATAAAGAAAAATTTCAAAGAAGTGATCGAATCCTGGGCCATGTAGACTAGTAAAAAGGGATAGAAGGCACTATAGATCAAGAGTTTGAATCTAGAGTGATCTATAGGGAAGATTGGTAGAAACAGAAAAGGAGTGGGAAATCTCAATCAAGTAGAGTGAATATGATTTTTTGATGGATTTATTTGCTTCAAATTTATTTTAGTTTGATGGATGAGAGAATATAGTTCAACAAGTACATGATTTATTTATGGAATTTTTTACCTTTCTTTTTGATAGGGACATTCCAACTCCATGAAACTAGGAAGATGTATGGGCTCATCACTAAAGTTTAGACCAAGCAAGTATGGACATCATGAACATGGAATAATGGTATATGATATGTGCTTCTTTTAAAATGGAACATTTCATGAGGAAATAAATAATTAATTTTATTTTAAGTATCTATAAGTCACTAATGAGATAAAAATTAATCAAATCTATTTATGATATTTAAAAGGAAAATTTAAATGAATAAGTTCTTCACAAATAGTTTGCTTAATATCCAAGGTTGACTATCAAATTTAGGCCCTAATATTATGACTATCAAATGTAGGCCCTAAAAAATATAATAAAAAAGGTGTGTTTTTCAATGGATATATAATTTGGTTTTTGTTTGGTATTATTGGGTTTTTTTTATCATCTACAATCTTCTATGGTGTTGCAATAAGTGTTGGGTGCAGTAGTCAAATTGGTCAATTAATACTTTACTTTTATCTCATTGGTAGGTAACCTTAATTGCAATTATTAGGAATCATGGGTCATAGTTGCCATCTAGATTATATGAGACTCTACAAATACATTAAACATGTAAGAGTATTATATCATGCATGGGTTTGAGAGTCTTGTCAAATTGAAATCACTAGATTATTTTACATCTATAGAAGGTAAATTACTCCTTTAGCAATGTTTGTATTTAGTATTGGGTTGTGAGTTCAATAAGTTTGTATTAGGTTTTGTGCTTGATATTGATATACTAGTAACTACTACAATTAATAGATTGGATTTGTTTTTAGGTTTCATAAATGAAAAAAAAGATGTATGGACATGATCATGGAAAAACATCATAACATGGGGTAGTGCATAGAAGGATAAAAATAAGTGCAAAGGGCTTAGTAAAATGTGAGGGATAAAAATATCAATTCTAACATGACTAATTCATATGTGTGACCTACAATATGATAATTATTTATACAAACCCAAAATTCATCAAAATTAAAACACGAAATTTTATTTATATAGAAAAATCAATACATATTAAACAAAAAACCTAAACCCCACAAATTGAGAAAAATATAATCAAAATTTGATGAAACCTATTTGGAGATGATGGAAATTGCTTTGTGGAGGGAGGAGGTAAAGAATAGGTGGTGGGTGGGGCTCATAAACTTGGGTACTCACTTCAAGGCACCATCCAAAACACATCATTGCCATGTGGATAGGAAAAAGAGCTCATAGAACTTTTAAAAATAAATAAATAGCTTTACAAAATGCATACCCATTATGAAATAGGTATGCATTTATAATAGGTGCCCATTTAGGCACAAGACTCCAAAGCATAGTGGGTACCCATTCGTAGAAGATATGTGTTTAGACTTGGGGACTCATTCCTAAATGTGTGCCCATGTTTTATGAAATGAGTACACATTCTTGTCAAGATTTTTCAAGCCTGACACTTCCACTAAAAGTGGACCCATTAGCTTGCACTTAACTTAAAGGTGGTAATATATGTATCCCAAACTAACACCTCTCCAATGGTACTCTTACTCCAAATCATCATGTCTTTGCTAATTCTAGTCAACATTGACCATTTTTTAACTACTACAATCTTGTTTTCTACAACAAGTTGCAAGGGGTTAAAAAGGGGTTTTTAAGATTCATTTTGGATTGGTCGGTGATTAGTCCAATGAGACTTAGCTGGTGTTAGAAGTTTAGTTGCAAGAAGGAAATGACTTCTATTGAAGTGTTATAAGAGAATATTGCAAGTTTCATGTCTCTAATCCTGTAGGTACATTTTTAGGGGATTTTTTTAATGTAATAGGGAATTCATCTTAGCATAATTATTGTTATTGTTGGGAATAGGATGCCATTTAATTGAAATCCTAAACATATTTCATGTATCTCCTAAGTCCTTGGAAAGTGTTCCCTAACTCTAGGATTAGAAAGAGATTAAATTCGAATGAAATGAACATGTAAATTGATATTTTTAATTATTCCTAAATGATAGGAACATGTGGGGACATTCAAGAAGAGATCCTACAAAATAGGAGCACATGGGGCACCCACATGGAAGGTGGAACCCACCTTGCTTAAGTTAACTGTTTCAAGGATTGATAACACTTTAGTAATGCATGTTTAGATACTACAAGTAGGGATTGATATTTACATGAGTGGAGTTCAATTCAATATCAATTCAGTTCAGTTTAGTTTAGTTATGATTAAGTTATCTTCAGTTGCACATAGTTAGTTTGAGTTGAATGTTAGTTGACTTCATTTGACTTGAGTTGCATGACAGATAACATGTGGATACATTCAGTTAAGTGGGGATGATCAATCATGCATAATGTTTACATGAATTGGTGGAGAGATATGTTTGAGTTAACTAAGATTTTCTTGGACCCACCTTGGGCCCCCAAGTTGGCATCTTTGAGTTAACACCTTTTGCATGAGAAGATATTTACAAGGCTCGGTTAAGTGGGCCAATTCTTGGGCGCCAACTTTGAGTTGATGCTTGCAAGATATTTTCTTGACAAATGATCAGTTAAGTGTTTAGTTTGGGGCGCCTAAATTGAGGAAGACTTTGGTTTGAATTCAAGTTACATTGTGGAACTCTACTTTCCAAATCTAGGTGTAGATTTTTGTGAGGAGCTTTATGCTCTTGTTTTGTAAAACTCTTATGAGTTTACATTCTCATTAATTGTCTATTATTTTCAGCAAGTGCATCACAGTTTGTTGCAAGTTAGTAGGTTGAGCTTGTGCATGTGTGAGGATTTGAAGCATGGCATGGGATGTGTGGATTGATGCTTGGTCACATGGAATGCATGGATAGATTATGCTGCAGAAAGTGTATGAGAGTTCCATAAGAGTTTTGTGTAGGTTGTGAAGAACAATTGTTGAAGGCAAGGAAGCATATCAATCAAGGATCAACTTAGTATAATAGTTTTACAAGTTTTAAGCTACAATATTACCTTCGTTTTCAACATTTGGTATTAGAGCTAATGGTTGGGTAGAGTTTGGGACATGCCTTTCTCTTAAAATTTTGAAGGTTTTTTTGCTATAGTGGGAGCTTTTACTATTGTGTTATTGCTGATTTAGAAGTGTGTTTTATCTTCTTGGTTTAGAGATTATGGTTTTCTTGACCTTTTGGGAGTTGTGTCATTTGCAATGGATTCTTTGATTGTGTTGAGGCCATGGATGATCTTCATTTAGGAGATGGTTGTCACGATGTCATGGATAGCTTGGTTACATGTTTCAGTGGGAGCTTTTGATAGTGATGGTTTGATGTTTATCTTGTTGCCATGTATAGCTCAGTATCACAATTCAGTGGGAGCTTTGGTAAGATATGGTCATCTTCATGTGATTTGAAGAGGTTTTAACATCTTGTTTCATGGAGGACCCTTAGATTCTTTGGTAAAGGTGTTATTGTTCTTCCCTTGGAGAGGATGTAGTTCTCTTTGGTTTTGAGTATTAATCATTTGCTTGGAGCTTCATGATTATGCAGGTTGCATTTGAAGTTGGCATGGATGATTGGTGGGTGCTCATGGATACTAGAGAGACTTGGGTTAGGGTGGATATTTCTTATGTTAAGAGATATGTGTTGGAATGGTTACTTGTTATAAAAAAATTTCAACAGTAAAGACCGAGGAGCCTACACCTAGAAATGGATGTGAGTCCATCATAGACCTAATGCGAAGTTTGTATTTAAGCCTATATTGCTTGGTGTTGTATGCACAGGACAATCTTGTATCCCACTGCTAGTCTACCCGGCAGGTAAATGATCTAAGAGGTGTTTCCCACCTGATTATTAGATGCATTATTTATATGTATCATGTCTTCTCTTATGAATTAGTCTTGAAAATTGAGTTATGAGGGATTATTGAGAAGTAGATGCGTGATTTTATGTATTTCCATTGTTCTCCTTGCAATCTTGAACTTGAGTTAGTTATGAGGATTTGGGTAGGAGAGATACAAGAGATAGTTAGTGGCTTTGGGCATACTCCCTTTTGTTGTGGGAATGTTTGGCTAAGTTTGATCTACTTTCTGTGAGAGGTTTGCATCTAAGTTCTACCATGTTTCATTATCAGTTGAATGGTTAGATTTTGATATCCTTTCTGTTTGGGAGTGTTGAAGGAGATCTTACTTTACACAGTTTGGCACATGTTAGTGTGGTATAAGAACATGGTTTGATTTGCAGGTTCTCTCTTTATGGGAATATTGTCTTCTTTTTGAAGGTTCTTATGTTATGAGATGTATTTTTCATATCATTGTATGCTTCTTTGACACTATGATAGAGGTGTTAGCCACATCCTCTATGTGAAGTGTTATAGGAGGACTTGTTAATGTTATAATCTTGTTTTTAGATTTGACATTACCTATGTAGTGGGAGTTACAGAAGGTATATGTGTTATGTATGAGAGGGGCACCTCTCTTGGACTGGTTACACTTTACTACAGTGAGTTAATTCAGGGGTTTTTCTATCTCATGTTACCTTGAAGTCTTATTTTGTAGGATGGTGGATATATATGGACTTGTTTGCAGATTTGGGTTGTTATGTTGATAGCATGAAGTTCTACCTATGATAGTTTGGTTACAAAGACTTGGGAAAAGTATTGATTGATAAAGTTGGTGTGCTTTGATTAATGTTGTAGATAAGCTCTCTTGGTGCAGGAAGGCCATTGTGTTTGAGTCCTATACTTGATTTATAATAATGATTCCTTGTTTAGAATAATTGCAATGTATAATATGAAGTTGGTGAATGTTGGGAATAGGATGCCATTTAATTGCAATCCTAAACATATTTTATGTATCTCCTAAGTCCTTATAAAGTATTCCCCAACACTAGGATTAGAAAGAGATTAAATTCAAATGAAATGAACATGTAAATTGATATTTATAATTATTCCTAAATGATAGGAACATGTGGGGATGTCCAATAAGAACTCCTACAAAATAGGAGCACATGGGTGCCCACATGGAAGGTGGAACCCACCTTGCTTAAGTTAGTTGTTTCAAGGATTGATAACACTTTAGTAATGCATGTTTAGATCCTACAAGTTAGAGATTGATATTTAGATGATTGTTTAGAGTTCAGTTTGAAGTTCAGTTTAGTTCAGTTATGGTTCAGTTATCTTTAGTTGCACGTAGTTAGTTTGAGTTGAATGCTAGTTGAATTCAGTTGACTTGAGTTGCATGACTAATGACTTTAGTTTCATGACAAATAATAGGTGGATACATTCAGTTAAGTTGGGATGATCAATCATGCATAATGTTTGCATGAATTGGTGGAGAGATATGTTTCAGTTAACTAAACTTGACTTGGACCCACCTTGGGCGCCCAAGTTGGCATCTTTGAGTTAACACCTTTTGCACGAGAATATATTTACAAGGATCAATTAAGTGGGCCCATTCTTGGGTGCCAACTTTGAGGTGATGCTTGCAAGATATTTTCTTGACCAATGATCACTTAAGTGTTAAGTTTGGGGCACCTAAATTGAGGAAGACTTTGGTTTGACTTCAAGTTACATTGTGGAGCATAGATTTTTGTGAGGAGCTTTATGCTCTTGTTTTGTAAAACTCTTATGAGTTTACATGCTCATTAATTATCTATTAATTGCAACAAGTGCATTAGAGTTTGTTGCAAGTTAGTAGGTTGAGATTGTGCATGTGTGAGGATTTGAAGCATGGCATGGGATGTGTGGATTCATGCTTGGTCACATGAGCTTCTAGGAATTCACAACTAATTACCCTTAAAGAACATTTCATTTTGAATAAAATAATAAAGTCACTTCTATCTATATTTGCTATTTCATTATATTCTCTCCACGCTTCCATATAATTAGGACTAGCTTCATACAAATATTTCAACTCTTCAAATCCAACTACCTCTATTATCATCTCTATCTACAAATTTTGTCTCCTACTTATATTACATCAAATACTTTGTTTGAATTTCCACTTTTATGCTTTAGTACAAAAGTTTAAAACACCTATCATGCTACATTTGATATACTATTGTTATGGTGATGTTCTATTTTTAACAATATGTTGACTGTGTTTTAAATTAACTTTTGTCTATGGTAATTTTTTGGGTAGTGGGTTCAAACGAACATTCAATTCAAGTGAACCCATTAAATGTCAAGGCCCACATTTTCAAGGGAAAAAAGCATAGGCAAGGGTTGTAGAAAGGGGGCTCGCTCAAACCTTGGTTTGAGTGAATCTCCACCTTTCCCCCCTTTTCCCCCTCTGACACTAAAACTCTCCATAATTTTTCCCTTCAAAGCTCGAGTTGAGGATGAAAATGGAGGAGACTTCACAAACCCAAATGGATGATTGTAGTCCTCAGAATGAGCTATCTAACAAATATAATTTTAATATGTTTTGGTTTTATTATGTATTTGCTTTTTTAATTTGATTAAACATATGTTTTTCACTAAAAATCAAGCTCTCTTTTTTGCACATGTGGAAAAATAGTAGATTATCAATTTTTTTTTTTGAAAAATATTAGTGCAATAGATATTGATGTCCTTGATCCAACAAAAAAAAAGAATTTCAATACATACAAAAAAAGTTATGTTACATATATGGTCTGCCTATGTTTGAATTGTAACTGGTTTGACTTCAAAACTTGATTAAGGAAAAAATATTCAATAAAACACTATGAAACCAATTGGAAGCACTAGATATTGTAGTTACAAATCCAAATTTGAAAATAATAGAAATTTTATCCTTCATGGAAAAAAAATTATGTTGTATACGGTGAGCATCACTCCTTAAAAATGGTGTTTACTAAAAAAAACTAGTTTTTGAAAGAGATGGAAAAAGAAGTGCAATCTGATTAAAATTGTTTTGAAAAAAATACATTTAGAATTTATAGACAAAATTTCACAAATCACTAGTTTGCATCATCTTCAAATTCCTCATGGTTTAGCCATTATAGGTGCCAAAAGTGAAGATTTAGTTAGAAAAAATTAGTTAAGTGTCTAGTTTGGCCAAAAATTGTAAACCGGTATTGTGGGATCACCCTAGTATAATAATTAAGAAAGTACACTCATTTCATTTTATATGTAACCCTCTAGATGGGTTGAGTGGGTGAATAAGTGGAATAACTTAACCAAATTATCATTCAATAGGGTTTGGATCACATAACCTAGAGTTTCACTCAATTTTGTAAATCTCCTAGTTGTTTGATGCTTAAAAGAAACAATGTTAATTAGTATGCATATGATTAGTGTTAGGTTTAGATTCTTTATTATGATCACCATTTTCAACTTGGAAGGGTAAGATGGTATAGAATACATATGTGAGGACCCACATTTCAAACCATTAGAAATAAGTAATTTGAATTTGACATCTTTGACATGAGCACAAAAATTCATGAAAGAAGCATAATTGTACAAAAAAGCACAATCACATATAGTGGATAGTAAACCCTTATATCAAAAGTCCAGGTTGCAAATTGTAATTAGGAAGTTGATGTTTCATTTTAGCACAAAGTAATTTAAATAAAATGGCATAATCATCAATATGCTCATTATAGCCTTGAGAACACTCTAATAAATTTGAAACAACTAGCTTGAAGTCTATTTAATCCTATGGAAATGGCCAAGCAATGTTGTAGCTAATTGATCAAAATAATGAATGGATCCAAGAGGAAATGAGTAGAACCATTAAATAACATAGACATGAAGAGTGTGATAAAATAACTTAGCCAAAAAATTGTAATCATAAGCATAGTCTAGGCATGTTGTATTAAAGAATTATGAGTAATTGTGTCATCTTTACCATGATACAACTCAAAGTAAGGCTCCACAAGAAAAATAGGGAATGAATATGTAACAATTTTAAACACAAGAGGTATGTTAAATGTGTTGAAGTATAAGCAATAGTGTCTTGGTTAGTGGGAATAAAGTTAACTTTCTTATCAACAATATCTAACTTCTGCACTAGTGCATCTAGAGTAGAGGTGGGGATGGCAATAGTAGTAGTAGCATGGACTATGAAAATAATGAGAAACAAGAGGCAATGCTACAACATAGATGAATGGTAAGCAACACTTTAAGGTGAGGAAGGTGAAACACTAACACAATGAGAGGAAATGATAATGCTAGTAGTAGAACAATATTAGGAACACAAGAAGGAAAGGAAATAGTGCGATTAGAGATAAGTGTTTCACTTGTAGATGAAGAGGTGGAAATGGTACTAGAGGAACATAAATGGTGGGGGTCACACTAGAAGTGACAACAAGATATGTATGCATTATGAGGATCTACCTCAAGATGAGAGGATGAAGAGAAAATGAAAGAGCAAGATTGAGTGGGTTACAAAGAGAAGATGCACCTTGCAAAAAATAAGAGGTAATCATAGGACCAATGTCATGAAGAATCTATGTAGTAAAGGAGTTTTGAGCAACCGATTATAAAAACATGATATACATGTGGATAAATAATTGTTTACTAAAAAAAAATATTTTACTTATCCACATGTATATCATGATTATAATTAGATAACTCATTATAATTAGTCTTAATGAAAGTCCCTTTATTGACAAAATGAGAAACCATTTAAAATTTCAAATAAACTCTCTTTAAAAATAAATTAGTATTCCATTTATATTTTAAAATAAACAAACTTTACAAAGATAAAAAACATAAATAAAAATGAAATGATATAAAACTTTAAATATTAAAAATAAAAACTGAAAATTAAAAATAAAAGATTTACTAAATAAATAAATTTAAATAAAATAAAAAAAATTAGACTTAAAAAGTAATGTAATATAACTCTTGATTTCCTTTTAAAAAGCAGGAATACGTTACTGTTAAGTGAAAAAGTGAAAAAGACTTCACTGTTCAATAGAAAACGTTGAAAGCATATCATATGGGAGAGAGAAGTTTGGAAAATTTTAAATAACATAATGTTTTTTATATATTATGAAATTGCATGCGAGCTTTGCGAGTTAGTGTTTAAAGTATCTAACATTCAATAGTTATATTATTGGGTTAGTAAATTTCTTAAAATATTTATTATCAAAGGTTTAGAGTTGTAATAGTAAAAATAGTATATTTTATATATATATTTTTTTATTTTTAAATATTTTGAGTGTAATAATAAGTTTTTAAATGATATATTTTATATGAATTTGGTTCATGATATTATTATTCATTTTCAAAAATTGTTTCTAATTTTTAAATCTTTCATTGATCACTTTTTTTTAGATATGTAGGTGGGGAATTTACCCAAGTCATTTTTCATGTTGTAGATTTGATCTTTCAACTTTAAAATCTAAAATAGAAATTTAGATCTTGTTGATCTCTCTGACTTGACCTTTTTACTAGCTATTGTGAGCCAACCCATGTATGTTTGTGTTGATATGTGTGTTATGTTATTATTTTAGGACATTTTATTATTATCTAAAATCACAATGATGAACTTTGAATGATTGAAGATAATTTATGAGAATATCTTAGTAGCATTATCAAATCATTATATCAGCATACATCGTCATTGTTCCAAATTTATTGACTTAGTACAACTAGAGATCTAAAAAAGAAAACATGATCTTCACAATTCAATAGATTACTCAAAGTTATTTACAAGTGTAGATTTGAACTAGAGTAAAAACACAATTAATTTACAAATTTTGAGACACTTGTTAAATTAGACCTTAAAATTTTAATATTTCATTAATACAATTCATGTATCTTAAACATCATTTCTCAACTTTGAAATGTGTCCATTTTATTTCCAAAAAAATATTTAATCATACATACAAATGTGTTAATTTAATGTCATATATTTTCTATATCTCCACAAATAATATAACACTAGATTATTTGAAATTATAAGATTGATCCAATTGATTTGAATTTAGTTAATTTAATTCCACATTGATTTATGATTTAATTTAATACCTTAAATGTTTTCTACATTTACACAAGTAATTTAATTTACATAAGTAATTTAATTTTAGTATATTTGAAATAATATTATTAGTCCAATTTGTTTCAATAAGTCTAGTTTTTTTTATTGAGTTAATATGATTGGTTTTCTTTGTTTTGAATAAACTCTACTAGTCTAGAATACATCTAATTTGTTTGGAATGAATGAAGTCTCTAACTTATTCTCAATATATTTTAGAAATATAGACTAATTGTGAGTCTACCTTATTTGAAACTATCTTTTATTAATATTGAAGACTTGTATTATAAATGTTTTAAAGTAGTTGGTTCAAACACTTTCAATGAATCTCAATTACATGTTATAGTGATGTAGTGTTTTGATTAAAAGGAAAAACATGTTTTGAAGGGACCCGAAACCCTTTACAAAAGAGACACAAAAAGTTGCTAAGAGAATATAACAATCAACCACCACCAGCAACCCAACCAACAAAAAACCGACCAACATGGGAGCTAAATAAAAGTAAGACAACCAACAACCAGCAACTTCCACTAGCAAAACAACAAAAAACTAACCAACCAGAGACCAACAAAAGAAAGCAACAAAAAAAAACTAGAAACTAATGAAGGCCACCCAGAGTTTTGGCCATTTCAACATGTCGGGACTTATGTTTTCCAACCATATCCAATAGTTCCTTTTTTTCAACATCAAAAGTTTTTTTCCACTTCGTCGACCCTCTGCCAACCAGCACCTTGTTGTCATCCTTGAGGGATTTTTTTCCCTTACCCTTAGCCACATGATCTATCTCCATGAGTTCTGAGAAGTAGACCTGTTCTTCCCTAAGCTAACTAATTTTCTTGAAAAGTGTCTCTAAGGCTTCAACGCTATTCTTGACTAAGACATGACTCACCTGCAACAAATTTCTGATATCATTATTTAAGCTTGTAACTTTAGCCTCGAGGGCTTTCAGTCTATCCTCACATTGCTCCTTGAACTCATTATGGGAGTGTTCCAGCTCCACCAATCTATCAATGAGGATATCTGGAACAAAGGTCTTCGGGATATTCTGCAAATTTGCCTTAAGGCCCCTGATTTTAATGTTGATTTTATTGAATTCTTGCAAGGTCCATTTAACCTTGTCATATCTAATAGGCCAAACATTGAAGTGTCCTCCTCATCTAAGTACGAGAAATCCTCCGATAAAGGGTCAATTTTTAGGGGCAGATCAACATTTCTATTGCTCTAATTGTCCACATTTCATTCACCAACCTCCTTATCCAGAGAAGCCTTGTGTAAATCATGAACAGGGGAATCCTCCACAGTCACATCAGTTATGTTAGGGTTATTGCTAACCTCATCCTTTGTAGGATCCCTGGTTGCCACATCAAACTCCTTTTTCTTCAAATTAGCCAATCTCTTTGATAGGCTTCTTGGTTTTTCAACCACATCAACCATCTTCTAGGCTCCAACCTCAATAGCCCCACCAACAACACCTTTATCATCGGCCACATCCTCCACTCTAGGAGAGGACCCATCAAACCCTACCTCTGTGTCTTCACTCCCAAAAATGGCCAATCTCTTGGGGGCCTTGTTAATTTTGGAACTTGCCACCTTCCTCTTCTTCGACCCCAAAGCCACACCAACCTCATCCTTGTTCCACTCTTCCTCCTCGTCCAATGAGGACTCTGAATCCGATGACCCAGAAAGGGCATCAAAATCTTCCCCCATACCAGTGATGGTGGGAACTGAGGTAATAGACTGAACATGCTCCATAATAAGCAAAATAAGCCCTTCATGAAGGATAGGGGCCCTCTTGTTCTTCATATGGGCATACACAGAGGATTCCAACAAAGAAAGAACAAAAAAAGGAAAGGAAATGAACAAGCCATGCCTGAAATGATTAAGAAAAGTGAAGTGGTGGCCAAGAAGCACCTTAAATCTCCCCTCCAGCGTCATGTATCGCATCAACACCTCCACAACCCTAGCCCAAATCTTCTTTAGGGAATTCCTATCATAACCCCAATTCTCCAACTTAACTAAATTTTTCCTTTCACCATCCTTAAAAAATTAGGTCATGGCCTCCTCATTGCTCTTTTTGTCCTTAAAAAATTTCCTACCCACAGTCTGAAAACCTATAACAAAAGAAATAAAGTCCTCATTCACTTCCACCTCCAATCCCTTCACCACAAGTTGGCGATTATGCTAGACAAAAAAAAATTGGCCAAAGCATTAGGGTCATGCCCATGTAATCTCTCCAAAAAAGGAGTAAAATTGTCATGACTGAGAATGTTCCACAACTTCTTCCTCCTCTAAATATCACCACACGATTCTGGCTCAACACGATTCCTGTCACCACCCATGGAGCACCTGGTAGCAAACACCCAACTCTGGCAGAAAATAACCATATACTATGGCATTTGCAAGTATTTTTAGTTTCTCTATCTAGACGGTCCTTTAGCCCATTATTCCATTATCTATTTCCTTTTTCTACGTACATATACTATTTTTTGTCATAGATTTTACACTAGGTGACCTTATCCCTTGCATATCTCACATGCCTTAATGATCTTATATTAGTGGATATGTTTATATATCATATGTTATGTTTTTATTGCTTGTATGAGTTATTTTTATAGGTTAAAGCTTGTATTACCTCGCTATTGGGGACAACACTAGGGCATTATGTACAAACCTTTATTTTATGTGCTCACATGCTTATCTCTTTTTCATCACTTGATAGATCTTATTTGATTATCATATTATGTTATTGCTGATATTTATTGCATATTCTTGTGCTTTATACAATGATATATTTTCTCCTTACATCCTTTGTGTTGGGATGTCAAAAATAAATTTATGAAATCTATCTAAGTCCTTGCCCATTTTTTGAAATATTCCAAAAAACTTTACCATATCATCCCTTGTAAGATTCCTTGTGTGTTGTGGAGGTCAACTATTTAATAAAAAAATATGTGTTTGTGTGTTTTAAGGGCTTATGCTCCATGACCTTGGGTTGTAGTATTTTGGGTGAGATTTAGACATGAGGACTAAATCTTTTCTAATAGTTTGGCCCATAGCAAGGAACCAAAAATAATTTGAAAAACACAATAAGGAGAATGCGAATCCCTCTTTGTTGTCTCAAGGTTGTTTTAAAGTAAAAATTAATTTACAATTCTTGTCCTCCTCCATAAGTGAAGTAAGAGTAAGTCATTTCTCATCCTTCATATACACCAAAACAAGGAAGAATTCATCCTTATTCTCCAATGAAGAATTAGAAAGTAATATTTGACAATCCTATTGTCACTTTTTCTAATGATTCTACATCCACATGGATCCCAAACAAAATGCAAATACTTAAAAGGCACCTATTCCAAAAATGGAGAGACACTGGCTAACAAAAGACCCCATTCCCATTCCTCATGTATCATGTACATTCACAAAAATTAACATATCTTATCATAACTGTAAGAGATGGGGACCACCATGTGTGAGACCCCAGGTCATGGAGGGTCAAGACACGAGAGGCTACCCTAACTTACCTTAGCTAAGTGTAGTGTTTAGGATATGGGGATGAGAATGATGAGGATTATAGAACCCTGCGACCACTCGTCAATCCCAAGTTTTAAGGTGGGGCTAGGCAAGTCAGTTTTTAGGTCCAAATCTGCACCTCAAGGAGCTCTCTACCCAAGGACATCAACGCGGACTATGGACAACAACGCGGTGCGCTAGCGTCTCAAAAGTGCACTGTAGTTCATATGGTCAGAACGCAGCCAAGGCAAGGTTAAACTCATTAAAACTACTAACAACCTAGCTTAACAACTTCTAAGAGAACAAAATAATACTATGAAATAGGAGAAATATAAATGGAGGTGATAAAGTAGATATACCAATGCTAAGGTGACAAAGATGATCTCGTAGAAGAGCCTATTCGCCAGCTAGATCCACAAAGTGCATCCACCTACACATAGCAAGAGAGAAAATGTTGTGGGGGTTGTATAGGGGCCTGCCTCAGTCAGACCCCTGTTTAGGTGTTTCCACCGCCATGAAAAACCAAAAGAACAAGATAAAGAAGCAACGTAATGAAAACACAAACACTACAATGTAGTACCATGCTACTCACCAAATGATAGAGGAGAGGAGATGGAAGCTTACCACCTCCACCAAGAGCACTCAAGGTTGCTTGGGGGAGAAATGAGAGGAACTCAAGCTTCTTCTGCGTATGGCGTGGTCCCAAACGTGCTCTACCAAGTTGATGGGATGTGATGTTGCTGCAATGGAATGCTTGGAAGTGAGTGAAAAAAAGCTTGTGGAGTGATGTGAGAGTGTGAGTATGGAAGCTTAGTATGTTCAAGAGTTGGAATGCAAATTGAAAGAGTGAATATGAAGGAATGAGGAAGCAAACATCCATATTCGGGTTGGTCGGATGAAGGAGGCATTACAACTTTGCTGCCAATGGGAAGAGTAACGCCTCTGCTGGCTCAGCCATAGGAATATGCCAGGGATGTAAGCGTGCCACACAAATGTTTTCACGCCACACGGGCTTCCCTGAAAGAAATGCCTCCAGTGACATATAAAATAGGCTCCACGTGGACCGCCAACAACAAGCTTAAGTAAATTTAAGCCTCCAACTTTGGTTTTCTAAAGTGTATAAAGACAAAAAGGGGAATTGTGCCTAGGGTGCAAATTCACTCTTTAACATTGGAGATCTAGTTCTTAAAGAGAATCAGCATACCCAACAGGACTGAGACAAGAAAGGAAAGTTTGAACCTAATTGGTTGGGTCCTTATGTTATTATAGAAAAGTATGGATTAGGGGTGTACCGCCTTGCCACACCTAAAGGGGAGCCCCTCAAAGAGCCTATCAACATAATGCACCTGAAGAGGTTTAATACCTAAATCAACTGGGTCCTCCCATCCTACCAAAAATTAGAAAAAATACAAAAAAATTAAAAAAGTCAAAAATCCAAAAAATAGTAAAGAGAAATAAATTTGTCCTATGGTGCAAAACCACCCTTACTGGCGCCTTGGATAAGTACGGTTGGTGAAAACCTGATAACATCCATCATTCGTAGAGAGCTTAATCATTATCTACCATGTTTCCTAGTTGTTGCATGTCTCCATCCATCCTATCCTCACATCCAACTCCTAACATCCTATCCTATCCTATCACTTCATCCACATCTCATCCTTGGCCACTTGGTATGTTTTGATTGATCATTGGATTATTATCAACTATCCATAATCCTAAGCTTTTTCATCCTAATCTAAGCTTATGTTGGTTTCACGTCATCATATAGGGTCCTTCATCGTGCTGGTTTCATCTAGTTCTTGTCTTGTCCTGTCGGTCCTTTTGGTCTTTGTTGAACTATGTTTCCCCTATGCTTTCACGTAGGCAAGGATGGTCATTTGATCCATCCTCAGGGAATTTTGACATCTTACTTCGATCATCCATCATTTGTCTCCATCGTCCCCTTTTCTCTCTTATCCATGGTCAGTCATTATTTTTCCTTTTTCCAAACTACGTTGCCCCTATGCTTTCATGTAGGCAAGGTCAATCTTTTGATCCACCCCTAGGGCTTTGTTTTCCTTTGTTGTCACCATCATCGATCTCCATTGTCCTCTTTTCTCTTTTATCCATGGTATTTTCTAAACTACGAGGGCTTTGTGCTTTCACATAGGAAAGGCTAATATTTGATTGACCCCCGAGCCCCTAGGTTGTTATGGTGTGTCAGTCATGTGTCAGTCTTTTGTCTTGTCTCTTGTGTTGTGTTGTCAAGTGTGTCCCTATCTAGCTGGTTCTTCACAAATGGGATCCTCTAATATCGAAAGATCTGATTAGTGTCAAAAATCATGCATCATGTGGGTCATCTTATTTTAGTATCCATCATCAGTCTCAATAGGATGCATCCTTCCTAATAGAGCTCATCAATCACATCCATCCTCTCAATCCTATGGCAAAGGATGTTTGAACTTGATTGTGATCTTTTGATGATTTTTTATTTTGTTTATTGTTTGAGCTCCCTATTACAGCTAGTCAAGGTTGCCATAATCTATCATATAATGATGTGTTTTGATTGGTTAACATAGGGGCATATCTTGATTGTTTATTGTTGTTGTCTATTGGGTTGTCCCATGTAGTACCCACCAGGATCTCGAAGATCTTGTGTTATGTTGGGACATCCCTTTGTGCTTGTGGTTATCCCAATGCCTGGCCTGACCAAAGTCTTTGTCACTTTGGGGTGTTGGGATAACCTTGTCTGTTGTGTTTTTTTTAGGCATTAGATGCTAACTTCACCTTGGTTTACATACCATAGTACCTAGTGTCTTATGCTATAGCAAAAAATAGTGCTCCGAAGATGGAAAATTAAATTATGATTGCATTTAATTTTCAATTTCATTGCAATGCATTCATCCCTATCCATTAACCTATGATTTTGGCTGTGCAAATATTCACCTTCTCTCTCTTGTTCTTCTTAAGGATATCAATGGTTTTCGACAGGTGCAATTTCACACCATTTACCCACATTCCCATGCAAGTCCTTATTGACACTTAAGTTTATTACATGTTGCATTATAGGTTCAATGCATTTTATCCCTAGTGCATTATCATCTTATATTAAGTTTTAATTATATTTGGTTATTCTAAGCATATTAGATTCATTTTCACATCCGTACATATTAGTTTATATCATTAACATATTACATGCATCACCACCTGCATCACAAAATGTTAAAGTCCATATCCATCATACATAAAATCATAAAACATGCATCACATCCTGCATTACACATGTTAGCTGCATCCATATCAGTATCAACATATAACATCATAAACATGTACATGTATTACATCATCATGATCACCCATCATAAAATCATAAACATACACATATGCATAAATAGAATCAACCATCATATACATAACATGGTGTCAATAAGAGTTGTCACACATCATATAAATATCCAAATCAAATGTCCATCACATAGCCCATAATAATGACCATCAATACTATCAAAACACATACACATCGTATACACTCTGTATACATCATAATCACAAAATAAAGTACAAGTACCAGGATCTAAATCAAATACTTTGTATTGTCCACCCTGCACCTATCAAAATCTAGTCTCCTATCATCTGCCAAAAGAGCTACTTGTGTCTGACCTCTATGGAGAGTCAAGCACTGGCCCTCTGCGAGGGAGGGTCCCCTACGAGTCATTGTATCCTCGAGTCTATGTCCCTAGTGACTGGGATGGTGCAGGAATCTGAGGAGCCTATCAAACATAATGAAACATGAGTTGTGTCAGATCTAGAACCACATGCTGATAAGCGATCATCTAGTAGGTTGCCTCCCTCATATACTCATCTCTCTTTGTAACCTAATACCTAGAAGCATTCTGCTCATGCCTATATCTATCTCAATCCCCACTAATGTATCTCCACTCCTACGTCCATACATCATGTGCCAACCTTAGTTGATCTCTCTCTGCTCCCAGCAATGACATTTGCTTTGCGGGCCTATCACTCTCATCCTCCATTTGTGCTTGCATAGCCTATATCTGTGCCTCAATTCTCTACATCTCTAGCCCTGTCTCGCCACCCACACCATGTGTTGCCTATGCCTGACTCTATGCCACATCTCTCTCCGTGATACCTTCCTAAGACACTCTTGCATCCCTCTCCCTCTATAGATTCTACACCCGTATCTGTGTTGCATCCCTCTCCCCCTATAGAGTCTGCACCTGTATTAGTATTGCATACCTCTCCCTCAGCAAATTCTGTATTTGTATCTGTGTTGCATCCCTCTCACTTTGCACCATCTCTATTTGTCCCTATGCTACATCCCTCTCCTTCTGTAGGGTCTGCACCTGTACCTACACTACATCCCTCTCCCCCTGCAGGGTCTAGAACTGTCTCTGTCCTGCATCCACCCTCTCCTGCATTAGCCTCATCTCTCTGACTATCTGATCGACCACCTCTACCCTGACGTGAAGATCATCTCGCTCCCGCCTCAGCTCAATCCTCTCTCTAAACAGTCCCTCCACTTGCCTCCTCAAGTCCTCCATGTCCCTCTCTTCCTGTGTCATAGCCTCTAATGATATCGGGTCTGTCGCTACCTCCTGCCCCCTGACTTGTTGAATCGCCATCGCTGCCTCTAACTGTTCTCACTGCCATCTCACAGCCACCACCTCCTCATGCTCCATGGAAACCTCTGCTCATAGTCCACTCACCTCGGCCTCTAGCTCATCCCTCTCCGCCTGTATTTGTGATGCCTCATGTTCTAGGCTATCCCAATCCCTTTATCCCTCTGGTCGCACCTTGGCCACCTCCTCCCGTAGCTCACTCACCTCTGCCTCTAGTTGACATCTCACCTCCTCTATATCTCTCAACCTCTACTCGGTGATCTATAATCTCACCATAGCCCCTCTCAGCAGTATGGTCAGATCCTCTCCTATCGATGGTACCATGGATAGTGGGGGAATATCATGTACCTATGTATCCATCGCTTTTTCCTCCCCCTCCTCTCTCTCATCCATCATCTCCACATTAGCATCATCTCCCCTATCCTCTCCCCTAATCTCCACCCTAACACTCTTATGTGGTCTCCTCCTCTTCCTCACTCCCTCCTGCTGCTATGCACCCCCAACTGCCATATGTCATCTCTCCTACTGCTTCGGTTGCCTCCTGCCCTCTCCCATCCCCCTACTAACCTATTATCCCTACCTCTTCTATCTCAATCCTCACTCTAACCCTCCTCCTCATCCTCTTCGGCTATCCCATGGCCCCGGCCTCACCCTATCCTCCATCTTGCTATCCTGCAGCCCCCACATCCTCCTGCCACCCCACTACCCTCGCTACCTCCTGTCCTCTCCTATGTTGTCCCCTTCTCCCTCTCCTCTAATCAGCCAATTTTTGCTCATCCTCTGATCCAAACCCTAGGGCCCCCACAATTGGATCCTCTAGAGTAATCTATGGAGGTAGGTGATGTCTACGCCACTTGGCATATCGATCTATCACCCTTGCCTTTATCTCCTCCCAGTCCTCCTTGGGTAGGGGAATAGCTGCAATGTCTCCCAGTGCTCTCTGGAAAACCTCGACGAAATCAGCTCTCCTCATGGCCACTCTCGGCTAATCTGTTGAAACATATCTGGATCCTATAGAATATCCTGTACAATCTTAAACTGTCTGGCCACTCTATCTGGCCTATGCACCTCCACTATGCGGGGTTCCCTCTCAACTAAAAAGCATCTGGTGCTGAAGTAGCCTCGGTGTCTCCTCTCATCCTCCCTCCATCTCGTAAATCGTAGAAACATGTATGGCCACCACACTATGTGCTCCTCTTGTAGGTCATCCAAGATTCTCCTCCATCTGTCTAGATCCCCCTAGCCCACATGGTGCAAAACCCATCCCTCCTCCTGATCATACCACCAAGCTATAGGTGTTGTCTCATTCGCTCATCCTGCCCTCACCACTCTTGGCCTAGCAACACTGATGTGTTCTCAGGAGAACAACGTCACTTGTGTCATGCTAAGCACCTCTCAGTAACAAATGACGTGCATGTCTCTATAAAGCTGTGTCAGTACGCATGTACCCCATGCAAGCTGCCCCACTCTCAGCTCGACAATGTGTCGAATCACCTCCATAAACCTCAAGCTACAGAAACACCCGCTTTGGCCTGACAGTAATAATTAGCTAATCAACCCACACATATATAGTGGTAATGGTGGCACCCTCAATGGCAGACATCGGTCCACATCCAACATCCCCCTCTGCACAAGTAGGTCATCTCGCCCAAATAACACCCACACAGTGTGATCTCCTCTCCCACCGACATTTATGCACTCACCAAATGGCCTGCTATGGGCAACCTAAAAATATACCATACGTGCTCCAATGTCACTGTCATCTCCCCTATCAGAAAATGGAATGTCAATGTCTCTGAACTCCATCACTCTATCAACGCTGTCAGCAGCACCCGCTGCACTCTAATTGTCGAATATCCTAATAGATGAAGCAATCCTGCCTGTGCCAAAGCATGGTGATCCGCTCCAGTCATAGTCGCCCTCGTCACCGCTAGCACCTCTTAATGCCTCTCACGTGTCCGCAGTGAGTCAAAAATCTGCATCCATACAACCCCACATGTCAGTCCTCTTATCTTTTTCATCTCTTTTTTTTTTCCCTCTCCCAAACCTAGGATATTGTTTTCCTAATTTTTCCACTCCCCCTCTTCTGGCCTATCTTTTTCCCATTTTTGCCTAGTCTTTTCTATCTCTTTCCCCCTCCTCCCCCTCCTCCCCCTCCCCTCGGGTGATCACCCCCTTGCTTTGGGTGGACCTACCCTGATTGACGAGCGAACCCACCCCAACCTGGGGTGGACCCGCCTCGGCTCGGTGGGTGAAATCAAGATGCAGCCTGTAGGACTGCCCTGCCTCTGGGTAGACCTGACTAACTTGAGCTCCCATTCTACCTCGTGAACGGACTCCACCTCGAGCTCTGGGCAAGCTCCACCTAAGCCATGGACTCACTGACTTGGGGGCTTAACCCACTCATAGCTTAACCACCCCCGCATTGTATGAACCCATCTTAGCCCAGGCGTACTCCACCTTTGGGATGGGAACCACCTCATGGGTTGCCGCGACTATGCCTCGAGGCAAGCCCACCTTTCCTTTTGTCCCTTTTCCCTTTTCGGGCATTTGTTTTTATTTTCCAGGGTGCATTTACCCTCTTGTTGGAAAAATCCACCCCTCCTTTCCCATGCCTCTAACAAGTGGTTTTTCCTACTCATTCAGTGAAATCAAAAAAATTCCCCCAACCCATTTTTCTAAACTAACCCGAAAACAAAACCCATATTTTTAAAAAAACATAAACACCAAAAAACACATCCAAAATGCTTAAAATCACAAAGAGGGTTTTGCATCTAACCTAGCGTGGAACCGTGCACTCGTGGAAAAATTGTCGTACCACATCCCCCAATGGATAATGTCTGAGTCATAGTCCTCTGGCATCCCTGTCTCCTCATCTCCTTCCTCTCATATTCTCTCTCTCACTCAACTACCAGGTGTGCAAATGAGGAGTGGTAATTTCTCAAATTACCTTATATAACTTTTTCCCTCCTTTTTTTTAACTTTTTAAAGTAACAGGTATTTTTCCCCTATATTTAAACCTCTTTTAATTTCATTAATCCACTAAATTCCCAGGGCCGCCATTTGCAAACCGTGTGTTCGTTTCACTCTATTCAAAAGCCAAAACTACATGGTTTTTCAAGCTCTATCCAACTGTGTCTTTTGTTTCCTTCTATTGAGAAGTCGCTCGAGGCCCCTTTTTCTTCCCCAACCGCTCTCTCAAGGGGCCATACCCTACCATTCTTACCCATCCCTCCGTCATGGTCATAACCTTGCGATATTGGGGCATCTCCCTTCATTGCCCTCTGTTTGGGTAGCTCACAACTTCTCCCACACTGGGGCATCATTTTCTAGTCGCTTCTTCTACAAAATCAGTTGCATTTTCTTTTCTTCAAAACATTGTTATTCTAGCAATATTTCGAAGAGGGTCAAAATTTAGACATCCAAATTTGACCACCCCCACATAGTCAAACTTGTCTATTTTATTCATATATCTCGTCAATATTAATTAAACTTGATTTATTTAATTAATATTTCACCTTTTGCCAAAAGTTCCTAAAGTACTTAATTCAACAATTAAATACTTTACCTTACACCTTTTCCTCACTAAATTAAATAAACATATCAATTTATTATTTATTTAATTTAGTCATTTGAACTTTTTGAATAAAATCAATTCTAAATTCTTCCTTTTTCTCTCTCCTTGTCACATCCTCCATAACCCTCTTCTAATTTGGATCAAGTTAATTAATCTATGATAAAGATGTGCACACCTTAGTCAGGATTAATGTCACATCCTCCATATTCTACCACTTGCTTCTAATCCCTCATTAATTTTCTTAATCATGTATTTACACAACCTTAATCTAATCCCCTTGCTACATTTAGCATCTCCTTTTAGTCAATCTTCACATTTTCCACATTTGGCATTAACCCTCTTCCCCATGTGAATTTTTAATTCACATTTATTCATCCAAGATTCCTCTCTTCCCCAGGTGAATTTTTAATTCACATTTATCCTTCCAAGACTCTCTTTATTCCCATGCAAAGTTCTAGAATCTTTGACTTGTCATATCACTCACATGTGTCAAGGTCTTCTAGAACCTTTGACTTGTCACATCACTCACATGTGTCAAAATCCTACTTTTTGGGAACCTTGTCTTATCCACAAGATTATTCCCAATCACATTTATTTCTCCAACTACTTTTCTCTTCCACATGGAGATTTTTGAGGAATACTAGAATTCCTCATATGTCACTTTCCTCTCATGTGGGAACAAGAAGTTCCTTTTTGAGGAAATTTTCTCATCTCCCAAGGTACTTTCAAAGTACTTGTCCTTCTTCCACATCACTTGTCCCTCCTCCACATCATTTGTACCCTTTCCATCTCACCATGTCCTTTGGACACTTCATCCTCCACATGTTAAGATGTGAGGGCTTATGAGTCCTCAACTCACCATAGCCCTTCATCTTGGCCATGGTGGCTCAATCTTGACCATTGAATCCTCTAGAGAATTCAATTTCTTCTGTAAATACCCCCCCTTTCATGCATTCATACAACCTAGGCATTTTAGCACCCTTACGCTCTCAAATTTTCAAGCCATTCTCAAGCCATCATTTTGCATTTTAGAACTTGCATTAGCTCTCATCCTCATTGCATCCACATTGCTCACTTTATCACATACTCACCTTACACCCATTTTCATGACATTTCCATCCAAGGAGCATACACATCAAACTACACCAAGGGCCAACCAAGGAACAAGCTTAAACTAGGTATAATCAGTTTCTTTTCATCTTTGTTTTGTTTAAGTTTAGCGTAGCCTAATCATTGAGGTGTTAAGTGTTTCTTTCATTTACATTTTTTTTTACATGATTTAGAGTAGGTAAAAAACACTTGATCACAATATATATGTATATATATTAATATATATACAAATATATATATGGTTATTGCAAATGAATAATTCTGCTCATGGGAATTAAATGATTATATGGGATAAATGAATTTGGAAATTAAGTAGTGGAAAAATAATTCAATTATATATATATAGATAATTAAAAGATGTGTTTAAATAAATAAACTAGATTATCTTGGTGTTAATTAATGAATGCTTTTATAATTATTTAATAGTTAAATTGTAAATTTACCATGTAATTAATTGTTGAGTAAAATTGTTATTGTCTAAATGGTTTATTAAGTGAATTAGTGGCTAAGTTAATGGGTATCATGACATGTAGAAATAATGTCTTTCACGAACGTATTGCTTGTTTGATCATTTGTACTGAATATCGTGTTTGATTTTTTTGATATTGGGTTGTTTTTGGTTATTATTAAAAGTGGGAGTCATATGTGCAAAATTGTTAAAGTTGGCTTCCAAAGGCTTGGGAGGGAGTATTTTTGTATGTATGGTTCTTTGATGGTTTCACTTTGCAAGTGGTTTGGAAATGTTTTGTGTTGTGTGCAAGATGGGTAATTCCTTGCACTATGTATTGATTCTTGTGATTATGTTAAGTGTGCAAGAAGGTCAATGCCTTGCACTGTATATGGATTATTATGACTTTGTGCAAGATGAGCAATACCTTGCACTGTGTGTGGATTTATGTGTAATATGCAAGATGGTAAATACCTTGCTTAATGTGTGGGGGTTTACTAGTTGCAAGTAGGGGGAGTGGCTCTTCATGGGGCTAGGACCCAAAGTGGTGCCCAGGATAATCCATGGAGGGTTTCTTAATCTAGTGATAACCTTAATAATGAATTAGGGGGAAGGGTAGAATTCACATTAATAAATATAATGTATGCCTCACTCATGAATCAAGTGCTCGTTTAGGCTTGAGATGAGATGGGAAGGCCTGCAATGGCAAGATCAAATGCCTTATCCTCATGAAAGGTACATTGATTCTACATGAGTTTGTATGGGGGCCGGGGATCAGGATAGTTCAACAAGATAACCCAGGATGGGTGTCGGGGCCTAGGAAGATCTGCATGGATAACCCATATCAAGCTATGTGATGACACTCCTTATTTCAGTCTAACATTCCCTAGTTGTACTTTCTCCTCCTATTGTGTGTGTGCCTCTAGAAGAGTTGTAAGTGTTGCATGTGATGTTGGTATTGTTAGTAGTGTTGTGTTGGAGTCATGTTTAGCCTTTGTTTATGAATATCCTGTTGTCTTCATGATTGTTTGTATATTGTGGGACCTTGTGTTATCTCCTAGCACAGAGGTGGACCTTAGGGTTCCACATGGTTAGGAGGTTGGTGTTTTTTCCTCCATTGGGTATTCTTGCTACATATTCATGTGTGTGGAGATTATTCTTGATGTTATGGACTTCATTTTTTGTTCTAGTTCGCAAAGAAAACATTTCTATGTTTATGTATTGGATTGTATTGTTAGTTGTACCTCATATTGTAACCTAATGTATCCTTCCCATATGTTCTCTGGGAAGCATTGATGTAAATATTGTAATGGTATAACATATATTGATGTACTCTTCTTGTAATGGTTATTGTAAAATGATGTACCTTGTATATGTTAGTTGGTTAGATATGATTATCATGTGACATGTTATGAAGGTAATTAATGTTGAAATATTTTGTGTGGTGCTTTTAAATGAATCTTGCATGCTAGATAACTCATGGCATTTGAGAAGTTAATTCTAGCTATCTTGATTATTAGTTTGTGAGTAGCACAGTTGAGGAACCTTAGAGGACTTGGTTTAGATTATTATATCATGCAATCTAATGATATTTCATTCTCAAAAAAAAATTGTTCCATTATTATTACATAGTTAGTGTTGTCCTCTAGGGTTCCTTAGCGGGGTGTTACACAACTCCTCCTCTCATCAGGATTCATCTTAGAGAGAAAACAGAGGATTGTACCCAATTTGACAGATGTTAGAACTCAAACTACACATATCTAGAACTCCTATTACACATAACAGACTAGAGTTTCATTAATTACAAATAGACAATCTTTTGAACTTAAAATGGTGTATTCCAGACATATTCCTGCTTTCTTTTTATCATTATACCTCTAACCTTTGCTTGGCTGCCTTGAATTTAAAAAAGAAACAAAGACAAGCATCCATTCATTCTTGCTATTTGAATGAGCTATGTTAGACATAAGAAAGATCAGCCATAATTACTTGGAAGTTGCAAGTGAAGAAAATGAAAGCAAGCAGGCACCATTTCCTTGAAGCCACCATCAACATGCTACCAAAAAAAAACACCAAATCATATACCACTAAAATAATTCCATGACAAATTTTTGTGTCATAATGACATGGCAGGCAGGCCCCATTTTTATTCTTTGTTGTCTTTTCACCTTTTCATATGTGGAGTCTTTATGCCATTTCAGTAATCTATATCATATTAGATAGTGACAATAAGTATGATATAAAAAAAATTCATATGCATTATTTGTATATGTATCTATGTGCATTAACTTATTGTTTCAAGATTATCATTTATATCATGATTTATTTGTGTATCGTTGCATAGAATTGTGTTTTAAAATCTTTATGTCTTTTTACTGGTCATTATGAGCTAATTTGAAATGCATTGTTGTGACATGTAATATTAGACATTCAATGTTTAATTAATTTTGATGATATGATAAGGTAAAATTATTAGAGCATGCTTTAAATTTTTGAAGGTCAAATAACACAATTATGTACACCATTTGCATGTTGGTAAATGTTGCCTTCAATCTTTCTCATCATGACACTGTGTAAATTAATTGTTAACATTACAATTATTTAGTAAAAATTATACAAGAAGAGCCTGACATGGTGGACCTACTTGCAGAGCCTTCACTTGAACTTGCCTCTCTTCCCTTCATTTGAAGTTGTTAATGGTGGCTTTAGACCTTGTACAATGACTTTGTCAATGGTGCCTCCAATGTTGGTTGAAAGTGGGATACAACTATGATATTTTACTGATAGGTGAAAATATGGGTCCCGATAAATGAAGTCTAATGAGGTACCCAAGTACAAAGATATACCCCCAAAGAGAAGCTCCCAACATGAAAAAGGAAGTACAATCCTCATAATAAAGAGAAAAATGGAAGGAATAAGATGCCTCATCCAAAGACGACACCCGTCACTCCTCAAACTCACAAATGAAGGAACTTTCTTTTAGTGAGGGGTTTGGTGAAGATGTCCACAATTTTCTCTTATGCATAATGTCAAATATAGAGTTTTTGAACATAATTAATGAAATGAGAACTTATAACACTTAAGATAATGCCATCTATATGAGCTCATAAATATTCTCAATCTAATTGTGATTATGTGTCATTTGCAACAAACCTTCTTTCATGCTAAATTTCTCTCTAGTGAAAATGAAGTATTTCAATCACATCCTTCACCACTCTCTTTGCTAGATCTTTGAAGTTTCAATGGCTAGTCTTAGTAACAACCAACTAGAAAGAAGGATGAAATAATGTTAAATTATTTGAGTGAATAAAATAACTTATTAATTACTATTAAAAACCAATATCGTATTAAAAGTGGGTATTTGATAATTTAATAGTAAAGTAGTTTCAAAACCAATGAAAAGTTAATATATCTTTTTGGAAGATGGGTTCATATATAATTTGAAATAAACAAATTTAAGCTGAATAATAATACTACAAATTTAAAGGATAAAATTGTTGATTGAAGGTATAAATTTCGTTTAAATAATTAATAAATTAAAAGTATTAAAAATAAGATAAATTATAAAATTAGACTATAATTTTTATATAACAATTTAAAACTAAAAATATTGTATGAAAGTATATGTATTATTTATTTTTAGTAATTAAATAATTAATAAAATTAAAAAAAACATAAAAAATAAGTAGAAATACATTTTAAAATTAAATTAAATTTATAAAAGAAACTAGTCCTGTCAAGATAATCTTGGCGACTCCTGGAATAGTCCCACTTCCATCCCGAGGATTCCGCACATGAAAAGGTGAAGACAGACAACTAAACGTGGAAAGAATGAAAATGGGCACGCTTGTCGTGTCATTATGATATAAAAACTGAGAAATTTGCAGTCAAGGAGGTTGGATCTTATAAATTCGGAATTTAGGTGGGAAGAAACAATGAAAAGGAAGTGAATTATCCAAAAGGTTGTTAGAAATTATTAGAGAGAGATAAAAGGTAATAAAGGTATCACATTTAACTTATTTTCTTTGACATTATGATAATTTAGACAAAGATAAATACATTTTTTTTTGTATTGATCAAAGTAATAAGAAAATACAAGAATGAAGTTATTAAAAGTTGTTGAAGTACATAGTCAACTAAAAAGACACCCACCTTGATCAAAAAAAAATCAAAAAAGACAAATTACAAGAGTTGTACAACAAATTATAGAGACATATATTTAGTGTCTTTGTCTCTTTTCTTTGTCAAGGAGATGCCTAGAAACTACTAGAAAGAGATCAAGAAAAATATCTTTATTGTCTTTATCTCTTTTCTTTGTCAAGCAGTTGCCTAGAAATTAAGAAGGGGAGAGAGAGATAAATGGCATAGCCAGCTAAAAAGACATCCATTGTGACCCAAAAAACTAACCAAAAAAGACAAATTACAAGAGTACAACAGAATATAGAGACATATATTCATGTTTTTATCTCTTTTCTTTGTCAAGGGGATGCCTAGAAACTACTAGAAAGATAAAGACAAATATCTTTATTGTCTTTATCTCTTTTCTTTGTCAAGGAGTTGTCTAGAAATTAAGAGGGAGAGAGAGAAAAATGTGGTCAAAGAAAAGAGTTGGAATCTTTAATTATTGTCTTTATCTCTCTCCATTAATTTCTAGGCACATTGCATGTATTTGTCTATTTTTTTTTAGCCAAGAAGTAGCCTAGAAGTTATTGGAGAGAGATAAAATCAATAAAGATACCAACTCTTTGCTTTGCCTACAAGTTTCCTAGAAATTATTGGAGAGATAAAGGCATAAAAGATAACCAACTTTAATTGTCTTTTCCTTGTCATTATGGCAATCTAGAGATGGATATCTTTATTGTCTAATTTATCTCTTTTCTTTGCCTAGAAGTTTCCTAGAAATTACTAGAGAAATAAAGACAATAAAAGTTACCAAATTTTAACTCTCTTTTCCTTGTTTTTGATATAAAAAGCAACAAAACAAGGGTGTTGTCCCATGAAAACAAGGCACCAAAGGCCATCTAGAGTAAGCACATTAACAACACAGTGACAAAAGAGAACACCGAGCCATCACCCACAACAAGTCATATCAAAAACCAAAAAACAATAGTAAATAAACATAGTCCATCATGCAAGCATGATACGTAGTAAACGAGACCAAAGACCCCCAGGGGTCAAACCAGAAAAATAACATTAACAAATAAATAGTCATAGAGAAATAGATAAAAACAAATAGACCCAAAGGCCTATTTTTTTCCCCCCCTGCAAGGTTTTTCCTAGATAGTAGTCGCCCAATCCACCATGAGGAACTCAAGCAGCTCCTTAAAACCAACATCATCTTCACCATCAGTCATGGACTTGTCCTTCTGCAACAAGTATAGACTAGTAGCTGACCTGTGCATGACCTTCAGGGCAAAG
>VDFB02000363.1:59399736-59462686 GCA_007258455.2 Sequoia sempervirens | reverse complement strand
AAATAATCTCTCTAGTTTCATTGTCAATCTGTTTCAGCCACATGCCACCTCTTCCTCTGCCTTTGGTATTATAAATTTATTCTAGACTATGATGGGAATGACAACCCATTGAGGGGCGACGGTTGAGACAAGAGCAATAACGACTAACTCTTTGTTGCACCCTCTCTTCCCTGCAAGCTTGCTGCCTTAGTTCGATAATCAAGTAAACTGTAGTTTTAGCTTATTTAGTGATTTCTTAGAATTGTTTTAGCTCCATCTAAACTTGAATAGATTTAGACACATATATAGAAAAGGACGCAAATTTTCAAAGACTTATATTCTCTCTTTATGGTTAATAGCAAATTGGACTAGGGGACTTAAAAATTTATGCGAATGATATATGATTTCGATTTCATTACAACCCTTGGATTTATAATTATTAAGTTATGATTTCATTCCTTTATCCTTAGATATAGACACTATTTCAGTCTGTTTTTTAAAAAAAAGCAAGTTTCCTTTTTGATCTAGGGGCTAGGAAATAAAAATCGAAACCTTCTTAAAAGAGAAAATACATCTTAATTCTTGGTATGGAAAAGAGGGTAAGACTTTATCTCACCTTTTAAGATGCTTTTGTTTTATCACAATTTCTCTTTTAAGAGAATATTTATAAGGAAATTAATATGAGAGGGATGCATAATCATTTATTGATAATATTTAGTTCTTGTATGGGTAACTTTAAAGTAATAGATATCTTTCTGTTTGTTTCTTTTGTAAAATTAAGTAAGTACTTCTAAAAAGAATTAGTTAATTAAGAGTGAACTAATTAAGATTAAAGGAAGATATTAATTATATTAAATTTATTCTAATTTTATATATATACATAATGTATGGAATTTAAATTGGAGGACAATGATAAAAGAATTAAACATGTAAATTGAGTTGTTATAAGACATTTGACCAATGTATAGATTTCGATTGCAATTTACCTAAGCACATTATGTATCGTAATTCAATTGGGAATTATTCTTTGAAAGATAAATTAATATTTATACATCTATAAGTCTAGTAGTAATACATTTAATGGGTACCATTTTAATGTTGTTATATGGTTATCCAATGACCTTGAATTCAACGATCTTGCATGCTATGGGACAATGCTTCGTTAATTCCTAAGTGAGTAGCGTGAGTTATACTACCTTTATAGTTGAATTGTAAGGTTATTATGTGAGTTAATTAACTAGGAAATTACATTATGATTGTCTCAAAATGATTATTGGAGAGAGATGACCTTTTAATTTAATTTGAGATGCGGAAACAAGAATAATTCGTTATAAATACTACGTAGATAATGTTTTTTGTGAAAAAGTTTAATTACTGATATAATCTTATTAAGAATATGAAAATATGTCTTGAGATGATTATGAAATGTGATTATTTAGCATCCTTAGTTACTTAAAATTTCTCTTTCATAAATGGATGGATAGAATGTGTTTGTTTGTTTATTGTTTGTTCATTAAGTGTATTCACGTGTTTAACGATTGTTATGATGAATTTATTTCGATGTGTCTACCTATCTCTTGAGTTGTTTGGTTTCTGAGGTGATTTTATTCATTGAGTTCGCATTTGATTAATGAATGAGTTTGATGGATCTTTATTATTTTGGTCGCCCGTTTGAGTCCTTTTGGTTGAGGAGATTTCCTTATGTTAAGTTTTTGTGTTGGGACTGTATTGCTTCATTTTACCCTCGTTTGTGGGTTGTCGTTCTTTTGGCTTCCAGAGGCTTGAGATGATTGTCAATTAATGTTCTCCTTTTATGTGCCTTGATGTGGCAGAAGTGTTTGGTATCAAGGGATTTTGAAAGGGTTGTACGAAAATTTGTGAGACTTTGATTTTTTACTTGTTAGCGAGATGGGTAATGCCTCGCATGCTTTTATGTTGTGATCCTTTGTTCAAATTATGATGGTACAACCCTTGGTTGTTTTGGTTTTGATCGGTGTTGGTCTCTAGGGAGAGTGGCTCCTCGTGGGGGCCAGCGCCCTGTTTAAGGGGAAGAGCTCAGGATAACCCCCGAGTGAGTTAGTAAATAAGTGAAAACCTAATAATTAACTTAGGAGGGTTGGGTTGGGTAGTAATATCATTGCAAGATTTTAAAATGGATGCCTTGTCTTCATTAGTGCTTCTGCAGACTAATGGAAGGCTGAGAGGTGGTGAGCGAGGAGTCATGACACAGTGCTTCCCGCGAGAGGGTTCACGGCTCATGGAGTCACCCTGGACTGAGCCTTGGGTTGGGAGGAAGGGGAGCATGATAGCATAAGATGGGGACGGCGCCTCCGGTTGGGAGAAGAAACACATGATAGCCCATGGACTATGCGATGACACTCTCCCTAGTTTCAGTGTTTTACTTTATTATGTTCCTCTGGAAGAATGTTATGGGAGTTGGTTTAGATTGTTGTTGAATGGACTTATATTGATTTATGGAGTATTGCCTTGATGCATCTTTGGTGTACTTTGTGGTCTTGTATGATCTCATTGATATTTGACTTATGACCTTATACTCTTATGGTGTTGTGATATGATGTTATTGTATTGTTTAATTGCAATTTGGAATTGTATTATGTTTATTATTTCAGTTTGGTTTGGAAGTGTTTCATGGTCATCCTTTGGTTACTTGTTTACTAGTCATTGCTTTGATTTATGTGATGAAATTTATGATTTTAAGTTATTATGTTGACTCTTGGATGTTGTTGATTATGTCATTTGCCCGTCACTTGGGTTTTGTGTGATATTTTTTGTATGATGTTAGAGTCTTTGTGGATTAGTGTTTGGATGTTCTTGGTTGAGGTCTCACTTTTGCTTATGACCCCTTGCTTGCGGGGGTGGGTCTTGGACCCGTGGTGGTGGAGCGTGCTAAGCACCCCATTGGGTCCCGGTCGAGAGGATCGAGGTGAGGTGAGGTGTTGTTGTGACTCGAGGTTGTATTTGTCTTGGAGCCCAGGTTATGATACTTTGTATTCATGTTTATTTGTATCATGTTATCTTGTGTATGGTTTCCATTTTTGTTTGGAAACACTTTTGTATCATTGTACCTCTTGAACATTGTATTGTAATGTAATGCTAAACCTCATGTGGATATTGGCCATGGCAATTGTTATTCAATGTGTTGAGTTAATCATGTATATGTTGTATTTACATACACAGATGGTTTCTTATCAATGATGTATCATGTATGTGTTACATTCGCTAATGTTTACTTTGTTACAGGTTATATCTTTGGCTTTTATTCTTTATTGTTGTATGTAATTAAGTTCGTAATGTCTCCTTGTGTACCCCAAGGGATAAGCATGTGTTAATGAATCTGCCAATTAGAAATTCATGTTATGACTTAATGTATTATTACATGTATTTATGTTAACTTTAAAAAAAAAAAAAAAATTATTGTGTTGATGTCCTTTGGGGGTTATACGGCCTGGTAGTTACATGCCCCAAAGGTGGGATCCCTTTTAAGTTTGAGCACATGTGGCTTAGGGATCCATCCCTGCACGATCTTATGAAGACTTGGTGGAGTGAAGTAAAAGGGGGAAATCATACATGCATGTTTCTTCTCAGGCAAAAGCTGGCACACATCAAGAATAGATTGAAAGATTGGAACAAGGAGTTCTTTGGTAACATTTTCTTGAATAAAGCACGAGTGGAAGGAGAATTATCCAAGCTGAATGAAAAAGTCATTGAGAAAGGAATGGATGGGGCAGACTTCGATCTGGAACAACAACTTAAGGCAGAGCTTAACGAGCTCTTGGCCAAGGAGGAGATTCACTGGAGATAGAAATCAAGGGAGGTATGGCTGAAGGAAGGCGACAAGAATACCAAATTTTTCCATAGGACTGCGAATTGCAACAAGACTCGGAGAAGCATTTCGGAGATAGCAAGGGAGGATGGGTCGGTAACACAAAACACAGAAGAAGCGAACCAAGCAGCAGTGCAATACTTCCATTCGATCCTCAATAGAGCAGCTGGGGATAATAGGAGGGAGAGGGAACTATTTCTGAATCGGATTCCATCACTGGTCAATGATGCAGATAATTTGATGCTCTACGAGTCCATTAGTTTGGAAGAAGTTAAACATGCAACATTTCAATTGGGGGCTGATAAAGCTCCTGGACCGGACGGATTCTCGGCCAGATTCTTTCAAGCTTTTTGGGAAATCATTGGGTCAGATGTACATATGGCGGTTGAGGAGTCAAGGAAAAAAACAACAATGCTAGGGGCCTTTAATCATACTTTCCTTGCTTTAATTCCTAAGAAGAAAGTTCCACGGAGCTTCGGGGATTATAGACCAATTTCCCTATGCAACACTATTTACAAAATCATAACAAAGATAATTGCCAATAGACTCAAGAAAAGTCTAAAGAAAATCATCTCGGAAGAGCAAAGCGGGTTTTCACCAGGCAGATCTATCTTTGAAGGCATCATTGTAGCGCACGAAATGATTCTAACTGCTAGGAAAGCAAGAGCTCCAAGCATGATTATTAAACTCGACATTCTTAAGGCATACAATCTGGTGGACCGTCAATTCCTGATGGATATTCTGAAGAAATTTGGCTTCAAACAAGATTGGGTGGATTGGGTGCAAGGCTGCATCAATTCACCCAAATTCTCTGTGATTATGAACGGGTCTGCACAAGGTTTCTTTGAGTCTTCTAATGGGATTAGACAAGGCGATCCTATGTCCCCATTTCTTTTTATCATCATGGTGGAAGCTCTAGGCAGAAGCATCTCACACCCAAGGACGGAAGGTAGTTGGAAAGGCATCGAAGTTGCCCCGGGCTTGGCTAGGGTGACTCACCATCAATTCGCCGATGACACCATCTTATTTGGTGAGGCTTCTAGAACAAAAGCTCGTGGAATCAAGACGCTGCTGGATGAATATGGTATGGCCTCTGGACAGAGTGTGAACTGGCACAAATCCGAGGTGTTCTTTTTGAATGTACAGCCAAGGCTCCAAGGTGATTTAGTCAGAATTTTGGGCTTGAAAAAAGCTAACTTTCCTGGGAGATTTTTAGGATTACCTTTGTTCTCAAGAATTAATAAAGTCAGCTATTGGGAACCTTTATTAAACAGTTGTAGGAAGAGCTTGGAAGGTTGGAAGGGGAAGTGACTCTCTTCGGCAGGTAGGGTAGTAATGCTTAAATCAGTTCTTTCTGCTATTCTGATTTACTCCATGTCCTGCCTGAAGCTCCTTGCGTCAGTAGAAAACAGGCTGATTCAAATCATGAGAAGATTTTTTTGGGGTGGCACTGGGGATGCGCAGAAGTTTCCACTCATGGCGTGGGAAAAGATTTGCAAACCAACTGGCGCAAAGGGGGCAAGTGTGAAGCAATTGCACCTAATGAATATGGCCATGGGTGCGAAGCTTGTGTGGAGTATGTATCGGAATAGGCACCAACAGTGGGTACAAATATTGTGAAGGAAATACCTTGGCTCGGCTGAGGATAGTCGGATCCTTACTGTCCATAACCCACCAAAGGGGTCAGCGATCTGGAACTTTATTTTGGATTGTAGAAGTATCATCACTAAACACATCACATGGGAATTGAACAACGGCAGGAGGGCTGCATTCTGGGAAGATTCGTGGGAGGGACATTCTACCTTGAAGTCCATTCCTCATTTGGATGAGATTCGAAGAGAAACAAAACAGGTCTGGGGTAGGGAAGTTTGTAACTATGGCACGATCTCAAGGGAGAATGGTGTGCTGAAGTGGCAATGGAAGTCTCTAGCAGAACTAAATGCTCCTCAGGCCCAAAAGGAGATCTTGGCAGAGTTACTGCAACACAGAGCTTGGGTGGTTTTAGAAGAAGAGGACAGGATTAGGTGGTGTGCTTCACCAAAGGGGGAATATAGGGTCAAATTAGGATACAAGATTGGGGAAGCAATTGTAGAAGTTAATCAATGGCCAAAAGATCTTCTGTGGGGGAAATACGTTCTACCTAAGGCTGGTGTTTTTTCATGGTTGGCAATCCAAAAGAAAATCCTTATGTAGGATCACTTGGCTAAAGCTGGCATTGTTGGTCCGGGTAGATGTCCTTTGTGCAAACACCATGATGAAGATGCAAATCATTTACTTTTGGCATGTCCCTATGCAAGGTATTGCTAGAACTTCCTTCGATCCAAATTAAATTATTCTTGCCCTCAACCTCAAGAGCTACTAGATTGGTTTATTAGTTGGCCATGCATTAGGAAGCAAGATTTCTTTGGCTACATCTGGCAGATTGCTCCTTCAATTGTCATCTGGGAGATCTGGAAAGAGCGAAATCAAAGGATCTTTAAAGGTTAGATGATTCCTAGGGAACAGTTGGTTAAGAAGTTTGAAGCCTCTATTGTTGAAATTGTGAACTCGACAGTAAGATTGGTGAATGTAAAGCACAATACCTTTTCTAGCTAGGACAGCGAACTGATCAAGATTTTTAAGGGGTTAACGGTCCCTAAATTGGTAGGCGCCAAGCTCTCAACTTATCAGGTTGATCCGCGGAAAGAAGCAAAGTGGTGTGGCTCATGCCTAGGGTGGGTCAAAATAAACTTTGAGGGTGCATCAAAGGGTAATCTGGGGCCGAGTGGAATTGGTTGTGTGGCACGCAATGAGGAGGGGAAGATTTTAGCAGAATGCATGGAGTATATAGGCGAAACCACAAACAACATTGCTGAAGTCAGAGCAACACTAAAAGGCTTGGAACTGGGCAAGGAATTGGGGGCGAGGAGAATTCATTTGGAGGGTGACTCTTTGATCATAGTAAATGCAATCAAACAAAACTCGGCTCCCAACTGGAAGATTAGTAGGTGGTTGGTAGCCATCAGAACCTGTATTGTGGATTTGGAAGATTTTCAAATAAGCCATATTTATAGGGAGGGGAATACTTTGGCGGATGAGCTGTCAAAGAAAGCCATTGCTGGAAGAGGCCATGGATAGGCAATGTGATGGCGGTGAAGTATCAGAGTGATGGAGTTGAGTTAAGGCAAACTATAGTAGGAAGTTTGGTATTTTGGTGGAGTGATTTGGCATGCAGATTAAGAGATCTTGCAAAAATAAGATCATTCATATCATTAATATCATGAAGAATCTATGGGTGCTGGAGTTTTGAGCCCAGATTATAAAAACAAAATATACATTAAATAAGTAATTGTTTACTAAAAAAAAATATTTTACTTATCCACATGTATATCATGATTATAATTAGATAACTCATTATAATTAACTTAATGAAAGTCCTTTTATTGACAAAATGAGAAACCATTTAAAATTTCAAATAAACTCTCTTTAAAAATAAATTAGTATTCCATTTATATTTTAAAATAAACAAACTTTACAAAGATAAAAAACATAAATAAAAATGAAATGATATAAAACTTTAAATATTAAAAATAAAAACTGAAAATTAAAAATAAAAGATTTACTAAATAAATAAATTTAAATAAAATAAAAAAAATTAGACTTAAAAAGTAATGTAATATAACTCTTGATTTCCTTTTAAAAAGCAGGAATACGTTACTGTTAAGTGAAAAAGTGAAAAAGACTTCACTGTTCAATAGAAAACGTTGAAAGCATATCATATGGGAGAGAGAAGTTTGGAAAATTTTAAATAACATAATGTTTTTTATATATTATGAAATTGCATGCGAGCTTTGCGAGTTAGTGTTTAAAGTATCTAACATTCAATAGTTATATTATTGGGTTAGTAAATTTCTTAAAATATTTATTATCAAAGGTTTAGAGTTGTAATAGTAAAAATAGTATATTTTATATATATATTTTTTTATTTTTAAATATTTTGAGTGTAATAATAAGTTTTTAAATGATATATTTTATATGAATTTGGTTCATGATATTATTATTCATTTTCAAAAATTGTTTCTAATTTTTAAATCTTTCATTGATCACTTTTTTTTAGATATGTAGGTGGGGAATTTACCCAAGTCATTTTTCATGTTGTAGATTTGATCTTTCAACTTTAAAATCTAAAATAGAAATTTAGATCTTGTTGATCTCTCTGACTTGACCTTTTTACTAGCTATTGTGAGCCAACCCATGTATGTTTGTGTTGATATGTGTGTTATGTTATTATTTTAGGACATTTTATTATTATCTAAAATCACAATGATGAACTTTGAATGATTGAAGATAATTTATGAGAATATCTTAGTAGCATTATCAAATCATTATATCAGCATACATCGTCATTGTTCCAAATTTATTGACTTAGTACAACTAGAGATCTAAAAAAGAAAACATGATCTTCACAATTCAATAGATTACTCAAAGTTATTTACAAGTGTAGATTTGAACTAGAGTAAAAACACAATTAATTTACAAATTTTGAGACACTTGTTAAATTAGACCTTAAAATTTTAATATTTCATTAATACAATTCATGTATCTTAAACATCATTTCTCAACTTTGAAATGTGTCCATTTTATTTCCAAAAAAATATTTAATCATACATACAAATGTGTTAATTTAATGTCATATATTTTCTATATCTCCACAAATAATATAACACTAGATTATTTGAAATTATAAGATTGATCCAATTGATTTGAATTTAGTTAATTTAATTCCACATTGATTTATGATTTAATTTAATACCTTAAATGTTTTCTACATTTACACAAGTAATTTAATTTACATAAGTAATTTAATTTTAGTATATTTGAAATAATATTATTAGTCCAATTTGTTTCAATAAGTCTAGTTTTTTTTATTGAGTTAATATGATTGGTTTTCTTTGTTTTGAATAAACTCTACTAGTCTAGAATACATCTAATTTGTTTGGAATGAATGAAGTCTCTAACTTATTCTCAATATATTTTAGAAATATAGACTAATTGTGAGTCTACCTTATTTGAAACTATCTTTTATTAATATTGAAGACTTGTATTATAAATGTTTTAAAGTAGTTGGTTCAAACACTTTCAATGAATCTCAATTACATGTTATAGTGATGTAGTGTTTTGATTAAAAGGAAAAACATGTTTTGAAGGGACCCGAAACCCTTTACAAAAGAGACACAAAAAGTTGCTAAGAGAATATAACAATCAACCACCACCAGCAACCCAACCAACAAAAAACCGACCAACATGGGAGCTAAATAAAAGTAAGACAACCAACAACCAGCAACTTCCACTAGCAAAACAACAAAAAACTAACCAACCAGAGACCAACAAAAGAAAGCAACAAAAAAAAACTAGAAACTAATGAAGGCCACCCAGAGTTTTGGCCATTTCAACATGTCGGGACTTATGTTTTCCAACCATATCCAATAGTTCCTTTTTTTCAACATCAAAAGTTTTTTTCCACTTCGTCGACCCTCTGCCAACCAGCACCTTGTTGTCATCCTTGAGGGATTTTTTTCCCTTACCCTTAGCCACATGATCTATCTCCATGAGTTCTGAGAAGTAGACCTGTTCTTCCCTAAGCTAACTAATTTTCTTGAAAAGTGTCTCTAAGGCTTCAACGCTATTCTTGACTAAGACATGACTCACCTGCAACAAATTTCTGATATCATTATTTAAGCTTGTAACTTTAGCCTCGAGGGCTTTCAGTCTATCCTCACATTGCTCCTTGAACTCATTATGGGAGTGTTCCAGCTCCACCAATCTATCAATGAGGATATCTGGAACAAAGGTCTTCGGGATATTCTGCAAATTTGCCTTAAGGCCCCTGATTTTAATGTTGATTTTATTGAATTCTTGCAAGGTCCATTTAACCTTGTCATATCTAATAGGCCAAACATTGAAGTGTCCTCCTCATCTAAGTACGAGAAATCCTCCGATAAAGGGTCAATTTTTAGGGGCAGATCAACATTTCTATTGCTCTAATTGTCCACATTTCATTCACCAACCTCCTTATCCAGAGAAGCCTTGTGTAAATCATGAACAGGGGAATCCTCCACAGTCACATCAGTTATGTTAGGGTTATTGCTAACCTCATCCTTTGTAGGATCCCTGGTTGCCACATCAAACTCCTTTTTCTTCAAATTAGCCAATCTCTTTGATAGGCTTCTTGGTTTTTCAACCACATCAACCATCTTCTAGGCTCCAACCTCAATAGCCCCACCAACAACACCTTTATCATCGGCCACATCCTCCACTCTAGGAGAGGACCCATCAAACCCTACCTCTGTGTCTTCACTCCCAAAAATGGCCAATCTCTTGGGGGCCTTGTTAATTTTGGAACTTGCCACCTTCCTCTTCTTCGACCCCAAAGCCACACCAACCTCATCCTTGTTCCACTCTTCCTCCTCGTCCAATGAGGACTCTGAATCCGATGACCCAGAAAGGGCATCAAAATCTTCCCCCATACCAGTGATGGTGGGAACTGAGGTAATAGACTGAACATGCTCCATAATAAGCAAAATAAGCCCTTCATGAAGGATAGGGGCCCTCTTGTTCTTCATATGGGCATACACAGAGGATTCCAACAAAGAAAGAACAAAAAAAGGAAAGGAAATGAACAAGCCATGCCTGAAATGATTAAGAAAAGTGAAGTGGTGGCCAAGAAGCACCTTAAATCTCCCCTCCAGCGTCATGTATCGCATCAACACCTCCACAACCCTAGCCCAAATCTTCTTTAGGGAATTCCTATCATAACCCCAATTCTCCAACTTAACTAAATTTTTCCTTTCACCATCCTTAAAAAATTAGGTCATGGCCTCCTCATTGCTCTTTTTGTCCTTAAAAAATTTCCTACCCACAGTCTGAAAACCTATAACAAAAGAAATAAAGTCCTCATTCACTTCCACCTCCAATCCCTTCACCACAAGTTGGCGATTATGCTAGACAAAAAAAAATTGGCCAAAGCATTAGGGTCATGCCCATGTAATCTCTCCAAAAAAGGAGTAAAATTGTCATGACTGAGAATGTTCCACAACTTCTTCCTCCTCTAAATATCACCACACGATTCTGGCTCAACACGATTCCTGTCACCACCCATGGAGCACCTGGTAGCAAACACCCAACTCTGGCAGAAAATAACCATATACTATGGCATTTGCAAGTATTTTTAGTTTCTCTATCTAGACGGTCCTTTAGCCCATTATTCCATTATCTATTTCCTTTTTCTACGTACATATACTATTTTTTGTCATAGATTTTACACTAGGTGACCTTATCCCTTGCATATCTCACATGCCTTAATGATCTTATATTAGTGGATATGTTTATATATCATATGTTATGTTTTTATTGCTTGTATGAGTTATTTTTATAGGTTAAAGCTTGTATTACCTCGCTATTGGGGACAACACTAGGGCATTATGTACAAACCTTTATTTTATGTGCTCACATGCTTATCTCTTTTTCATCACTTGATAGATCTTATTTGATTATCATATTATGTTATTGCTGATATTTATTGCATATTCTTGTGCTTTATACAATGATATATTTTCTCCTTACATCCTTTGTGTTGGGATGTCAAAAATAAATTTATGAAATCTATCTAAGTCCTTGCCCATTTTTTGAAATATTCCAAAAAACTTTACCATATCATCCCTTGTAAGATTCCTTGTGTGTTGTGGAGGTCAACTATTTAATAAAAAAATATGTGTTTGTGTGTTTTAAGGGCTTATGCTCCATGACCTTGGGTTGTAGTATTTTGGGTGAGATTTAGACATGAGGACTAAATCTTTTCTAATAGTTTGGCCCATAGCAAGGAACCAAAAATAATTTGAAAAACACAATAAGGAGAATGCGAATCCCTCTTTGTTGTCTCAAGGTTGTTTTAAAGTAAAAATTAATTTACAATTCTTGTCCTCCTCCATAAGTGAAGTAAGAGTAAGTCATTTCTCATCCTTCATATACACCAAAACAAGGAAGAATTCATCCTTATTCTCCAATGAAGAATTAGAAAGTAATATTTGACAATCCTATTGTCACTTTTTCTAATGATTCTACATCCACATGGATCCCAAACAAAATGCAAATACTTAAAAGGCACCTATTCCAAAAATGGAGAGACACTGGCTAACAAAAGACCCCATTCCCATTCCTCATGTATCATGTACATTCACAAAAATTAACATATCTTATCATAACTGTAAGAGATGGGGACCACCATGTGTGAGACCCCAGGTCATGGAGGGTCAAGACACGAGAGGCTACCCTAACTTACCTTAGCTAAGTGTAGTGTTTAGGATATGGGGATGAGAATGATGAGGATTATAGAACCCTGCGACCACTCGTCAATCCCAAGTTTTAAGGTGGGGCTAGGCAAGTCAGTTTTTAGGTCCAAATCTGCACCTCAAGGAGCTCTCTACCCAAGGACATCAACGCGGACTATGGACAACAACGCGGTGCGCTAGCGTCTCAAAAGTGCACTGTAGTTCATATGGTCAGAACGCAGCCAAGGCAAGGTTAAACTCATTAAAACTACTAACAACCTAGCTTAACAACTTCTAAGAGAACAAAATAATACTATGAAATAGGAGAAATATAAATGGAGGTGATAAAGTAGATATACCAATGCTAAGGTGACAAAGATGATCTCGTAGAAGAGCCTATTCGCCAGCTAGATCCACAAAGTGCATCCACCTACACATAGCAAGAGAGAAAATGTTGTGGGGGTTGTATAGGGGCCTGCCTCAGTCAGACCCCTGTTTAGGTGTTTCCACCGCCATGAAAAACCAAAAGAACAAGATAAAGAAGCAACGTAATGAAAACACAAACACTACAATGTAGTACCATGCTACTCACCAAATGATAGAGGAGAGGAGATGGAAGCTTACCACCTCCACCAAGAGCACTCAAGGTTGCTTGGGGGAGAAATGAGAGGAACTCAAGCTTCTTCTGCGTATGGCGTGGTCCCAAACGTGCTCTACCAAGTTGATGGGATGTGATGTTGCTGCAATGGAATGCTTGGAAGTGAGTGAAAAAAAGCTTGTGGAGTGATGTGAGAGTGTGAGTATGGAAGCTTAGTATGTTCAAGAGTTGGAATGCAAATTGAAAGAGTGAATATGAAGGAATGAGGAAGCAAACATCCATATTCGGGTTGGTCGGATGAAGGAGGCATTACAACTTTGCTGCCAATGGGAAGAGTAACGCCTCTGCTGGCTCAGCCATAGGAATATGCCAGGGATGTAAGCGTGCCACACAAATGTTTTCACGCCACACGGGCTTCCCTGAAAGAAATGCCTCCAGTGACATATAAAATAGGCTCCACGTGGACCGCCAACAACAAGCTTAAGTAAATTTAAGCCTCCAACTTTGGTTTTCTAAAGTGTATAAAGACAAAAAGGGGAATTGTGCCTAGGGTGCAAATTCACTCTTTAACATTGGAGATCTAGTTCTTAAAGAGAATCAGCATACCCAACAGGACTGAGACAAGAAAGGAAAGTTTGAACCTAATTGGTTGGGTCCTTATGTTATTATAGAAAAGTATGGATTAGGGGTGTACCGCCTTGCCACACCTAAAGGGGAGCCCCTCAAAGAGCCTATCAACATAATGCACCTGAAGAGGTTTAATACCTAAATCAACTGGGTCCTCCCATCCTACCAAAAATTAGAAAAAATACAAAAAAATTAAAAAAGTCAAAAATCCAAAAAATAGTAAAGAGAAATAAATTTGTCCTATGGTGCAAAACCACCCTTACTGGCGCCTTGGATAAGTACGGTTGGTGAAAACCTGATAACATCCATCATTCGTAGAGAGCTTAATCATTATCTACCATGTTTCCTAGTTGTTGCATGTCTCCATCCATCCTATCCTCACATCCAACTCCTAACATCCTATCCTATCCTATCACTTCATCCACATCTCATCCTTGGCCACTTGGTATGTTTTGATTGATCATTGGATTATTATCAACTATCCATAATCCTAAGCTTTTTCATCCTAATCTAAGCTTATGTTGGTTTCACGTCATCATATAGGGTCCTTCATCGTGCTGGTTTCATCTAGTTCTTGTCTTGTCCTGTCGGTCCTTTTGGTCTTTGTTGAACTATGTTTCCCCTATGCTTTCACGTAGGCAAGGATGGTCATTTGATCCATCCTCAGGGAATTTTGACATCTTACTTCGATCATCCATCATTTGTCTCCATCGTCCCCTTTTCTCTCTTATCCATGGTCAGTCATTATTTTTCCTTTTTCCAAACTACGTTGCCCCTATGCTTTCATGTAGGCAAGGTCAATCTTTTGATCCACCCCTAGGGCTTTGTTTTCCTTTGTTGTCACCATCATCGATCTCCATTGTCCTCTTTTCTCTTTTATCCATGGTATTTTCTAAACTACGAGGGCTTTGTGCTTTCACATAGGAAAGGCTAATATTTGATTGACCCCCGAGCCCCTAGGTTGTTATGGTGTGTCAGTCATGTGTCAGTCTTTTGTCTTGTCTCTTGTGTTGTGTTGTCAAGTGTGTCCCTATCTAGCTGGTTCTTCACAAATGGGATCCTCTAATATCGAAAGATCTGATTAGTGTCAAAAATCATGCATCATGTGGGTCATCTTATTTTAGTATCCATCATCAGTCTCAATAGGATGCATCCTTCCTAATAGAGCTCATCAATCACATCCATCCTCTCAATCCTATGGCAAAGGATGTTTGAACTTGATTGTGATCTTTTGATGATTTTTTATTTTGTTTATTGTTTGAGCTCCCTATTACAGCTAGTCAAGGTTGCCATAATCTATCATATAATGATGTGTTTTGATTGGTTAACATAGGGGCATATCTTGATTGTTTATTGTTGTTGTCTATTGGGTTGTCCCATGTAGTACCCACCAGGATCTCGAAGATCTTGTGTTATGTTGGGACATCCCTTTGTGCTTGTGGTTATCCCAATGCCTGGCCTGACCAAAGTCTTTGTCACTTTGGGGTGTTGGGATAACCTTGTCTGTTGTGTTTTTTTTAGGCATTAGATGCTAACTTCACCTTGGTTTACATACCATAGTACCTAGTGTCTTATGCTATAGCAAAAAATAGTGCTCCGAAGATGGAAAATTAAATTATGATTGCATTTAATTTTCAATTTCATTGCAATGCATTCATCCCTATCCATTAACCTATGATTTTGGCTGTGCAAATATTCACCTTCTCTCTCTTGTTCTTCTTAAGGATATCAATGGTTTTCGACAGGTGCAATTTCACACCATTTACCCACATTCCCATGCAAGTCCTTATTGACACTTAAGTTTATTACATGTTGCATTATAGGTTCAATGCATTTTATCCCTAGTGCATTATCATCTTATATTAAGTTTTAATTATATTTGGTTATTCTAAGCATATTAGATTCATTTTCACATCCGTACATATTAGTTTATATCATTAACATATTACATGCATCACCACCTGCATCACAAAATGTTAAAGTCCATATCCATCATACATAAAATCATAAAACATGCATCACATCCTGCATTACACATGTTAGCTGCATCCATATCAGTATCAACATATAACATCATAAACATGTACATGTATTACATCATCATGATCACCCATCATAAAATCATAAACATACACATATGCATAAATAGAATCAACCATCATATACATAACATGGTGTCAATAAGAGTTGTCACACATCATATAAATATCCAAATCAAATGTCCATCACATAGCCCATAATAATGACCATCAATACTATCAAAACACATACACATCGTATACACTCTGTATACATCATAATCACAAAATAAAGTACAAGTACCAGGATCTAAATCAAATACTTTGTATTGTCCACCCTGCACCTATCAAAATCTAGTCTCCTATCATCTGCCAAAAGAGCTACTTGTGTCTGACCTCTATGGAGAGTCAAGCACTGGCCCTCTGCGAGGGAGGGTCCCCTACGAGTCATTGTATCCTCGAGTCTATGTCCCTAGTGACTGGGATGGTGCAGGAATCTGAGGAGCCTATCAAACATAATGAAACATGAGTTGTGTCAGATCTAGAACCACATGCTGATAAGCGATCATCTAGTAGGTTGCCTCCCTCATATACTCATCTCTCTTTGTAACCTAATACCTAGAAGCATTCTGCTCATGCCTATATCTATCTCAATCCCCACTAATGTATCTCCACTCCTACGTCCATACATCATGTGCCAACCTTAGTTGATCTCTCTCTGCTCCCAGCAATGACATTTGCTTTGCGGGCCTATCACTCTCATCCTCCATTTGTGCTTGCATAGCCTATATCTGTGCCTCAATTCTCTACATCTCTAGCCCTGTCTCGCCACCCACACCATGTGTTGCCTATGCCTGACTCTATGCCACATCTCTCTCCGTGATACCTTCCTAAGACACTCTTGCATCCCTCTCCCTCTATAGATTCTACACCCGTATCTGTGTTGCATCCCTCTCCCCCTATAGAGTCTGCACCTGTATTAGTATTGCATACCTCTCCCTCAGCAAATTCTGTATTTGTATCTGTGTTGCATCCCTCTCACTTTGCACCATCTCTATTTGTCCCTATGCTACATCCCTCTCCTTCTGTAGGGTCTGCACCTGTACCTACACTACATCCCTCTCCCCCTGCAGGGTCTAGAACTGTCTCTGTCCTGCATCCACCCTCTCCTGCATTAGCCTCATCTCTCTGACTATCTGATCGACCACCTCTACCCTGACGTGAAGATCATCTCGCTCCCGCCTCAGCTCAATCCTCTCTCTAAACAGTCCCTCCACTTGCCTCCTCAAGTCCTCCATGTCCCTCTCTTCCTGTGTCATAGCCTCTAATGATATCGGGTCTGTCGCTACCTCCTGCCCCCTGACTTGTTGAATCGCCATCGCTGCCTCTAACTGTTCTCACTGCCATCTCACAGCCACCACCTCCTCATGCTCCATGGAAACCTCTGCTCATAGTCCACTCACCTCGGCCTCTAGCTCATCCCTCTCCGCCTGTATTTGTGATGCCTCATGTTCTAGGCTATCCCAATCCCTTTATCCCTCTGGTCGCACCTTGGCCACCTCCTCCCGTAGCTCACTCACCTCTGCCTCTAGTTGACATCTCACCTCCTCTATATCTCTCAACCTCTACTCGGTGATCTATAATCTCACCATAGCCCCTCTCAGCAGTATGGTCAGATCCTCTCCTATCGATGGTACCATGGATAGTGGGGGAATATCATGTACCTATGTATCCATCGCTTTTTCCTCCCCCTCCTCTCTCTCATCCATCATCTCCACATTAGCATCATCTCCCCTATCCTCTCCCCTAATCTCCACCCTAACACTCTTATGTGGTCTCCTCCTCTTCCTCACTCCCTCCTGCTGCTATGCACCCCCAACTGCCATATGTCATCTCTCCTACTGCTTCGGTTGCCTCCTGCCCTCTCCCATCCCCCTACTAACCTATTATCCCTACCTCTTCTATCTCAATCCTCACTCTAACCCTCCTCCTCATCCTCTTCGGCTATCCCATGGCCCCGGCCTCACCCTATCCTCCATCTTGCTATCCTGCAGCCCCCACATCCTCCTGCCACCCCACTACCCTCGCTACCTCCTGTCCTCTCCTATGTTGTCCCCTTCTCCCTCTCCTCTAATCAGCCAATTTTTGCTCATCCTCTGATCCAAACCCTAGGGCCCCCACAATTGGATCCTCTAGAGTAATCTATGGAGGTAGGTGATGTCTACGCCACTTGGCATATCGATCTATCACCCTTGCCTTTATCTCCTCCCAGTCCTCCTTGGGTAGGGGAATAGCTGCAATGTCTCCCAGTGCTCTCTGGAAAACCTCGACGAAATCAGCTCTCCTCATGGCCACTCTCGGCTAATCTGTTGAAACATATCTGGATCCTATAGAATATCCTGTACAATCTTAAACTGTCTGGCCACTCTATCTGGCCTATGCACCTCCACTATGCGGGGTTCCCTCTCAACTAAAAAGCATCTGGTGCTGAAGTAGCCTCGGTGTCTCCTCTCATCCTCCCTCCATCTCGTAAATCGTAGAAACATGTATGGCCACCACACTATGTGCTCCTCTTGTAGGTCATCCAAGATTCTCCTCCATCTGTCTAGATCCCCCTAGCCCACATGGTGCAAAACCCATCCCTCCTCCTGATCATACCACCAAGCTATAGGTGTTGTCTCATTCGCTCATCCTGCCCTCACCACTCTTGGCCTAGCAACACTGATGTGTTCTCAGGAGAACAACGTCACTTGTGTCATGCTAAGCACCTCTCAGTAACAAATGACGTGCATGTCTCTATAAAGCTGTGTCAGTACGCATGTACCCCATGCAAGCTGCCCCACTCTCAGCTCGACAATGTGTCGAATCACCTCCATAAACCTCAAGCTACAGAAACACCCGCTTTGGCCTGACAGTAATAATTAGCTAATCAACCCACACATATATAGTGGTAATGGTGGCACCCTCAATGGCAGACATCGGTCCACATCCAACATCCCCCTCTGCACAAGTAGGTCATCTCGCCCAAATAACACCCACACAGTGTGATCTCCTCTCCCACCGACATTTATGCACTCACCAAATGGCCTGCTATGGGCAACCTAAAAATATACCATACGTGCTCCAATGTCACTGTCATCTCCCCTATCAGAAAATGGAATGTCAATGTCTCTGAACTCCATCACTCTATCAACGCTGTCAGCAGCACCCGCTGCACTCTAATTGTCGAATATCCTAATAGATGAAGCAATCCTGCCTGTGCCAAAGCATGGTGATCCGCTCCAGTCATAGTCGCCCTCGTCACCGCTAGCACCTCTTAATGCCTCTCACGTGTCCGCAGTGAGTCAAAAATCTGCATCCATACAACCCCACATGTCAGTCCTCTTATCTTTTTCATCTCTTTTTTTTTTCCCTCTCCCAAACCTAGGATATTGTTTTCCTAATTTTTCCACTCCCCCTCTTCTGGCCTATCTTTTTCCCATTTTTGCCTAGTCTTTTCTATCTCTTTCCCCCTCCTCCCCCTCCTCCCCCTCCCCTCGGGTGATCACCCCCTTGCTTTGGGTGGACCTACCCTGATTGACGAGCGAACCCACCCCAACCTGGGGTGGACCCGCCTCGGCTCGGTGGGTGAAACTGCATGCAGCCCAGGGTGGACCTGCCCTGGCTCGGTGGGTAGACCCGCCCCCGACCCAACGTGAGCCTGCCCTACCTCGGTGAACGGACCCACCCTGAGCTCGGGCAAGCCCACCCGGGCTTGGGGCGGACTCGCCTCGACTTGGGGCGAACCTACCCAGCTTGGGGCGAACCCACCCCGGCATGGGGCGAACCCATCTAGCCCAGGGCAGACCCACCTTGGGATGGGAAAACTCACCTGGGCGGGGTTGCCGCACTATGCCTGAGGCAAGCCCACCTTTCCCTTTTGTCCCTTTTCCCTTTTCGGGCATTTGTTTTTATTTTCCAGGGTGCATTTACCCTCTTGTTGGAAAAATCCACCCCTCCTTTCCCATGCCTCTAACAAGTGGTTTTTCCTACTCATTCAGTGAAATCAAAAAAATTCCCCCAACCCATTTTTCTAAACTAACCCGAAAACAAAACCCATATTTTTAAAAAAACATAAACACCAAAAAACACATCCAAAATGCTTAAAATCACAAAGAGGGTTTTGCATCTAACCTAGCGTGGAACCGTGCACTCGTGGAAAAATTGTCGTACCACATCCCCCAATGGATAATGTCTGAGTCATAGTCCTCTGGCATCCCTGTCTCCTCATCTCCTTCCTCTCATATTCTCTCTCTCACTCAACTACCAGGTGTGCAAATGAGGAGTGGTAATTTCTCAAATTACCTTATATAACTTTTTCCCTCCTTTTTTTTAACTTTTTAAAGTAACAGGTATTTTTCCCCTATATTTAAACCTCTTTTAATTTCATTAATCCACTAAATTCCCAGGGCCGCCATTTGCAAACCGTGTGTTCGTTTCACTCTATTCAAAAGCCAAAACTACATGGTTTTTCAAGCTCTATCCAACTGTGTCTTTTGTTTCCTTCTATTGAGAAGTCGCTCGAGGCCCCTTTTTCTTCCCCAACCGCTCTCTCAAGGGGCCATACCCTACCATTCTTACCCATCCCTCCGTCATGGTCATAACCTTGCGATATTGGGGCATCTCCCTTCATTGCCCTCTGTTTGGGTAGCTCACAACTTCTCCCACACTGGGGCATCATTTTCTAGTCGCTTCTTCTACAAAATCAGTTGCATTTTCTTTTCTTCAAAACATTGTTATTCTAGCAATATTTCGAAGAGGGTCAAAATTTAGACATCCAAATTTGACCACCCCCACATAGTCAAACTTGTCTATTTTATTCATATATCTCGTCAATATTAATTAAACTTGATTTATTTAATTAATATTTCACCTTTTGCCAAAAGTTCCTAAAGTACTTAATTCAACAATTAAATACTTTACCTTACACCTTTTCCTCACTAAATTAAATAAACATATCAATTTATTATTTATTTAATTTAGTCATTTGAACTTTTTGAATAAAATCAATTCTAAATTCTTCCTTTTTCTCTCTCCTTGTCACATCCTCCATAACCCTCTTCTAATTTGGATCAAGTTAATTAATCTATGATAAAGATGTGCACACCTTAGTCAGGATTAATGTCACATCCTCCATATTCTACCACTTGCTTCTAATCCCTCATTAATTTTCTTAATCATGTATTTACACAACCTTAATCTAATCCCCTTGCTACATTTAGCATCTCCTTTTAGTCAATCTTCACATTTTCCACATTTGGCATTAACCCTCTTCCCCATGTGAATTTTTAATTCACATTTATTCATCCAAGATTCCTCTCTTCCCCAGGTGAATTTTTAATTCACATTTATCCTTCCAAGACTCTCTTTATTCCCATGCAAAGTTCTAGAATCTTTGACTTGTCATATCACTCACATGTGTCAAGGTCTTCTAGAACCTTTGACTTGTCACATCACTCACATGTGTCAAAATCCTACTTTTTGGGAACCTTGTCTTATCCACAAGATTATTCCCAATCACATTTATTTCTCCAACTACTTTTCTCTTCCACATGGAGATTTTTGAGGAATACTAGAATTCCTCATATGTCACTTTCCTCTCATGTGGGAACAAGAAGTTCCTTTTTGAGGAAATTTTCTCATCTCCCAAGGTACTTTCAAAGTACTTGTCCTTCTTCCACATCACTTGTCCCTCCTCCACATCATTTGTACCCTTTCCATCTCACCATGTCCTTTGGACACTTCATCCTCCACATGTTAAGATGTGAGGGCTTATGAGTCCTCAACTCACCATAGCCCTTCATCTTGGCCATGGTGGCTCAATCTTGACCATTGAATCCTCTAGAGAATTCAATTTCTTCTGTAAATACCCCCCCTTTCATGCATTCATACAACCTAGGCATTTTAGCACCCTTACGCTCTCAAATTTTCAAGCCATTCTCAAGCCATCATTTTGCATTTTAGAACTTGCATTAGCTCTCATCCTCATTGCATCCACATTGCTCACTTTATCACATACTCACCTTACACCCATTTTCATGACATTTCCATCCAAGGAGCATACACATCAAACTACACCAAGGGCCAACCAAGGAACAAGCTTAAACTAGGTATAATCAGTTTCTTTTCATCTTTGTTTTGTTTAAGTTTAGCGTAGCCTAATCATTGAGGTGTTAAGTGTTTCTTTCATTTACATTTTTTTTTACATGATTTAGAGTAGGTAAAAAACACTTGATCACAATATATATGTATATATATTAATATATATACAAATATATATATGGTTATTGCAAATGAATAATTCTGCTCATGGGAATTAAATGATTATATGGGATAAATGAATTTGGAAATTAAGTAGTGGAAAAATAATTCAATTATATATATATAGATAATTAAAAGATGTGTTTAAATAAATAAACTAGATTATCTTGGTGTTAATTAATGAATGCTTTTATAATTATTTAATAGTTAAATTGTAAATTTACCATGTAATTAATTGTTGAGTAAAATTGTTATTGTCTAAATGGTTTATTAAGTGAATTAGTGGCTAAGTTAATGGGTATCATGACATGTAGAAATAATGTCTTTCACGAACGTATTGCTTGTTTGATCATTTGTACTGAATATCGTGTTTGATTTTTTTGATATTGGGTTGTTTTTGGTTATTATTAAAAGTGGGAGTCATATGTGCAAAATTGTTAAAGTTGGCTTCCAAAGGCTTGGGAGGGAGTATTTTTGTATGTATGGTTCTTTGATGGTTTCACTTTGCAAGTGGTTTGGAAATGTTTTGTGTTGTGTGCAAGATGGGTAATTCCTTGCACTATGTATTGATTCTTGTGATTATGTTAAGTGTGCAAGAAGGTCAATGCCTTGCACTGTATATGGATTATTATGACTTTGTGCAAGATGAGCAATACCTTGCACTGTGTGTGGATTTATGTGTAATATGCAAGATGGTAAATACCTTGCTTAATGTGTGGGGGTTTACTAGTTGCAAGTAGGGGGAGTGGCTCTTCATGGGGCTAGGACCCAAAGTGGTGCCCAGGATAATCCATGGAGGGTTTCTTAATCTAGTGATAACCTTAATAATGAATTAGGGGGAAGGGTAGAATTCACATTAATAAATATAATGTATGCCTCACTCATGAATCAAGTGCTCGTTTAGGCTTGAGATGAGATGGGAAGGCCTGCAATGGCAAGATCAAATGCCTTATCCTCATGAAAGGTACATTGATTCTACATGAGTTTGTATGGGGGCCGGGGATCAGGATAGTTCAACAAGATAACCCAGGATGGGTGTCGGGGCCTAGGAAGATCTGCATGGATAACCCATATCAAGCTATGTGATGACACTCCTTATTTCAGTCTAACATTCCCTAGTTGTACTTTCTCCTCCTATTGTGTGTGTGCCTCTAGAAGAGTTGTAAGTGTTGCATGTGATGTTGGTATTGTTAGTAGTGTTGTGTTGGAGTCATGTTTAGCCTTTGTTTATGAATATCCTGTTGTCTTCATGATTGTTTGTATATTGTGGGACCTTGTGTTATCTCCTAGCACAGAGGTGGACCTTAGGGTTCCACATGGTTAGGAGGTTGGTGTTTTTTCCTCCATTGGGTATTCTTGCTACATATTCATGTGTGTGGAGATTATTCTTGATGTTATGGACTTCATTTTTTGTTCTAGTTCGCAAAGAAAACATTTCTATGTTTATGTATTGGATTGTATTGTTAGTTGTACCTCATATTGTAACCTAATGTATCCTTCCCATATGTTCTCTGGGAAGCATTGATGTAAATATTGTAATGGTATAACATATATTGATGTACTCTTCTTGTAATGGTTATTGTAAAATGATGTACCTTGTATATGTTAGTTGGTTAGATATGATTATCATGTGACATGTTATGAAGGTAATTAATGTTGAAATATTTTGTGTGGTGCTTTTAAATGAATCTTGCATGCTAGATAACTCATGGCATTTGAGAAGTTAATTCTAGCTATCTTGATTATTAGTTTGTGAGTAGCACAGTTGAGGAACCTTAGAGGACTTGGTTTAGATTATTATATCATGCAATCTAATGATATTTCATTCTCAAAAAAAAATTGTTCCATTATTATTACATAGTTAGTGTTGTCCTCTAGGGTTCCTTAGCGGGGTGTTACACAACTCCTCCTCTCATCAGGATTCATCTTAGAGAGAAAACAGAGGATTGTACCCAATTTGACAGATGTTAGAACTCAAACTACACATATCTAGAACTCCTATTACACATAACAGACTAGAGTTTCATTAATTACAAATAGACAATCTTTTGAACTTAAAATGGTGTATTCCAGACATATTCCTGCTTTCTTTTTATCATTATACCTCTAACCTTTGCTTGGCTGCCTTGAATTTAAAAAAGAAACAAAGACAAGCATCCATTCATTCTTGCTATTTGAATGAGCTATGTTAGACATAAGAAAGATCAGCCATAATTACTTGGAAGTTGCAAGTGAAGAAAATGAAAGCAAGCAGGCACCATTTCCTTGAAGCCACCATCAACATGCTACCAAAAAAAAACACCAAATCATATACCACTAAAATAATTCCATGACAAATTTTTGTGTCATAATGACATGGCAGGCAGGCCCCATTTTTATTCTTTGTTGTCTTTTCACCTTTTCATATGTGGAGTCTTTATGCCATTTCAGTAATCTATATCATATTAGATAGTGACAATAAGTATGATATAAAAAAAATTCATATGCATTATTTGTATATGTATCTATGTGCATTAACTTATTGTTTCAAGATTATCATTTATATCATGATTTATTTGTGTATCGTTGCATAGAATTGTGTTTTAAAATCTTTATGTCTTTTTACTGGTCATTATGAGCTAATTTGAAATGCATTGTTGTGACATGTAATATTAGACATTCAATGTTTAATTAATTTTGATGATATGATAAGGTAAAATTATTAGAGCATGCTTTAAATTTTTGAAGGTCAAATAACACAATTATGTACACCATTTGCATGTTGGTAAATGTTGCCTTCAATCTTTCTCATCATGACACTGTGTAAATTAATTGTTAACATTACAATTATTTAGTAAAAATTATACAAGAAGAGCCTGACATGGTGGACCTACTTGCAGAGCCTTCACTTGAACTTGCCTCTCTTCCCTTCATTTGAAGTTGTTAATGGTGGCTTTAGACCTTGTACAATGACTTTGTCAATGGTGCCTCCAATGTTGGTTGAAAGTGGGATACAACTATGATATTTTACTGATAGGTGAAAATATGGGTCCCGATAAATGAAGTCTAATGAGGTACCCAAGTACAAAGATATACCCCCAAAGAGAAGCTCCCAACATGAAAAAGGAAGTACAATCCTCATAATAAAGAGAAAAATGGAAGGAATAAGATGCCTCATCCAAAGACGACACCCGTCACTCCTCAAACTCACAAATGAAGGAACTTTCTTTTAGTGAGGGGTTTGGTGAAGATGTCCACAATTTTCTCTTATGCATAATGTCAAATATAGAGTTTTTGAACATAATTAATGAAATGAGAACTTATAACACTTAAGATAATGCCATCTATATGAGCTCATAAATATTCTCAATCTAATTGTGATTATGTGTCATTTGCAACAAACCTTCTTTCATGCTAAATTTCTCTCTAGTGAAAATGAAGTATTTCAATCACATCCTTCACCACTCTCTTTGCTAGATCTTTGAAGTTTCAATGGCTAGTCTTAGTAACAACCAACTAGAAAGAAGGATGAAATAATGTTAAATTATTTGAGTGAATAAAATAACTTATTAATTACTATTAAAAACCAATATCGTATTAAAAGTGGGTATTTGATAATTTAATAGTAAAGTAGTTTCAAAACCAATGAAAAGTTAATATATCTTTTTGGAAGATGGGTTCATATATAATTTGAAATAAACAAATTTAAGCTGAATAATAATACTACAAATTTAAAGGATAAAATTGTTGATTGAAGGTATAAATTTCGTTTAAATAATTAATAAATTAAAAGTATTAAAAATAAGATAAATTATAAAATTAGACTATAATTTTTATATAACAATTTAAAACTAAAAATATTGTATGAAAGTATATGTATTATTTATTTTTAGTAATTAAATAATTAATAAAATTAAAAAAAACATAAAAAATAAGTAGAAATACATTTTAAAATTAAATTAAATTTATAAAAGAAACTAGTCCTGTCAAGATAATCTTGGCGACTCCTGGAATAGTCCCACTTCCATCCCGAGGATTCCGCACATGAAAAGGTGAAGACAGACAACTAAACGTGGAAAGAATGAAAATGGGCACGCTTGTCGTGTCATTATGATATAAAAACTGAGAAATTTGCAGTCAAGGAGGTTGGATCTTATAAATTCGGAATTTAGGTGGGAAGAAACAATGAAAAGGAAGTGAATTATCCAAAAGGTTGTTAGAAATTATTAGAGAGAGATAAAAGGTAATAAAGGTATCACATTTAACTTATTTTCTTTGACATTATGATAATTTAGACAAAGATAAATACATTTTTTTTTGTATTGATCAAAGTAATAAGAAAATACAAGAATGAAGTTATTAAAAGTTGTTGAAGTACATAGTCAACTAAAAAGACACCCACCTTGATCAAAAAAAAATCAAAAAAGACAAATTACAAGAGTTGTACAACAAATTATAGAGACATATATTTAGTGTCTTTGTCTCTTTTCTTTGTCAAGGAGATGCCTAGAAACTACTAGAAAGAGATCAAGAAAAATATCTTTATTGTCTTTATCTCTTTTCTTTGTCAAGCAGTTGCCTAGAAATTAAGAAGGGGAGAGAGAGATAAATGGCATAGCCAGCTAAAAAGACATCCATTGTGACCCAAAAAACTAACCAAAAAAGACAAATTACAAGAGTACAACAGAATATAGAGACATATATTCATGTTTTTATCTCTTTTCTTTGTCAAGGGGATGCCTAGAAACTACTAGAAAGATAAAGACAAATATCTTTATTGTCTTTATCTCTTTTCTTTGTCAAGGAGTTGTCTAGAAATTAAGAGGGAGAGAGAGAAAAATGTGGTCAAAGAAAAGAGTTGGAATCTTTAATTATTGTCTTTATCTCTCTCCATTAATTTCTAGGCACATTGCATGTATTTGTCTATTTTTTTTTAGCCAAGAAGTAGCCTAGAAGTTATTGGAGAGAGATAAAATCAATAAAGATACCAACTCTTTGCTTTGCCTACAAGTTTCCTAGAAATTATTGGAGAGATAAAGGCATAAAAGATAACCAACTTTAATTGTCTTTTCCTTGTCATTATGGCAATCTAGAGATGGATATCTTTATTGTCTAATTTATCTCTTTTCTTTGCCTAGAAGTTTCCTAGAAATTACTAGAGAAATAAAGACAATAAAAGTTACCAAATTTTAACTCTCTTTTCCTTGTTTTTGATATAAAAAGCAACAAAACAAGGGTGTTGTCCCATGAAAACAAGGCACCAAAGGCCATCTAGAGTAAGCACATTAACAACACAGTGACAAAAGAGAACACCGAGCCATCACCCACAACAAGTCATATCAAAAACCAAAAAACAATAGTAAATAAACATAGTCCATCATGCAAGCATGATACGTAGTAAACGAGACCAAAGACCCCCAGGGGTCAAACCAGAAAAATAACATTAACAAATAAATAGTCATAGAGAAATAGATAAAAACAAATAGACCCAAAGGCCTATTTTTTTCCCCCCCTGCAAGGTTTTTCCTAGATAGTAGTCGCCCAATCCACCATGAGGAACTCAAGCAGCTCCTTAAAACCAACATCATCTTCACCATCAGTCATGGACTTGTCCTTCTGCAACAAGTATAGACTAGTAGCTGACCTGTGCATGACCTTCAGGGCAAAGTGCGACACCTCTTGGACCTTTTTTTCTAGTCTCTCCATTCTCTCTTTCAGCTTGCCCACTTCTTCCCAGGCCAGCTCTTTTTCATTGGGATTTTCCTGCAAGGAGGTTTTTCCTTTATCAGTAATAGAGGCCCGGGGATTAATTTCCATCACATTGGCACTGGTAGGGCCCTTCTTTAGGCTTTCAAACACATGGGACGCGCTATTCACCGAGACAGACTGGTCATCCCCACTCGCCACCTTTTTCTCCAAGCTTTCACTGTCACTCCCGTTCTCATTATTTGAATCTGAGGCCTCCTTAGGACTTCCCACCTTGTCCTACTTAAGGACCAGTCTATGAGATCTACGAGGGGTGTTGGCTTCATTAGTGATTTTGATGTCAGAGTCAATTTGATGAAGGAAAATTTTAGTTTTCTTAGAGGCTTTAGCCTTAGGTCGCGGGGTGGAGGCAAGACGCTTTTTTTCTTTTCTTCCCACTTAATTTCCTAATTTCTACAAACCAACCTCTTTAACTGTAAATTTTCTTGTGGAGAATTTTTGTCATAATGAAATTATAGGTGAGCCCACTTTTATTATTTCTATTTTTGGTTGTTCGCCTTCACCTTTTCATGTGTAGAGTCTTCAAGTTGTTTCAATAATCCATGCATCATATTACACAATGATAATAATTATTTTACTCTCTTGGATACTTTCTTGTCAACTTATATCCACCATCTAGACACCCATTTTAAAATTTTCAATTAATTATTATTTATGATCAAATGGATATGGATATAAAATATTAGTAATTTTTATTTATTAGTGTGATGATAGCTTATGTTAATTTTTGTTTGTTTTTAGGCTTCATTTTCATGAAAATATTTAAATTTAATTTCATATTAATTAGTGGTATATTCTTATATTAAATTTGGTCATTGGTTCAATTTCTATTTATCTATATTGATTTTTATTTAAATTTCTTATATATTTTATAATTGCATCTATATTCACTCGTTACTTCAATATTATCATTTAATCAATCTCATGTGTGAGGGAATGAATCTTAAATTAAAAATTCAAATTCAAATTCCAAGATCCCTATCTCTTCCTAGTGGTCATTATGGGCTATCTTGATACACATTAGTGTGGCATATTACTATGTTTGGGTATTTGAGAAAATTCAATATTTAATTAATTTAGGTCAAATGATAATGAAAAATCACTAAGGCACACTTCACATTTTTTTCAAAAGATAAAGAACACATTTGTGTGTAGGTCATTTGCATTTTGGTGAATGTTATCTTCAATCTAGATTGTCAAGGCATTGATTTAGAGGATCATGATCAATTTTCAAGTCAATAATATCCTTAATAATTGTGAACGATGATCTACACCAAGCTAAAAAAAGACAACACAAACAATGTTAGTCATTCAAATTAACACAAAAATCATTCCCTATGGGATTCTTGATCAAACAAAGATGAAAACATGAAATAAAAGCATAAAAGAAAGCAAATGAAAGCATGTTAAAAAACTAAATAGATCAAACCTCCATCCAATAGGGGGATTGGTGTCACTTTGATGTGGAAAGTGGCCCTTTCCCAATCCCTTTGATGAGCTTCAAGATCCTTGATGAATTTGGAGTAGAGTAACAATGCCTAAGATTGTGGATGAAAATGGATTTGACAAATGCCAATTGCCCTCAAAGATAGTGATAGAAATTGGATGAAATGAGAATAATGACTTCGCATGAGATTGTGGATCCATGTAGAGAAAGCCTCTACTTATAGGATTCAAGGGTTGAAAAATGAGAGGATTTGGTGAATGTGGGATAAAATGGGAGCCAATGAGAATGTGACACTTGTCACCATTCTATTGGAGGAAGGTGGAGCACATTTTGGGAAATGTGTTGAGGAAAGGGGGATGTAAGAGGAATAAATGAGAATGGTTGAGGATTTGAAAGGTTGTAAGAAGAATTGAATGAATATGGTTGAGGATTTGAAATTTTATAAGAGGAGTTATTGAAGATGCAAGAGAAGTTATTGAGGATGTGAAAGGTTTTTGAAAACCTTTGGAGGGAAATTTAATGAGTGGTTGTTGAGAGGAATATTCCTTGGAATATACCTTTGTGAGGATAAATAGAGGAATTAAATAATTAATAGAAATTATTTTCATGTGCAACCTGGTTAGTTGACCATGGGTTGATTTAACTCTTGAGGAGTTAAAAGCTGGAGGATTAATTAATGTTGATTAGAAAGTGATTTAGGATTAATTAATTAATTGGAGTGGGTTAGGGGATTGTGACATTTGATTTGATTGATTTAATCAAATGAGAGGATTTAAGGGGATTTAATTAAATGATTTGATTTAATTAAATATGATGAAAATTATTTAGAAGAAGGGTGAATTAATCAATAAATTTAATTATTTGATTAATAGCTAAATTTGTTGATTTTAACTAAATAATGTTGATTATTTAATTAATTGATGAATTTGAAATGATTTAGGAAGAAATGGTATTAATTTATCAGAATAAGATGTATAGTATTAATTAGGAATTTTTAAGTTTCTACATTTTTTCCCTCTTTGAAGCGTGGTACATGTTGTGTTGGTTCAAATAATAACACAGTTGATATCAAAATTCAAAAAAAAAAAAAATTCGGATTCCCCACTGCTACCCCAACAGAAGAAATTATGCTGCTACACTACCCTCTCAAGAGATCAGGCAAAAATTGCAAAATTAGGTCAAGCTCATGATAAAGATTCAGGATCAGTTCAGCTCAATGAGGACTAGAAAGCTTGAATGTTTTATGTAGACAAATTTGATGATGTATAGACAGTCATCGGCCAAGGGTAGCATCATGTATATTTTGATATATCACACCTATTTGATACTTGGATAGAAATGTTAGTAAAGATAGAAGGATAAGAAGAATAAGAAGAATAAGAAGAATCAACCATTGATTTTGAGATTGATGCAAAAGTCTAACAAGTCTACAAGTCATTGAGACTTTATTAGATATGGTGATGAGTGATGATGATTTGCTTATCTAGGGATTGGAACATGAATGGAACGACTTTCCTTATTTTTTATAACACACATAGATATGATGCATCAAGGTATAGAAAACCAAGATGGCATTGTATCTAGTGCAATGGATTTTGACTCGAAAAATAGATAGGAGTATCCTTGTTCACACCTGACATACAAAAACCTTGCTAGGATGCACTTCAGAAGTTTCAAACATCTCAGACCAAAACATGAAAAGGTATAACCTATCAATGTAATAGTCAACAAGCTGCCCAAAACACCCTCCATACATACCTAACAAAGCAAGTATTCGCCAAGGTTATATTACAAGAACATCTAACAAGCACAACAAATGAAAGATAATGATCAATTCCCCATTCCTTTCTCTCTAAATCATTTTGATTAGACATCATCGAGAGGTCATTGGAATGAGCACAATAAGATAAATCAAAAGAAAAGATGAAAAAAACAAACAACCCAATGTTCTTCATACCTCTAGCCAAATGGATTTGTTTTTCTTAGGATAAGTATCCAAAGTGTTTTGCCAAATATAATGCCCATTGTAGGAAGGATGCATCCTAGGACATGTTAGTGGATGGTGGCAAGTTGATAGGTTTTCCAAAAGGTTGTTGATATAAGGTTGATTGGCATGTTTGCTAAAAGGATCAAGAGTTTGATTTTGCATAATTTTAAAAGTTTGTTGTTTGATTTTGATTTTACGTTGGAAGTTTTCTTTTTCTGATTGTTGTGGTTGTTTCTATTTGTGTTGCCAAAGAATGAAGGTGATGATTGATTATTGTGGGTGAAGCAAAATGAGATGGATGGATTTTTTCAAATATTTGGATGTTTTTGAAATGTTATGAGGCTATTTTTTGGATTATCGGGTTATTTAAATGTTTTTATGACTTTGTGTCTCGAGGGCTCATCAATGATGGCCTTGCCTATGTTTAAGCTTAGAGATGACATAGTTCGATTGGCAAAGACCCGTTTATTGATGAGATATGAACAAATGGATGTTATTTTACTATTACAGACTTCCTAAAGGACTGACCTAATCTTTCTTGGGGGAACATCGATGATGGCATTGCCTACGTTCAAGATCAGAGACCTGTAGTTCAACATGACAACTCTATTTTTGACATTTTTTGTTTTTGACCTATTTTTGGATTTTTGACATGTTTTGGATTGTAGAGAAGGGGGATTCACTACTCACGAGTTCTCTTTATTTAGAGAGCCTCATGGGGAAAACTATCCTAAACTACCTCAAGAACAATAGCGAGAATTTCAGAATCCGAAAGAGCAGGTCACAAATATTTTCTGGACAGACTGACGAGCTCTCAGCCAAAGGACGGCAGCACAGAATATAGATGATAGTTCAGTGCGCTGGCTTCTCAAAGGTGTGTTGGTGTCTCGTATGGACCAGAGAATGGGAATTTCTTAGAAAATAGTAAAATGACTACTTCTACTCCGATTGTTGAGAACTTACAGAATATAGGGGAATAACAAAATGTAATAGAACTAACGTAAAGTAATGAATAAATGATAAAGACAAGGAGAGGAAATGAAAGAAGATGCTCAAAACAATCCAAGTAATGAATCCTCCATTTAGTAGATATCTTTAGTCCTGCAAGTGTAATATCTGGAGAAACTATTGGGGTTGTATAGGGGTTTGCCTCAGTAAAACCCTCGTTTTGGTGTTCCCACCTCCACGAACAACTAAGAAGATAGAGAAAAAGAGAGAGATAAACTAGAATGGAAAAAGTGTGTGGTGAAAGCAAAAACCGCTTAGGAGTAGAACATGCACCACCAAGTAGGAGTGATAAAAGCAATCACTGCTCAAGGACAAGAACCTGTATCACAAAATAGGTGATAAAAGCAATCCCTACTCAAGGAGCAGAACCCATATCACAAAGTAAAGATGTAGTAGATAAGAGATATGGAACCCCAAGATGCTCAGAAGCATGAGGCAAGGGAGATGGAGCTGTAAGAGTGAAGACAAGAGAGCTTGGAAGTGCTTCAAGCTACTATAGAAAGTTGTGTGCAAGCAAGATTTGGATAGTAGAAGGCTGAAGCCAAAGAAAGAGAGAATCTAGAAATAGAAGAAGTTATAGAAAGTTAGAAGAGGCAAATGGAGTGAAAAGACTGCTTTTAAGGAGAGAAAATAAGCCTCTTCAACTGTTACAAGGCATCTCAAACTGTTACCACCGATAAAAGGTGAGGACAAGTGGAAAACATGCTCAGAGATAGTTGTTTGAGCATTGAAATGTCGCAAGATGCTAGCATGACGCGCAGACGTCTGTGCAGCATGCTAGTGTCCAGACACGTCACGCTACAAAACATGAACAAGTAAAGCACAAGGTTCGATGCAAAGTTGATGAGCGAGGGTAGCTGCTGAAAAGGGGTGATGAGCATCCTGAGAAGGGAAAAGAGGCCGATGTAGGGGCTAAAATAAGCCTACACAAGTTCTAGGGGAGGTGACACTAAAGTAGATGCAAGAATGTATGTGAAATTGCAAGGGGTGCAATTTTATGACTATAAATTTTTCCCCCACTTTAGCGGGCATATGAATCTATAATAATATGCATGCTAAAGGAAATATATTAAACATAAATAACATCATATGCCAAAAGGATATTGTAGAGGAAACAAATAACTCTTTGAACATTGGAAGCATGCCCCTAGGCTGACAATCTGTAAAAACAATACATTAGAAAAGAAAAACTTGCACCAAACAGCAACGTTAGAACATAAAAAACTAAAGAATTTGAGTCAACAAAGTAAAAGAGACCTTGATGTAGAAGGTTTTCTTAGTACTATGCATCGTCCCCAAATTAAATAAAATACATAGAAGAACTCTAAGATTTTGAAGAGAGAAAGAACATATAGTAAGGATGAAGAAGATGTAGATCTTCAATCCGGTATATACAATTGAGAAGAGAAGAGAGAAAAGAATGTAAGTGGCTCACAGGCCCACAAACCTGCAAGGAAGGTGTCCTCCAAGATCTCTCACATGAAGGATACCTAGAAAAGTGCCTCACAGACCTGTAGACCTGAAAGGAAGTGTCCCCCAAGATCTCTCACATGGAGGAAGCCATGAGAGTGCCCTACAGACCTGCAAACCTATAGGGAAGGTTTCCTTCAAGATCTCTCACATGAAGGAAACCCAAAGAAAGTGCCCTACAAATCTGCAAACTTGTAGGGAGGCATCCCCCAAGATCTCTCACATGGACGAAACCCAAGGAAGGGGACTCTGTAGAGTCGAAAAGTGGTTTCATAGGTGCACTTGCAAAGCGAAAGTGGCCATGCAAGCAAGTAAGTGGACAGTCACACAGACTGTCGATAGATTGGAAAGCTTTCAAAGGGGTCCCTCAGGAACCCTTCAATAGAAGAGGGGTCAACTTAAGGGATGCACTATTTGAAAAGCGAGGTCTCGTCAGGTTGCCCCCAAGCTAGATACCAAAGAATTCATTTGTGAGAAAATATTTCAAAGGGGATCCCTCGAGAACCCTTCAGGATAAAAAGGGGTCCACTTCAAGGGATGCTTCAATTAAAAGACATAGAGAAGAGAGGGGATCCTCGAAGGGACGCACATCTCCAAAATAGGTTATCACTACCCCCAACATACAGGGGAGGAGAACCATGCAAGATACTTAGAAAATGATAGAGGTAAACCTTGATATCACTTTTTATTTGAAGAAGAGGCAAATGCATCAATCAAACGGTATTTTGATGGCACCTAAATCACAATTTTTTGTATTTTATCCTTCAAGGCCTTAGCTTTGCTAGTGGAATGACCAAGCACTCGATGGTATGCACAAAAAGAATGTTCTTCTTTTTCGTGAGATTTCTTGCGTGTAGGAGAAGGAAGAGTAATCGAACGGGCTTTTAGAAGCCTCAGCAAGATATGCTTTTGTTTAGACAAAGAATGAGGAGAAATAAGAAACCCTTTCTCTTGTGGAGAAAGACTTAACTTCTCACAAGAAGAAGATGTGAAGGTAGCAGACAATGGAAGATCTATGTGGAGAGTATTATTCTGGCAATGGGGATCATACTCCTCTAAGGATCGCCATCATCCTTCTTGATAGGGATACCAACATTAACCTCCTTAACATAAGTGTGATCATATTCCTCCAAAGGAGGATCAACACTAAGAACATTACAATTTGCATTCACCTTATCCTACGATACAGAAGAATGACCATCTTCGATAGTGGGTTTGGATGATGTTCTTGAAAGGTCTAAGTGGATCAGGTCGACTTTATATTCCTAAATGAAGGAATCCATAAAGTCTAAAGAACCCCAATCATCACCAAGACATTCATTTTCTTGAGAAGAGGTAGAAGGAGCAGACTTAAGATTTCTTTCTTTAGAAGGATCTTCCTTAGGGACATCTATCTCAAGAGTATCCTTTGTAGTAGATACTACTGGAGTAATCATCAGCAGACTGGAAGATACTAAAGGTATAAGAGTAAGCACAACTAATACCTGACTAGCATCTACCATTTCACATAAGTGCATAGCCTTAGGGTCAGCCTTGACTGTGACTACTTTATTGTTACAAATAAACTTAATAAATTTATGCAAGGTAGATAGGACTACACCCATAGCATGAATCCATGGTCTACCAAGAAGAAGGTTATACGGTAAATTTTATAACATGGCATATAAAAGGGTAGGTACAGTAATGGGTCCAAGCTGCAAAGGTAATACTGTTATAACTAGAGCTCGTCACCCAACATTATCAAACCCACGAATGACAACAAAAGAAGCATTAAGAGAAGATGATTCAATATTAATCTTAGGAAATAAATCAATGCTACATACATTGAGCATCAAACCAGTGTCAATGAGAGTATGTCTAATGCCAATTTTATTAATGTTGACTACAATCAGTAGAGGGTTTGCTTGCTTCTATACTTCTAGAGGCGGGAGTTCCTATAGATAGAATGTAATATTCAGTGAATCCAAATGAATATAAGCTATCAACACATTAGTATCTTCCGACCTAGCGGAAGAAGGCGAGAGGATATTTTGCAAGGCTTCTTGAAGCATACCTTGATAAATCATAGTAGACTAAAGCAAGTCCCACAGTGAGATCTTAGCCGGAGTAACTTGAAGTTGCTCAATAAGATCATAATCACCAGGTGCTTTAGTTGTAGGTTTAGGTGCTTGAAGAAGGCTTAGTTTTTTATTCATTCTATTCTCATAAGTATGGGCTACCACTATATATGAGGGAGCCATTGAAGGAACACTATCAATAGAACAAATCGTTTTAGGAGGACTAGCTGGAGTTAAGTAAATAATTGGTCTCTTAGGCCTTTGAGGGGCAGTAGAGACATATTACATTTACAAAATCATCACAACTAGTAGAATAATTATTTGAAGAAATATTCTCAACATCAATCCAAATAGGATCAAGTGTGCAATAATTATTTGAAGAAACATTCTCAAAATTGATCCAAGGAGGATCAGATATCGAAGGAGGTTCATCATTCACTAATGCACCATCTCTAGAAGAGAGTGCATTGGAATGAAGGGTAGATACATCATTCACAAATGCATCATCTCTAGGATACAGTGCATTAGAATGAAGAGAAGGTAGTGTAATGTTAAGAAAGGTATCAATGATTTCATCTTCTTGCACCAAAATATCCTCTGAAGCCAAAGGACTTTTGTGAGAAGGATCAAAGATACCAAGTGACATGGGAAAAGCCAAGTCACTATCACATGCATGAAATGAAATATCATTAATATTTTGAACTAAATTAGATAGTGAACTAATAAAAGAAGATATTAAATTCATTACGATTTTTTTGGTTTTTTCTATGTTTTAGTAATTTGTGTTTTCAAAGGTCTTCAGAGCAAAATTTGAGGTCGAAACTTGCGTTGGCCCCTAAAATTCAATTGCCAAAGGCACTAGTATTTAAGGATTGAACTATTTCTCTAGGAGACCTTTCCAATGGTACAAATGGTTCTAAATTCTGAGCACCGAGTCAAAAGTTATGACCTCGCCAAGTAGGGGTAAATAAATTCCTAGTTTTTTGAAAAATACCCTCTTCATGTCAAGTTCACCAAAATGTAGAGAAAGGGGATTCGGTACTAGTGATTTCTATTCATTTAGATATCCTCACACGAAGAACAACCCTAAACTACCTCAAGAACAGTAGTGAGAGTTTCAGAATCTGAAAGAACAGGTTAGAGATTTTCTAGACAGACTGACGAGCTCTAGGCCAAAGAATGGAAGCACATAATATGGGTGACAGCACAGCGTGCTGGCGTCTCGTATGGACCAGAGAACGAGAATGTCTCAAAAAAAAGCAAAATGACTACTTCTACTCTGATTGCTAAGAACTTATAGAATATAGGGAAATAACATAATGTAATAGAACTGAAGTAAAGTAACGAATAAATGATAAAGACAAGGAGAAGAAAGGAAATAAGATGCTCACAACAATCCAAGTAATGAAGCCTCCAACTAGTAGATATCTTTAGTACCTGCAAGTGTAATATCTAGAGAAATTGTTGGGGTTGTATAGGAGTTTTCCTTAGTCAAACCCCCATTTTGGTGTTCCCACCTCAACAAACAGCCAAGAAGATAGAGAAAGAGAGAGATAAACTAGAATGGAAAAGCATGTGGTGAAAGTAAAACCTGCTCAGGAATAGAACCCACACCGCCAAGTAGAAGTGATAAAAGCAATCCCCACTCGAGGAGGAGAACCCATATCACAAAAGATGTGATAAAAGCAATCTCCACTCAAGGAGGAGAACCCGTATCACAAAGTAAATATGTAGTAGATAAGAGATATGGAACCCCAAGATGCTCACAAGCATGAGGCAAAGGAGATGGAGCTGTAAGAGTGAAGCTAAGAGATGTTGGAAGTGCTTGAAGTTGTTATGGAAAGCTATGTGCAAGCAATATTTGGATAGTAGAAAGTTGAAGCCAAAGCAAGAGAGAAGCTAGAAGTAGAAGAATGGAGCTAGAAGAAATTAGAGAAAGTTAGAAGATGCAAATGGAGTGAAAAGACTACTTTTAAGGAGAGAAAAGAAGCTTCTTCAACCGTTACAAGGCATCCTGGGCTGTTACCACCAAAAAAAGGTGAGGACATGATGCAGAGCTATGAGGATTCACAACACATCTCACAAACTTCAATAATAATCCAAAACAATATTTGTATAACACATGTTATTAGGCATTGTATATCACATTGAAAACATAACTATGGCAGCCCACAATTTATTGCCATGAACAGTCATTAATAACTTCTACAAAAAATATAATGAAGCCAATCCCTCTGGTTATATTGAAGAAAACATAGTTATAGTATTTTTTTCCAATTCTTATGATGATCCAACGGTTGAAATGAAAGTTATTGTATTTTTTCCAAAACTGCAAACCCTAGGTAGGGTTCAAACCTTCCCTCACAAAAATATTCATAACTCATTCAATTCTTAATTAATTTTGATGAGAGTTGAAGAAAATGAAAGTAGATTCACATGGAAACAAAATCCAATTGGTTTTAGATCCAAAATAGTGACTTTAAATTCTATACCATCACACTTCTTTAGACTGTAAATTCTGCACAATACTGTTAGAAAAGGCAGTCTCACCAAAATAATCATATCTTCCACAAAACTTGATAAAATTCACTGAGACAAAAAGAATTGGAAACTAGAAACAGAGATCTTTCCATCAATATATGATAATCTATCATTTGAGTCCATACCAGGCCGTACAAATCACAACTTCAATCTGGTAACAATGTAAAAATCAGAAAATGCATACCAAACTTGAGGTTGTCATTCATTTAACTTAAAAAATGATGTCTCCAACCCCCAATTCGAGTTTTGAAGGGTTTATTTATACATTTTCAACCCAAACCAACTATTTTCAACCACCTTTTGATTAGTGTGTTGAAAAAACACCTTAATGACATTTCATCTACCTAATTTTGCACTTTTGACAATTTTTACAATATATGAGAAATGAACAACATCCTAGGACCTATAACACCACAAAGGTGGCCTCTTGGGCTTATTAAAATCTCAAAACATAAGAATGGAACAAATTACTCAATATGGATTCATGGAGGCATGTGATCAAATAGGTGCTCCTGCACCAGGACAAGTGGAAAACATGCTCAGAGACAGTTGTTTGAGCATTGAAATGTCATTGGATGCTAGCATGGCACGCAAATGTCCGCATGAAATGCTAGTTTCTAGACACATCATGATACAAAACAACACGAACGGGAAAAGCACAAGCTTTGATGTAAAGCTAACAAGCAAGGGTAGCTATTGAAAAGGGGTGTTGAGCATCCTGAGAAGGGAAAAGAGGCTGATGCAGGGCTAAAATGATCCTACACAAGTTCTAGGGGAGCAGACGCTAAAGCAGACGCAAGAATGTATGTGAAATTACAAGGGGTGCAATTTTACGACTATACATGGATGTTTTTGGGTTTTTTCTGATTTTATGAATGTTTTTGATTTTATGATTTTATGATTTTATGAATGTTTTTGTATTTTCTGATTTTAAGGAAGATTTCAAGAATAGATACAAAATTGATCTAATGTAGGTATAGGAACATGCCCCCAGTGTGCAGCGATAGACTACTTCCATATAGGCAAGACAAATTGACCACAGGAATGTGTCGAGTAGTTCTAGGGTGGACCATGATACCAACACAAGATCATGCTATGATGGGGACACGGATGGGTGATGGATGGAGATATGGAATGCAATGGATGAATGATGCATAAAAAGTCATAGATATCATGGTCGATGGAAAGTGCTTATTTACATGAGGCACCTATTTTCCAAGTTTTCACAAAGGTACTTTCCCAAAGCGCCACTGAAGTGGTTTTCACTAGAGGATGTTTTTTTTTTCTTTACTGTTTTCAATCCTTTTTCTGATTTTTTTTTTGGATTTTAATGTTTTTTTTTTTTTTGGATTTACACCTTGAAAGTTTAGGCATACATTTTTTTGACATGGGAGCTATTGATAGGCTCCTGTAGAGGCTTACCTTCGGGTGTAGATAACTGATATGCTCCTGATTTATAACTTGCAGTAACAACAAAGGGTCCCAACCAATTGGGTTCAAATTTTCCCTTGTTGTCTGGATTTGGTACATTCTTCTTATTTTCTTTCAACACAAGCTCTCTGACTTGAAATGACCGACTCTTGATCTTCTTATTATAGCTTCACTTGAGATGGGTTTGGTACACCTATAGATGGTTCAAAGCATCCATTTTTCACTCATCTAGTAGTTCTAGCTCATTCAACCATGACACGCAATATTCTTCTTCAGTAATGAGATCCTATAATGATATTCTTCAGGATGGGAGCTCAATCTCAATGGGAAGAATGGCTTTTGATCCGTAGACCAGGGAGAAAGGGATTGCACCTGTAGGTGTACGGATACTCGTTTGGTAGGCCTATAGGGCAGGATTTAACTATAGGTGTCAGTCATGACCAACTTCATTGACAATTTTCTTGAGGATATTTAGGATGGTTTTATTAGAAGCCTCAACTTGTTTGTTGCCCTAGGGGCAGTATGGGGTGGAGAAGTGATGTTGGATATTGAACTTTTGGCATAGCTCTTGAACATCCTTGTTCTTGAAAGGTGTCTCGCTCTCTAAGATAAGGGCTTGTGGGACACTGTAGTGGCAAATCAGGTAATTAAGGATGAATTTAGAAATCTACTTCCCTGTGATTTAGGTCATTGGGATGGCCTCCACCAACTTTGTAAAGTACTTTGTTGCAATGATAATGAACTTTTTTCCATTAGATGAGGTAGGAGTGTTTTTTCCAATGAGATCAAGCCCCCATTGTGAAAAGGGCCAAGGCGTTATAATCAGTTGGAGCTCCTAAGCTGGTGAATGGATGAGGTCTCCATGTTGACATTGCAAACATCTTCAGACATAAACATGAGCTTCCTTCTCCATTGTAGGCCAGTAATAGCCAGTCTTCAGCAGTTTCTTGGCCAAGGTCATACCACTAAAATGTGAACTACAAATACCATCGTGTACCTCAGTTAAAGCAGTCAAAGCTTCCTCAGGGTTAAGGCATCGTAAGAGGGTTCCCTTGATACTCCTACAGTAAAGGGTATCACCTAAGTTGACAAAATGGGATGAATTTTTAATAAAGGTTCTCTTGACATTTAGGGTGATATCGGCAGGCAGGACTCCTATTTTCAAGTATGTGTATATGTCATGGTACCAAGGATCATTGGGACCAACGATTTCACACATGAAATCAAAATCTGGTACCTCAAAAGCTAGTACGAGAAGCTGATCTACGAGGAATTCATGTTTATGGATGTTGCATGGGATATTCAGTAATGATCCGATTGTTGCCATAGCATCAAGTGCTTTGTTGTTTTCCCTTGGTATTTTCTCAAATGTGATGTTGATAAAGAATTCCTTGAGACTCTCTAACAGTTTCTTGTATGGGGTAAGCTTGCCATCCTTTGTTTGGTATTCATCATTGACCTGATTGATGATTAGTTGTGAGTCCCCATAGACCTTAAGTGCCATAATCTTCCATTGTAATGCAATTTTGAGTCCTATGACAAGGGCCTCATACTCAACAATATTGTTAGTGCACAAAAAATATAGCTTATATGACGTCAGGATGCAATCTCCTTATGGTTTGATGAAGAAGACTCCTACTCCTAACCCATGCTGAGTATAGGACATGTCAAAATATACTTTCCAATGATCTGCTGCACTTAGATTGAAAATTGACTCATCAAGAAATTATGATACCAATGGGTTCTCTAAATATATAGGTGCTTCTGCTAGTTGATCTGCAATTACCTATCCCTTGATGGCTTTCTATTCTACATATTCAATGATGTATTCGGTTAAGATCACAACCCACTTAGCCATTCATCCTATGAGTGTTGTTTTAGAAAGTAGATACTTGAGAGGATCTATTTTGGCGATGAGCTTTATCTGATGAGCCAACATGTAGTGCCTAAACTTTTGTGCAGTAAATACCACTACGAGGCAAGCCTTCTTGATGAACGTGTAGTTTAGCTCATGGCCCACCATGGTTCTACTGATATAGTAAATGGCTCTTTCCTTGCATGTTTCATCATGTTGAGCTAAGAGAGCCCCAACGGCTACTATTGTTGCTGATATGTAGAGTATCAATGGTTTGTTTTGGATCAGTGGCATGAGGACAGGTGGTGTTAGCAAGTATTCTTTGATTTTTTTGAATGCTTGATCGCATTTCTTATCCTATTTGTATGCTACCCCCTTGTGGAGTAGATGAGAATATGGTAGCCTTATTTGGTAACTGTGTTATGAATTAGAGAATGAATTGGAGTCTTCCTTGCAAACCCCCTAACTGTTTCAGTGTTCTTGTTGCTTCCATTTCAAGAATTTCTTTGGCTTTTGCAAGGTCTATATCGATTCCCCTCATTGATACAATATACCCTAGAATTTTTTTGATTGCACATCGAAGACACACTTCTTAGGATTAAGTCTAACCTCGTATTCTTCTAGTCTATCAATGATGGAGCTTAATGCTACTATGTGGTCCTGATGCTTCCTTGATTTGGCTAATATGTCATCCACATAATCCTCTACAAATATGTGAATCATGTCATGGAAAATTAGTGTCATAACTCTTTTGTATGTAGCTTTGGTGTTCTTTAACCCAAATGGCATCATGTTCCAATAGTAAGTCCCCCATGGAAAAGTGAAAGTTTTATTGTGTTGATCATCTTTGGCTATCATAATTTGATTGTACCCTAAAAACCCATCCATCAATGATTTCATTTCATGTCTTGTCGTCATATCTACAATCATGTCTATATTTGGAAGAGGGAAATCATTCTTAGGGAATGCTTTGTTTAGGTCCTTGAAGTCATTGTAGATGTGGATGACCCCATTGGGATTAGAAATAGGTACAAGGTTTGAAACCCATTTTGGATAATCAATTGGTCATATGAAGCCAACATCAAGGAGTTTCTGCAATTCAAGTTGGACCAGTAATGCGATTTGCGGATGCATCTTCCTCAGCTTCTATCTCATTGGTTTTGCTCCTGGATAGACTGTTAGGTGATGGACTACTACCTCTAGATCAAGACCTAGCATGTCATCATAGGTGCATGCAAAATTTACATTTCTTTCTCTCAGAAATGCAGCCAAAAGTTCTTGTTCCTCGGTTAGAAGTGACTCTGCATAGAAAGTGATGTGTGGTGTCTCTTCAGTTCCTAGATTGACTGGATTGCATTTCTCTGCCAAGAATGTTGATTTTTCCTGATGAATAGCACTAAGGGGAAGATTAAATCCCTCATCCTTTGGCACCTTGGATAGGTTTTCACCATCGTATATGTCCTTTGTTTTTACTATTTTTGGGTCAGAAAGTGCCACAGTGTGGTTTTCACTTAAAGACCTAGATATTACTCTTAGATTTTCAATTTTACGACTAAGAGATTCAATCATTTCCCCATAGTATGCATGTGTGTCCAGTTCAATATCAACCCTAATTTATGATCTACATATGGTAGAGTATCTCATAGTCCCATGAATTCCAAGAGAGCCTCATCATTTTTTAATGTGTCTAAGATCAGTGGTCCTCGTTGGTCATAGTCTATCAGTTGGGGGTAGACAAGTTTTAGTTCAGTGGTTTGGTTACTCGGCTTGAAATACATGGTAGTGATCATGAAAAGGGAGGAATCTTCATATAACATGGGTAGGTCAGTGATGGGGTCCTCGTCACACACATTGGTTATATTGAATGTATAGTTATCTAGAGGTAGCCCTGTGGATATCGGTAACTGAAGAGGAGCTTTGACTTTTTTAACCAGGGCACCTTTTCCAAGAATGGTTATCTTCGTAGGGGTACATCCAAGGCCAATATTCTTCATGTGCTTCTCAGGAATAATGGGTTATAATAGACCATTGTCATTTTTCCCAAGCTTATAATTTTTGTTATAGCCCCATCCTCGCATTAACTGCATTCCTTTTTTGTCATCTTCCATGGGAAGATCAAGTACGGGCCTTTCATCTTGATAGAATAGGCTTGATATATCCTTTTCATCTACCACCTCCTGACTTAGGTCCCCCCATCTTTTGAATGTGGAGAGTTCTGCTTTGAAGGTTTGAGATGGTGTTTCAATCGATTGTGGCTTCCTATAGGACCTAAGAGACTAAGGTAGCCCTCCTATCACAAAGGAACTCTTCTTCATTTTATAGTCTCCACAACCATTATCTTGGATAATAACCTTGATATCAGGAATGTCCGGAATGGAGGGTGTCTTTGTCTCAGAAGTGGAGGCTAGGGTAGATGGGTCTATATACGGAGATGTGTGTCCATCATCATTCTTTGGGACTTGGGGGATCTTATAACACTTGGCCTCTAGATTTTTGCAATAATCAAATGGTTCAGGATCCCCATGGACTGTGACTTCTTGGTTTTGATAAGGAAACTTAACACATTGATGGAAAGTGAATGTGATAGCTTGCATCCCATGGATCCATGGGTGCCCTGAGAGGATATTGTAAGGGAGTTCAAGGTTGAGGACTTGGCAAGTAGTCTCCATGATTGTTGTCCCTACTTGAATAGGGAGTTGAATGGTGCCTTGAGAGACCCTTTCCTAATCATCATATGCCCTGATAGTGATACCTTTACCTTTCTCAATGACATCTTCAAAGAATCCCAGATTCTTTATTAGCTTGAGAGTACAAATATTCAAACCTGCACCTCCATCCACCAAGACTTGTTTGACTTTATTCTTATGGACTAAGACTTCAAGATGGAGTTCGCAGTTATGAGATGGTTGGGTTCGAAGATCATGTTCAGAGAATGTTAGGACATGTGGTGTAGTGATATGTCCAACCATAGCTTGGAACTAGTCTGCATAAAGATATGTTGGGATGGAGGATGTAGCTAATTCCGTTTCTAGGGTTTCCCTATATGTGGGTGAGATTTTTAGTAACTCCATGATGGAGATCTGGGTGGGAGTTCTTTTCAATTGATCCAGGAAATTATAACCATCAGGGATTGACTTCGGATTGGTGGTGGGTGTCTTGGGTGGTTGTGATGGTCCTGGAATAGTAATTATGCAACCACTATGGTGACTCCACAGTTGGCTCTAGATCCTTTGATATTGACAACTGTGACCCATTCATCCAAGTATGCAATAACATGGTCATAAACATGGTTCACATTATTATTCTTGGCTTTACCATTGGTGTTTCCTTTAGTGTAGCACCGTATGGAATGACATGGGTGGATGCTTGGATAGGTGTATGGATGGATGGATATGGATTATCTTACGATAAGATAAGGTGTTCAAACAAGGAATTCTTATTTGGATTGTGCTTCATGGATTAGATAATGTTTGGATAGTATAAATAAAAATGGCCCATGTCAAGATGTTTACCATAAGAAAGTGTAAAGTGTGCACCAAACTTTCATCAAGATCAATATAAGTTGGAAGATGGATGTAGATGGATGAAAATGGATTGGATAAATGGTTCATGGATGAATTGTTTTATTATGGATAAGATGGATGGAATGTTGGAGTTTATTATGGATGAGCTAAGATGCTTTCACCTGAATTAGTGCACGCAGATGCTCAATTCTACACATGATGCATGTTTGTCAAGTTTTCATCATGGTACCTTCCCAAAGCACCGCCATAGTGGTTTTCACTGGAGGATGATTTTTATCTTTACTATTTTCATGATTTTTTTTAATTTTTTGTGAAATATTTTAAGTTCACGCCGAACCACCTGGTGGTGTCGATGTAGATGCTTCTATCATAATGTGTCATCAATATCCTTCTTGAATAAGTTGCTTTGCTAAGATACATGCACTTGAATGCAACTTTTGAGATTCCTGATCTACTTTGTTGATACCGGAGTTAACTCTATCTTTATGTACGCATTGCAATAGAGTTCCTTTTGAATCCATATGATGAAGGGTGGTTGCCAATACATGGTTAATGTAAGAATTAGATATCATGCATGGAAGAGGGGGTGGTGGAGTATGTTTAGGAATAGGAGATGGATTGGTTGATAGTTTCAAACCTTTGACTATCCAAACTTGGGAAGATGATCAACGATGGGTGGATATGGAAGTGTGCATGGAATTAGGACCAACTGCTTGATATACTTTGTACATTGCTTGAGAATCTTGTTGTTTCCTTTGTGGACATCTTTGATGGATACTTTTCCCTTTTTTATTTTTCCCCATAGTTTCTTTTGCTGATGAAGTTTGATAGGGATAATCTATATTTGTATTCTTTGGTATCCATTTGTATTTGATTTATCCTTCATGCTTTACAACTTCTTTTTCTTTGATAATTTTCTTTGTGCTTTGATTCAAATATTTCTTTTTATATTCATCCCAATTCGTGGATGGGGTGATGGGTGGATGAAGATTCATGATGTGGTTGGTTGTAGTATTGGCATTGGTTTCATCATAATAATTCTCTGTGCTTCCTATGTTGATGTTTTCTTGAGACGAAGTTTCCCCAGTATTGTGGAAGTAGTACCTTCATGATTTGTTTTTTCCTATTTTGACAGTTCCTATTTAGCAAGCATTCTCTGATAAATGACCACTGTAGATGATATTATTTCAATTTTTTGCTCTACTAACTCCGGAATATCTTGTTTGTTCTTACCTATTTCCTTGAGTGGATAATGTTGGATATCTTCATACATGATTTCCTCAATCTGAATTTGGGATATATCTGATCCTGATGTTGATAATTCAACATAACTATAGGAATCAATAACCTCCTATTCTTGTGTAAGGATGTCAAGAGTAAAGGGATCTTGTTCTAAATGAAGATCATTTGTGTGTCCATCCAAATAAAGAATCTCATGGTAGATGAAGGAGTATGTGTTATATGGATATGATCATCATTTGTGACATCTTGTATATATTGGAGAGTGTCCATTAGATCATTGTAGTATCTTGGAGATACAAATTCTTGATCTTGAATGATTTTGGAATTGCTTTTGACATTCTTTGGATCAAGTTCTTGAAATGGGTCCATTTCAAAGGATGGATTTCTTATAAAGGGTTCTTGGATGTCTTCATTAGGCGTAGGAGGTGGCTCAATATCCTCTTGATCTTTGAGTGAATTTGGATCAAGTGTTGAGTTGAGGATTTCTTCAATATATGTAACCATGAGGTCAAAGGATGTCAATATCTCTTAGAAAGGACCATTGCTAGACTTTGGTGAAAGATGTTGATCATGCTTTGGAATAAATTCTTGAGGTATGTCCTCTAACTCATTAGGTGATGTAGAGACATTTTCAACATGATCATTGGTCGATGGATCATGGATTATGTCAATAGGATCAAATAATTCTAACACTCCTTGAAATAGATCATTGTTGGATATTATTGGTGAATTTTGATCATGATTGAAAAGTGACTCTTGATGTATGTTGATTTGATCATTGGATGGGGTAGAAACATCTTCAAGGTGCTCATTGATGGATAGATCTTGATCATTTTTTTCAACAATTGTGGTGGAGAGATTGTCAATGTTTTCACTAGTGGTTGAATCTTGATCATTGTCCTCAACAATTATTATTTCTTGATCAATAAGGTCTTGGATGAGATTTTTGAGTTGAATACAATCTAATTTTTTATGGTGATTGTCTATATGATACTCACAATAAGATTTACCTTTATTCCAAGGGAAGTGTAGGATAGAGTTGAAAGCACTTACTTTTGGAAGAGTGGTGAGTTTTGCATTAACTAGCTTTTCTAATGCTGGTTCAATTGGCTCTCCCAAAGGAGTCTATTTACGTTTCTTACCTTGTGATATTTGTACTTTAAATTCACCTTATGGTGATTTTTGTTGTGATTGATCTTCGAGATGTGGTGATTGGTTTTGTTGTTGATGTTGTTGATCTTGATATCCAACCTCTTAACATTGGAGATATTGTTCTTGATGTGGTTGAGGACACAACTCAATGTTATGATGACATGGTTTAACCAATGGGGGAATGTGTAGATTTTGGGGTGGAGATGTCTCTTGGTGATATGAATCAACAAATTTTCTAAGTATAGCAATTTAATTTCACAAATATTTTTCTTTATTTTGATCTTGACACTGTCGATGTAGTTGATTTGGTTGTTGGTCAAGCATATTTGGACTATACACTTGTGGTATTTGTATGGGATCATGCACAAATTGATTTTGGACAATGTTCTGATTTGGGATGATGTTTAGATTTTGCATTATAGGTTGGCATGGAACATTGTTGTGGTTGGGAAACATATTTATTTGATTTGGGTGACTTTGATTTTGCATGTGGTTACCTTGACTTGGATCAATACATTGAGTTGTCAATATATTGCTTGGATTTTAAACAACATTGGTTTGATTTGCAAACGTATCTATCCCATAATTCACCAAGTGTGTATTTGATACATTCATGTTTGATAAGTTTGCACTTGGTATATTCACATTTGGCATGTATGGATTTAGTGGGATAATGTTGTTTTGTTGAAGACTCATGCATTGATTGTTTGGTTGATAGATTTGTAGGTTTTGAATTTGGTTTAAATCCACCATAGGGAGAGGTGTTCCAAAATTTATATTGGGAAAACTCACATTTGTTGTATCATTGAGGTTTTGTGTTCCAAAGTTTAGATTGGGAAAACTCACATTTGTTGTATCATTGATGTTTTGTGTTCCAAAATTTAGATTGGGAAAACTCACATTTGTTGCATCATTGAGGTTTGTAGGAGATAATGATCCCATGTATGGATTGTATAAATGTGAGTTTTGATAATCAATTGGTATTGTAAGGTTTTGATAGTTTGGTTGACTTAGATCTCTCATGATGTATGAATCAAGTTGATATTCCATGTTTTTCTTGTGTTTTGACCTTGTTGATCTCTAAGGAATTTAGGACCAATGATGAGATGAAGGATGAAAGGGGTGAATGATATGGGTGTTGAACTTTTAGGAACTTTGGATCAATTCTATACTTTAGGATTTGATTTTGATTGGTTTGATTTGGATAATGAACTTATAGATCCCAAGATGTTAGTTGTGACCTTAGGATAAACTTGTTCAAAGGATTGATAATTTAACCAAGTGTGTGAGAATGGATTCATTCCCACACACCTAACTAAACAAGATGATTTTGATTTGGTTTGATGATTTACCCAAGTCTAGAATATTGATATTTCCAAAGCTCTAAAATTTGTTTGTGGGATGGAATTGATAAATGTCTTGGGATGGATGAAAGGGTTGATTTGATCCTAAATCAACCTAAGAGGTACCTTGTTTTCAAGACCAAGATAGTGAAGGACACACTTTACCCTATGAGTAGTTCAAACCAAAAGACCAATATTTGCATGGGAAACCATATGACCAAAAGATAACAAGCACATGTGTGGGGTTCAATTGATTTCATCTTGGTTAAATGGATTCTTTTTACCACATCAACACATCTTGTTTAATTTCCAAACGGAATTCCTATGTCTCAATTCCTTTTCATTCCACAAGGTCCATTATGTGAAAATCAAAGAATCAAGGGCATAGCTTTCCTAGGTTGACTTTAGAGAGAGAAAATTGAGATATGGGCCCAAATATTTAGAATCCTCTAAGGATAGAATCCTTAGGGACATGTAATGTGTGGGCTTTTTGAGGGTATTTTCACTTTCCAAAGGGTTTGAAATTTTGATGACTTCTTGAATGTTTGTTTCAATGTTTTGAGATCCAATAAATGTATTTGACTGACTCACAAATTGCACAACCCTAGGATAGAAAGGACAATATTTGTTGAGTCCCCACTTGGATTTCTCTAAACACTGAGACAAAGTGAATAGCTAGAGATTTGGCAACACTAGCTCCCCTCCACAGCACACACTTCTCGGGACCACCAAATCTCAACATCCTTAAAATCTAGAGTTCAAAAGGATTTATTTTGTTTCTAATTTGAATAGTACAAATGTGGGGTGGCTTCAAATTGACCGTTCTTGCACCAACAAATAGTAAGGATTTTGGCTTTTAAACAAGTAGGTTGTAGTAAGGACTTCCATTTGAGGTGACCATACACATGGCAAGATTAGATCAAGACTATGGCAAGTCAAGAGGCCTCCCAGTCCTTCCCCTAAGGAAGGATTTTTATGTATCACACAGATACTATAGGTGACACTTGTCGATATGACACATCCACACCTGTTGTTAATGACTTTTGTCACAACACATTTTTATGTAGCGATTGGAAGAGCTTGGCTTTAGCCCGTTACCACTTGAGTTGTTCAATTGGGGTGAGTACTTTTACCACCAAGGTAGGTTCTCTAAAGATAAACAATAGCGAAGAAGTACATTTGTAATTCGATCACCTAGTTTGTGTAAGGCACTTAGGAGGGAACACACACAATGCCTTTCCTTCACACTTGCATGATTGTTCAATTTTAGCTCCAAATTGAAATGTGTGGGTAATTTTAGATAACCTATGTCACTAGAATTCTTTTTATTCTCAAGATTGCCAGAAAGCATGAGAGAAGTGCATACGCTTTCGAATGACACAAATTGTAAAAAAATTACAAACCAAGGAAGACACCAGTTCGTTTTAAGCCAAAATAAAGATGAATTCTTTTTAGAGCACCAAGCTTAAATATGAGTTTGTCTTGTTCAATTTTATCCCACAAAGCAATGTCTAGTAGGTTCCTAGTGTTCAATTTTAGTCCAACTTTGACAAAGCTTGAGTTTTTTGTTAATTTTAAGCACAAAGTAATGCTAGTTGGTCCTAAAGCATGAAAGGAAAATAGCATATGATGGGTTATTTTCCATGAGTGTTTAAAAATGCTATTACAATGAGTATCAAATTATTTTTCTTTCACTTCCATGCTTCATGATCCTTTAAAACCTACAATTCATGCTCCAAATGTTAGATTAAATCAAAAAACAAGAAGATATGAGGGTTAGATAAATGACTAATCATAAAAACCATAAAAATTAGACCAAGTTACAATGTGATTTGACTTTAGGTGAAAATTTGAAAATTTTAACTCTACAAAAATTGAGAAAAACTTATACCATTGGGTAGCTTATGAAATTCTACCCCATTTCAAAAAAAAGCTCTGAAAAAGACCAAAATATGACCAAGATATGGCCATTTTAAGATGGGGTGCAAAAGCAAGAAAACAAAGGCAACCCTATTTACAAAGGCGACCCTATATTTTCAAAAGCAACTCTGTATCATTGCAATGGTGATGTTATTTAACAAAGGCGACATTATATTTGTAAAAGTGACACTCTAGTGAAAAAAGAAAAGGCGACGCTCTACGCTAAACCAAGAACCTCAAAGGCGACTTTGTGATGACAAAAACGGCATTTTTTGCAAAGGCAATGCTATATTTTCAAAATCGATGCTCTGGTAATGTCAAAGGCGATGTCGCTTCCTGGAACCTACAAAAATGTGATTTTCAAGCCAAAATTACAAAATTTTAAATGGTTAGCCCTCTTTCTAGTGCCAAAATGTAAACGATGATCTACACCAAGCTAAACAAAAACAACACAAACAAGGTTAGTCATTCAAATTAACACAAACATCATTCCCTATGAGATTCTTGATCTGTAAGAGGATGTGATAGGTTTTTGAAAACTTTTTGGAGGGAAATTGAATGAGAGGTTATTGAGAGGAATATTCCTTGGAATATGCCTTTGTGAGGATAAATAGAGGAATTAAATAATTAATAGAAATTATTTTCATGTGCAACTTGGCTAGTTGACTATGGGTTGATTTAACTCTTAAGGAGTTAAAAGCTGGAGATTTATTAATGCTGATTAGAAAGTGATTTAGGATTAATTAATTCATAATTAATTAATTGGAGTGGGTTAGGGGATTGTGACATTTGATTTGATTGATTTAATCAAATGAGAGGATTTAAGGGGATTTAATTAAATGATTTTATTTAATTAAATATGATAAAAATTAGTTAGAAGAAGAGTGAATTAATCAATAAATTTAATTATTTGATTAATAGCTGAATTTGTTGATTTTAACTAAATAATGTTGATTATTTAATTAATTGATGAATTTGAAGTGATTTAGGAAGAAACGACATTAATTTATCAGAATCAGATGTATAGTATTAATCAAGACTTTTTAAGTGTCTACAATAATGTTTGTAAATATTGCCTTGAAAGAATTAAAATATTGGGAAGCTGGATACAAATAGATTTTCTAATAGACATTTTACCAAATCATTCATGTGGCTTGGTTCACTTTAGTGTAGACAATTGAGTCAGTTGTGCTTGGGATTCAAACTTGAGGGGCTCAAATCTAAACCACAAAATTTTCTAAGATGATAGAGACATTAAGACATTCCTCATAGTAAGAGCATTCATATTTGTAATATGGAAAGTCAATTTAATGTAACATTAGCAATGTTTTTGTTCCTTTAATTCTAAAACTAAGTCCTTTCATCCCTTGGATTTCATTTCCAAATATTTATTGTAGTTGTTGAACCAACTAGTTAATCTAAGTTAATTTATGTTTATTGATTGTATTTATTTAATTTAAAGATTAGATATACTTATGTAGTGATTTATTTCTTTTCATTTTTGTGAACTTGAAATTTTCTAAAATACAACCTTTGGTTTTACCTCTTGCGATTTGGGTTTCTAGAATTGATTTATTCTCTCATTCATTATCCTCTACATCAAACATGATTAGGGCTGATTTAATTTTTTATATTTATGTTCTATTATTTTATTTTTCCCTATTGTTGAGATTCATTTTGTCACTTTGCCTATATCTATCCAACCTATCCTTAATTTGACCTCTACAATTTCATTTTGAAATCTTTTTGTTTTCATTTTTTATCTACCTAGGGTTTCAATTCCCCTTTACCTTTATTTATCATACATTAATTATTGTTTGGTCATCCATAGTGATATAACTCTTTAATCCCACGCACCTTGGATAATCCATCATTATGACTATTCTTAGATCATTTTCTTTAACTAATATCATATCCACGTATTTTATTTTAACATTCTTTTCATTTGTGACACATTATCCTTTCATTCTTGATACTCATAAAATTTTATGGTAGGGATCTACAGAGGTGTTATTCTACCATGTAGATTTTTTCCCCTCCACTGAGTTGGTAAGTGCTTGTCCTCTCCTTTTAGGAATGCTTTCTTTACTTTCTTGTGAATCTCATGTGAATCATAATTCTCCTATGACATGGGATAGTGATGATTACATGGGTAGTGAGGATTTACCATATATTTGTTGAACATTCAATATGACGGTGATTAGTGATGTTATAATTCCTTTACATTCATAATATTGCTATAATTTTTGATATATTTTATTTTAGATGTCATGATATCCCTATGTCCATAGGTTCATACACTTTCAATGAGTTGATGTCTTTTATATATGAGCATGTTCTTCTCAATTGTCATTTATATAAATCTCATAAGGGCCCTATAGATTTTTATGATAACCTTTCATATAACCTAACATGTACATAAAAATAGCATAAACCTTGATTATTATGAAAATGTGATATTTCATTGCAATCCTAATGTACTAATGTTGCATCTCTAACAATATTGGAATGGGTACTTGGACACCCAACTTTTTGAGAGATATCATTATTCTCCTAGTTGAATTGGAGTATTAGTTGCAGTCTCATTCATGGAGGAGGTGGGTCATGATGGTGGTAGTTACAATTTCATTTAATGGAATCTACACAACTTTCCTAATGATATACATTATTATTTTTAAATGGGTAAACACTTTTGACCTAAAGCTATGAACTAGCGAGGTCACAAATAGGGGATCCCATCTAGAATATAAACATTCAAAAGTAACACCCAAAAAATGTTTGAAACTTGATGGAAATAACAACACCATATCTCAACCATCACACTATGCCAATACCAGCCCCAATCCTATATGTTTTTGATAAAATAAGTTGCATTTACAAAGTGCAATACCCTTAACATGAAGAGCCCAAAGGGCTAGAGTTCAACAAATTAAAACAACAAAGGATAAAAGCACAAAGTTGTGTCACACTTTTTCCCTACTAAATAGTTTTGAGCGAAAAATTTTCAGCTAGAAATGTTTCAGCCGAATAGGTTTTAGTTGAAATCATGTGGCCTATATGTGGCACACAAAGTTTCAGCTAAATATGTTTTGCCTAAATCCAAAAAAAATAAATTTTTCCCTTTTCTGCTTTGAAATTGGCTTATTTTATATGCATGGTTTCAGTAGAGAAACCCTTTCTACTTAAACTATCTATGTGGCATCCTAGTTGGTAGCCAACTCAACTTTTTCATAATTTTCTGAAACTTTCAACTTCAACTAAGTATTTCTTCAGTCAAAATGATGTTTAAAAAAAGAAGAAAAATACCCTTTTGTAGAGCTCGGAGTGTTGAATCCAAATATGTAATTTTTTTAATATTTTGATTAGTTTTAATATATTTTATTTTTAAAATAATGCAAGTAGGTTGTTAAAGTTAAAAAAGAGTCTGATTAGAAATTTTTTAAAAATAGTAAAACATATTTAATTTTTTTGAAAACCTTCTTCAAAAAAATTAGGGGAAAATAAAGTTTTTTTCTATTTGTTTCTTGATGTCAAGTGAATGTCACTTTTTCCTAAAATTTTCAGCATTCCAAAATCTACTCTTAAATTGATAAAATGATAATCAAAACATTTTTTAATAAATCTAAAAAATTACAAGATTAAACTTCATCAATATTTCTACCTTTCATTATTTTACATCATTTTCAAATTCAAAAAATAAAGACCACTTTTTTCAAAAAGCACAAAGTTGTGTCACACTTTATAAAAGAAATGGCCAACGTTGATCCAATTTTTAAACTTGAATCACTAAAAAGTGGCATATATGTTTTGAATTTTGAAATGATGTAAACTAGTAAAATATTTATTTTTTAGTATATTTTATGTTTGTATTTAAAAAAAAACAAATTAAAATTATTTAAAACGAGTTTTTAATAAATTAAAGCTATAATTTAGTTGTTAATAAAATGCTGAAAATTGAAGTTGCATGGGACGTCAAACTTTTTATAGTAAATTTTATTATTTTTCTTTCAAATTTTTTGTGTGTATTTATAACTTGAAATTTTAGTGCATGGATATATTTTTTTCAAATTTTGATAAGTATATATTTTTAAATAAATATTAAAATGTGTGTGAATAAAAAAAAAAATTGTTTTCATTGGACGTCAACTCTTCATATTAAATATTTATCTAAAATGGAAAAAAAAATATACCATCTTAAAATAGATTTTTTTGTCTAGTGCATCATATTTTTTTCTATTTTTTTTTAATAAGTTTTAGTATTTTTCTTTGGCATAGTAATCAACCTAATATTTTGTACTGATAACCTACTTTTAGTAAAAATAAAAAATAAAATATAAAATTTAATTAAACTATTAAAATAAATATATTTTTGAAAACTAAACTTATGGATCTACAAAAGGGTATTTTTTATATTTTTAAAAAAATGTTATTTACATTAGCAAGAGTTATTGAAACTTCAAGTTTTTCAAATAATTTTATTTTTTTGGTAAATTGGACTTAAAGTGGTGCTCCATATATTTTTAGCCAACAATTTTAGTTGAAAAAGTTGTGGAAGTATCCAACTTAGCTAGAATGAGTCTTATTATATCATATGTTTGAGCAAAATTGATTTTTAGTTAGAAATACTTAAATTCAGTTGTGTTGATAAGTTGGTTGAAAGTGTGACACAATTTTGTGCTTTTACCCTTTTATGTGGTTTAAGTTCAATTTTTTTTTTGTTGTTGTTTGATACCTTTATAAAGTATGACACAGGTTTGTGCTTTTACCCCAAAACATATCCAATTATAGCATATAGATCAGACATAGAGATAGCATAGTGACAACAAAATAACAACCCACCAAAAACATTCAGAAACCCCCCATCACCTAGCAATACCCTCACATTCCTCCATGAGGAATTTCAACACATCTTCACTAGCCAAATTATTACTAGGGTCAGAATCAACATCCTTCTTATTAACCTCATCCTTCAACACCGTTGATAGAGTGACATCCAAGTGATGAATGACCTTGATGGTGAATTGGATCAATCTTTTAAGTTTTCTTTCCAGGGTGCAAACATGAGAAAGCAAGCCATTAGAGTCTTCTTCGAATCCTATATGTTGTAGAAATTTTACAATTTTTGTATTTATTGGGTGGGTCCCATGTGTGTTGGTGGAGTCTAATAAGGGTGTCATTGTTGGAGATTACACCCATTAGGGAATTATATTTTTTCATCTACCATGGACTTAGTGGTACATTATTTTAAGAAACTATCTCTATTTTTTGTCTCCCATTTCTCTTTAAATTTGAGGCTTGAGATAGAGATTCATTGGTTATTATACATAAACAAGTGCTACTAAAATTTTGTCAAGTTGATGGGATAATGAGCTATTGTACATGTACTCTTGTATTAAAAATTAATATAGACTTGTGCACTCTTTGATAGTAAAATTTGTTTATAAGTGTTTCTCCACATACATCTAGTCTTATATGTTGTGTTATTACGGTTCATTGATCATATTATATGCTTTCTTCATTTTCATTTTATTGGTTAATATACAAATACATAACATTTGTACATGTACGTCCAACTTGTTGAGAGATTATTATTCTCAGAATTACTAAGAATATTAGTTGTTGTGACATTCATGGAGGTTGGCCATGATGGTAGTAATTTAAAGTTTATTTAATAAAATTTACACCATTTTCCTAATCCTAGGTAGTAGGAGAGAGAGTGAAGTATCTTTGCATTTATTATGTGTGTGTCATGTTTGTAGGTGGATTCTAATGAGGGAACCATTCTTGGGGAGCATTCTTTGTTGAACATAGGTTTTTATTAATGTCAAAGTTCGAGTAATGTCAAAAGTGCTAATTGGTGTCTAAGGAGTAATGTTAGCTAAACAGTGTGAATTAAATGTAGTTGTACTTGAATATTAGAAGATCAGTGAGAATTGTATTCATATTAGTGGATTTTGAGTACAATGAAGAAGATTGTTGTAGTATGTTTGCAATATCATGCTTGTATCTCTTTTGTTGATGGAAGTAATCCAAAAGTCTAATCTAGAATGTTGGAGGTCAATTACTCAAGGAAGAGAGGTTTCTCTGGCAACATGTTCATGATCAGTATTCCTTATTGGATGTGAATTTTGGCCTACGATTTGGAAGGAGAGTATGTCTACACTTTTTCTAGTGTATTATATAGTTTCCAGGATTTATGTTCATCATGCAAAAAGATTGAAGTGACAAAAGGGTCATTGTGCACTAGTTAGTTAACCAGTTGATGTTCCAGAACTGTGCAACATCATCTTGAAGAATGTAACATCCAGAGATAGCTTGGGATGTTGAAATAGGTACAGATTAAGGTTCCTATGGAAGCAAATGGCATCATAATAATTTGGAAACTTAATACTTTTAATGTAGGACCTACCTACTACATGATTCATGTAAATTTGAATATAGATCCATCCTATGTCAACTTGGTTAATTATCAACTCCTAGCTAACATGAAGTGTTTCTAATGTAATGAGATGTATATAATTATCATAGTTTTATATCTCACTTGACATGTGTGTTGATGCGAATGAGTGTGGAAGTGTAAACTTGTGTGAGAAAGTGTAATTTAATGGGAATTGCATCTCAATCATTGTGTATCGGTATCAAAAGATCATAAGGTGTGTAAGGGAGTGTCTAAGGAAATCTCATATCTTGTATAATCTGTATAATCAAAATTGAATTTTTGCAAGCTTTAACTTTATAATTTGGTAGGACTGGTGTCTAACTTGTTGAGTTGGTGCTCAAAAATTTATATTGGGGATTTGTGTCTCCAGTAGGTTGGTGCCTACAAATACAACAAGGGATTGGTGTCTCCAGTAGGTTGGTGCCTACTTCATGATTTTAACTCATTCATTATTTTTTTGAGGCTAGAATTGGACAATAGCTCCAAGCAGCTCTTTTCACTGTAGTTTTTCCCATTTTGAGTTTCCATATATATTTGGTGATCATTATGTGAATGTGTGTTTCTATGTTGCTTGATTGATAGTAGCTACTTTAATTCATGTTTGATGGTTCATGGTTGAAGATACATGTTGAATTAAATAGTTATAAATATATTTGATATACTAATTCACCACCCCCCCCTCAATATATTGCGTACCCTTCAATTGGTATCAAAGCTAAGATCCTTAGAAGAATCTTAACTACTTGAGGTAGATTCAAGATGACACACTCAATGGCTCAAGAAGGATTGTATTCAAATAAGACACCACTCTTTGATGGATCCAATTATGCATTTTTTAAAGTAATCATGGAAGCATACTTGATGGGCCTAGGGTTTGAAGTTTGGTAATCAGTTGTGGAAGGTTATGAGATACCTAAAAGTCCTCCAAGAGATCAGGTCATAAAGAAGGCTTGTGAAAATAATGCTAAAGAAAGAAATGCAATTTTGTGTGGTTTACCTAACTTTGAGTTTGTGAAGATCATGCATTGCAGGACAACAAAGGAAGTGTGGAGTAAATTTTACAACATCTATGAAGGTGATGATAAGTTCAAACAATCAAAGCTTCAAACTCATTAAGGTCAATTTAAAGGTCTAAAACTAAAAGAAGAAGAAAAAATTACCACATCTCTACTTTGAGGTGATGAGGTTGTCACTTCTATTAGAGGCATTGGTGAATAAATGAAAGAAGGTATGATTGTGAAAAAAGGTACTTAGATCCCTTCCCAAAAAGTTTGATGCAAAATTTTTGTTGTTGAAGAAGTTAAAGATATGAATACTCTAACTATGGATGATTTGCAAAGAATTCCAACTACCTATGAAATGATAATTGAAAATCACAATCTTGTAAGAAAAGAGGCTACATTAAATGTGTCAAAGAAGCAAGATGATTTAGACTCAGAAGATGGATCAAATCTGGATAAAGAAAACTTTGTCAAGAGGTTACAGAGAGGTTGTAGAAAGTACAAAGGTAAGTTTCCTTCCGAATCTTTCAATTGTGGTGAAGTAAGAAATTTCATGGCTAAGTGTTCATATAAGGAATCTAACAATGATGAAAATAAGTAATTTAAAAAAGGGAAAATGATTCATAAAAAAAAAAATCTTTATCAATGAGGAATGCTACTCATTTGATGATGATGATGATTGAGGTACCTCCAAAAATGAAGGAGAAAGGGCTCTATTTATGGATATGGAAACCTCTGAAGAAGATGGTGAAATAAAGTATAGAATTGAAGATGATTTGGAAGTAGATATAGTGGAAGAACTGCTTTTTGTTGGCAAGGAGATCAAAAGGATGAAGAAGAGGATTACAAAAGAAGTGAAAGATAAAGACAAATTATCTTAGAATCTTGAGGAAGAAGAGAAGATGGTCATTAATCTAAAGGTTCAAGTTGAAGAGTCAAAGAGGATTGAAGAGGTTTTGACTAAAAGGCTACTATCAAGAGACAAGGATAGTGAAAAACTTGAAGCAAAAATTGTATCACCAAGGAAGGACCTTGAAAGGGTAAATCATCAACTGAAATTGAAGTTTAGAAAAATCATAGAGATCTTAGATCAGATCATTGGAGATAAAGATAGTGGAGCTCAAACCCAAAGAAGAATTTAGAAAGCAAATGAATAGGTACACTTTGCATTATTATCAAAAATTGAACCAAGTTCCTATACAGAGGCAAGCAAAGAGAAATTATGGTTGGATGCTATGGAGGAAGAATTGAATCATATTAAGAAAAATGAAACTTGGGAATTATTTTTTAGGCCCAAAGATAAAAATTTCATTGGTACCAAATGGGTCTTTAGAAATAAGTTGAATGAATATGGAGAAGTGATCCAAAACAAGGCTAGACTTGTACATAAATGATAAGCTCAGGTTGAAAGAATTTATTTTGAGGAAAATTTTTCTCTAGTAGCAAGGTTAGAATCAATCAAAATGTTTTTTGCCTTATCAGTATTCAAGAATTTCAAGGTATATCAAATGGATGGTTAGTTTGCATTTCTGAATGGATAGTTAGAAGAAGTATACATTGAGCAATTGGAAGGATTCTAATGTTTAGATAATTTAGATTTTGTGTGCATAATGAAGAAAGAACTTTATGGAATCAAATAGGCTCTTAGAGCATGGTACTCCAGAATGGAAAAATATTTGTAAAATAAAAAATTTTAGAGATGAAGTGCAAATAGTAATTTATACATAAAAACAAAAGGTGATCAATTGTTAATTGTTATTTTCTATGTTGATGACATTATCTTTGGTGGAAGTAATGATGAAATGTGCAAAGAATTTCAAAATTCAATGAGAATAAGTTTAAAATGTCAATGCTTGGTGAATTATCTTTCTCTCTTGTTCTACCAATTTCTCAATTAGACAAAGTGATAAATTCATTTCTTAGACTAAGTATATAAAAGAAATGTTGAGAAAATTTAAGATGGAAGAATGCAAACCAGTGAACACACCTATGGTTACTAGGTGTAAATTTAGTAAGGATGATGAATCTACCCCAACAAACCAGACTTTGTATAGGTCAATGATTGGTAGCTTGTTATATTTGACTACATATAGACCATATATAACACAAGAAGTTGGGATGGTAGATAGATTTTAGGCAACACCTAAGGAAAATAATGTCAAGGAAGTAAAGAGGATATTCAAATATCTCAATTCCATAATGGATATTGGTTTGTGGTATCTTAAAAGTGAAAATTTCTGATGCAGGAGCATCTAGTGGTGTAAGGGCAATCCTGCATCACCTAAAAAAAGGGTTTCATTTCATGTTGGTAGTTTCTTAGATTTTTTTACATTTCTAGATACCCTTTTCGTCATAATGTAATTCCCAACTTACGGTTTTGTTTTTTTGTTCCTAGGTTGGAAGATATTGCAATTTTAGTCTCCCAGAATTACACTTGAAAACCTTTTAGGTCAGATTTGAGGCACTAAACGGCCCCAAAACTTGCTGAAATTGGCGTCATGTATTTCAAGCACATTCTTGACTCCAAGACCTTTCCAACAATTCAAACAGTTTGAAAAATGGAGTCTCAGACCAAAAGTTATGGCTCTCGGAAGTTGGCGTACTTTCTAGAAGATACTAATTTTCTAATGTACTTTTGCAATTTGAATTTCAAGTTGTAATTTTAGGCGCTAGACTGCCAAAAACTCAAATTTGAATGTTGTTTTGGCTCCAAACTAAAAATGAGCTCTATTTATGGGCGGGTTTTGAATTTTTGTGTAGTTTTTTGGGGACAAGTTCGTACACTACAAAAAGGGGTTATTCTGTAATTTTCTATAACTTGGATATGTTGTAGAACTTGAGGATTTGAGATCCTTTGCATGTAAGAAGCTACATTTTTTGAATAATAAAATTATTCTCTTGTTTTGTGATTTATTTTATGTGTCTCGGGTTGCACCCTCATCAACTTCACTCTAACTGTATATGTATACACAAATGTAGATTAGGCAGGAAGATTAGATGACCAGAAGATTGTACAAGTGGTGGAGGTTTCTTTCTTCGTGAAAATATTGTATCTTGGCTAAGCAAGAAGAAGGATTGAACATATCCATCTACAACAAAGGTAGAGTACATTATATTAGCTTCATGTTGCACTCAAATATTATGATGAAACAAACCTTGAAGGAGATGAAGATAAAGTTTGATGAACCTATTCCCATTCTTTGTGATAATACTAGAGCTATAAAAATTTCCAAGAATTTGATAATGCACTCAAGGACAAAGCACATTGTAATCAATTATCTTTTTCTGAGAGAGAACATTGTAGACAAAGAGGTGAAGTTGGAGTATGTTGATACCAAAGAACAAGTAGAATAAATTTTCATAAAATCAATTCCAAAGGATACTTTTGAGTATCTCCAATAGAAGATGGAAGTTGTTTCTCCCTCTTTTCGAATCAATATGAGGCACAAGCTAAGAGGAAGTTCTAACTCCTTGCTGCAAGAAGGATGGGCGATCTTGGAGAATGTTTCAAAAAGTAGTGTGGTCTGGACATAGGGGGAGTCTATCTGAGAAATAGGTATCCAAAGTGTGCATAAAGAAGTTGACCTTTTCCATTGATTTCAAAGGGGGAGAAATAGGACTCAAAATTATAAATCATCTAAGGGGAGAAAGAACTCAAATGATGTGGTTCATGACATATTAGATTTGTCTTTGTGTGTGCCAGCAACATTTTGTTGTTTGTCATCAATAACAAAGGGGGAGATTATTGAACATAGGTTTTAATTAATGTCAAAGGTTCTCATTGGTGTCTAAGGAGAAATGCTAATTGAACAATGACAATTAAATGTAGTCATACTTGAATATCAGAAGATTAGTGAGAATTGTGATATCATATTAGTACATTTTGAGTACAATGAAGAAGACTACTATAGTATGCTTCCAATATCATGCTTGTATCTCTTCTATTGATGAAAGTAATCCAAAATAATAATCCAGAATATTGGAGATTAGTTACTTAGGGCAAAGAAATTTCTCTAGCAACATGTTCATGATTAGTATTCCTTCCTGGATGTGAATTTTGATCTACAATTTGGAAGGAGAGTATGTCTACAATTGTTCTACCATATTCTAGAGTTTATATGATTTGTGTCTAGCATGCAAAAATATTAAAATGACAAAAGGTTTACTGTGCTAGTTAGTTAACCAGTTGATGTTCCAAAACTATACGATAGCGGGTTGAAGTGTGCAACATCCAGTTGATGATGTCCTTCAAGTGTGAAACCTGCCCTTTGATGAACTAGACTTTATTTCTATTTAACTTATTAGCATCTTGGAAATTTCATGTTATTGTTTTCTTCTATGGTGTTGGATATTTGATTTCTACATTTGACTATGGTTTGATAATATTTACATGCATAGAATAACTTTGATCTTGTTTATGATGATATTTTTATGAGTTCATGATTAATTAGGTTGTTTCATTTCTTATGTGATTGTCATGAATGCTTAATTAATGAATTGAACTTCTAATATGAATTAGGTTATGTTGTGTTTACTAATTATCAAATATTGAATTGATTATTTTTTTATAATTACATGTCCTAAGAATTATGTTGATATGGAATTGAAATGTTTTCAAATGTGATTATGAGACATAGGAGGAGAGATAGGGGTGAGAGAGACAAGAGAGGGAGAGAGAAAGGGAAGTATCAACCTAGAGTAGTAACAAGGGATGGAGAGAGAGGTAGACATGGATGGAGTGAGAGACATAAGGAAGGAGGAGATAGAGAGGTGATGGCATAGGGAGGGGAGGGAGAGAGAAGAGGAGAGAGAGAAGAACAAAGAGAAATATATGGATAAGAAGGGATGGAGAGGTAAACAAGGAGTGACTAAGAGACCTATAGAGGGAGGAGGTAGATAGGTGAGGGGGACAGTGAAGAAAATGAGAGAGAGAAGTTCGCAAAGAGGGAAATACGAGTAAGGACCTCGGGAGAGAGGTGGAGAGGGAGGGAAATAACTAGACATGGGAGAAATATAGAGGTGTGAGACCTATAGCCTAGGAAGAGAGGGGTGAGATACATAGGGGAGAGACAGGGGTGAGAGAGAGAAGAGAGGGAAAGAGAAATGGAAGTATCGA
>VDFB02000363.1:59379007-59399716 GCA_007258455.2 Sequoia sempervirens | reverse complement strand
AAAGGAGGAGATAGAGAGGTGATAATGTAGAGATGGGAGGGAGAGAGAAGAAAAAAGAGAAATAGATGGCTAAAGAGGGGTGGAGAGGTAGAAAAGGAGTGACTAAGAGACCTATAGAGGGAAGAGGTAGAGAGGTGAGGGTGAGAAGAAAATGAGAGAGAAGTTCAAAAAGAGGGAAAGACGGGTAAGGAGGGAGGGAGAGAGTTGGAGAGGGGGAGGGTGGACGAATGGTGGAGGGGGGAGAGAGAGGAAATGGAATGGAATGGATGGAGGAGGAGGTAGACATGGAGGAGTGGAGGCATAGGGAAGGATCTAGGACAAAGAGGTGGATGAGGAGGAGAGATAAGAACAAGGAGAAAGAGATGAACAAGGTGGAGAGATGGAGGAGGAGAGAGAATAAAATGAGAGGAAACACAAAGAGGAAAGAGGGGTGGAGGGAGGAAAGAGGTGGAGGGAAAGAGATATAGAGGTGAGACAGGACCAGGAGAGAGGGGGAGAGAGATGGAGGGAGGAGGAAAGGTGGAATGAGACAAGGAGGGAGGAAGGGGAAAGGAGAGGAAAGGGAAGTGGATTGGTAGAGGAGCAACAAGGGATGGAGGAAGAGGAAATGGAGGGTGGAGAGGCATAGGGAAGGATGAGATGGAGGTAATGATATAGAGGAGAGGCATAGAGAAGAGGAGAGAAGAATGGAAGAGAAAGAGAGGAAGTGGATGGAGGTGGACAGGAGGGATGGCATAGTAGGAGGATAAAGGGGAGAGAGGAAACAAAAGAGGGAAAGAGGGGTGGAGGGAGGAGAGAGGTGGAGGGAATGGACAACAAGAGATATAGACCAGGAGGTAGAGGGAAGGAGACCGAGATGGAGAGGGAAAGAGGGTGGCAGTGGAATGGAAAGAGGGAAAGAAACAATAGAGGGGAGGAAGAAATATAGTGCTGACAGATCAGGGGTAAGGAATGAATAAAAGCAGAAAGGAGATAGGAGTGTGGGGGAGAAGGGGGGGGGAGGGAGAAAGGAATGGAGGGGGGTAACATGGATGGAGGAGGACAGAAAGGATGGAAGGGAGGAGGGGAGGAGGAAGGAAGAAAGGGGGGAGGACAAGGAATGGAGGAAGGAGGATATGGAAATGGAATGGAGAGAAGAAGAGAGAGGTAGGAAGGAAAGGATAGAGATAAGGTTAAGGAGGGAAGCTAAGGTAGAGAGGGTGGGAGAGACCTAGAGAGGGTTGAGAGAGAAGAGGATAAGTATTGGTTAAGGGAGGAGGCAGAGAGGGAGTGAAAGATAAAAATGCTACAATCCATCATCGATCATAAACTATAAACTCTAAGCCTTATCAAAGTGGGGGAGAGAGAGAGAGAGAAAGTGAAATTGGATTTAACATTTACATTTGGCACTCACCAAATTGGTTGCATTGGGAAATACCAACCCAAAGGTTTGGATGGCCATTTCATGCCAAGGACGTGATTTTCTGAAAGAGTAATAAAATTTAACACATTTTTTGCCATGCTCTCCATCAGGTTTGCATGTGTTTCAATGCAAATTTACAAAATATTGTGAGGACGTTAGGCACTCTCTTAGCTATCTAAACATATTTTTTTTTACGTTTTGATTATGTTAAGGTTTTCATCTATAACTTCTCTTATTAGTGCCTCTATTTTTTTTGTCAAAAATCAACATGTGCTAGTTTGGGTATGGATTTTTACTCATTCATTGAATTTTGAAACAAATTACATTTTTAGAAACTAAACTCCATTCTACACATAATGAAAAAAATTAATTTTCAATCAGTTTTCAAAAAAATTACAGTTTTTCAAAATGTGTCCACTTCCAAAATTAGTAAAATATTATATATTCATTAGGGCATAAACTACATGGTGTTAGCTAATTTCTCAAAATACCGTTTTTTGAAATTCTAAAAAAAGTTAACTTTTTAGGGGGGGCACATCAGATGGTATGCTATTTTTTATTTAAAAAATGACCACTTTGTGTGGCCCCCTTTTTCAAACCCTTAATATTCATTTTTTTCAAAAAAATAGTAAATTAGAAAGTAGATTCAAAGCACAACTCTTGTTCTTATTGCATCTTCAAATTTTTTAGTGTAACTATCTTCATTTTCTTGTAAACATCATACTTTGCTGATTTTAGAGAAAAGTGACATCTTAAGAGCCATTTTTGTGTCACAACTTGGTGCACATACCCATATATATGTATATATGTATATATATGTATAGATGTATATGTATATATGTATAGATGTATATGTGTGTGTGTATTTGTAAATGTATATGCAATGAGTGGATGGTTTCCTATTGATTTGGATGCAACATATCCATAAACAAATATTATTAATTGGATTTCTTGTAGACATATAATATCAAATTGATCAAACTATTAAAATTGAATTGATAAATAGTACTTATGACATGCTTCTATAAAGCCTCTAACATTCCAAAGAATCAAATTGAAGTGGAGCTTACATATATAATGATTTGATTGATTTTTATTATTGTTTAGTAAACTTTGAAATTGGTTTCCTAATCTAGGGTGTTGATATATCATAATAAATTCTATTAATGAAATATAGTAGCATTTGCTGCAAAAGTCTTCCTTTGCAATTGGTCCTCAATACAACTAAAAGAAGATAATATTTTCACTAACTAAACATACATATAGATACATATACGCATTTAGATATACATAGAAAAGCATATACATATAAAACATATTGGTTAATGGATGAACTATTGCATTATACAAACATATACATATACATATATATATATATATATATATATATATATATATATATATATATATATATATCTGTGTCTCTGTGTGTGTGTGTGTGTGTGTGTGTGTGTGTACACACACACACACATATATATGTATATATATAATAAAAAATTAAGTTGATAAGTAACGAATATAAGTTAGAAAGTTTGTCATATATATGGAAAGTAGACAAATGCTAACACAATTTCTAGAAAATGTATGATACTATGTTCTTATGGACAGTGAAAGGAGAGTAATTTAAACAAAGGTAAGACGAATCTAAAAAATAAAGATGTATGCTAGTGTGTTCAGTTTGCAATCCAAACTTCACAGATACATAGTTTCATGACTATAAACACACAAAGTTTTAAGCTTTTGGTGTTCCCTTGGCACTTGAAAGTACACAAATACATACAGTGTCACGAACAATAAACAAAGTATCTTGAATTTCAAGCATTTGTTAGAAATTGAAAAAGCAGGCGAGACATCACAAATATATACATAGATTCATGAAAATGTAAGTTGGGGTGTTCACTTCAATTTGAAGCAAAATGTCACAAATATATACACAGTTTCATGAATATAAAGGGGGCTTTTATGAATTAACTAAAAAGGCATTAATAAAGACACAATTTCCTAAATTTTTAAAGGGGGTTTGTAAGATTTTACCCGCTAAGGGAAAAAACCCCTCATTTTAGAACTTGTAAATAGACACCTCATGAATATAAGAGTGGGTTTTCTGAAATAAGCCCAAAAAAGTAAGGGTTTTTTGAAATAATGGATAGAGTGATCGGCGAAGAGCGATGCATGATGATAATTAAAGATATCGGTCAAAATATTGTGCGAAATAATCCCCTAATCAAACAAATTCATGAATAAAAATGTGGGTTTTAAAATATAACCAAAAAGTTAGAATGTTTGCAGATTATATAGCCTAGCTGAGTATACAAATGGGTTCATGATAATGAAACCCTAGATGGTTTGCACAATGATGCAAGAAAGATAGAAGTACTTGGGCAAAATAGATTTACAAGTACCATTACGTGCAAAATCAAAGGAGAAATGATAGGTTGACATTACCTCAAACCATGGAGAGTATCCGACAAGCACATCACATGATGAAGACGACAACCGATATCATAAGAAATGATGAAATCGGTTAAAAAAAAGTGTGTAAAATTATCCCATAATCAAACTGTTATGAAACCCTTAACGGTTCGCAAAATAATGCAAAAAAAGACTGAATAAGTGGACCAAACCAGACTCACAAGTACCATTGTCTGCAATATGAAAGGAGAAATGATAGTTTGATGTTACCTGAAACTATGGAGGGCATCCGATAAAGATCACTTGTGTGAGGATTTACCTACAGTTGTAGACAAAGAGCGTGAAAATACTGAAACATGGAGGGAAACAACAAAAACGTGGGAAAATTTTGTATCGACAAACCCGATGTGGGAATTAATCGAGGTGTAAAGTGGTTGGTGTCTGAAAAAGGCAGGTCATGGACGTGGCATTCTGAACTTTAACATCGCTAGCATGAACTTCAAACATTAAAAAGTGAATTTCATGCATTGAAAACTGGGCGATGATTTTTTATATATAAATATAATTGCACGTTAATATGATTAGGAATTGGGTTTTTATTACAATTTTATTAGTGCTGAAAGCGGGTGGTAATTGGGTCATTCGAGAGCACGTATTGGATGTCAACTCTAAATGGCCACATTTTTACCTTTCCATGCTTAGTGAACCCTCTTGAAAATGCCCAAAAGCCAAAAGAACAGCTATAAGCTATTAACTTGCATTTGAAAAATACTCAAAAAATTCATGTCAATCCAATGCATCATTTAGGAGTTTAGGATGTGCAAAGTAAGCTATAACCAATGATAACTTTAAGAAACTCCCCCTCAAAAAATATATGAAATCTTGACAAATTTTTCATTTTTTTGAAAAAAATATATTAATTTCTATTGGCGAATCTTTCCATCTCTTTTAAATAAATATTAATTTTATTGGCAACTTTTTTTACATCTCTAAAATTTTGTAGAAAATCTTCATGAATCTTGAAAAATTATAAGAAAACGAGTTAATTACCATGGTGAATCCTTCCATTTAAATAAAAATAAATTCTTATGAAAAAATAGAAGTCCCAAATTGGAAATGATTGATTGCTTTAAGGAGTAGACTATAATATTTAGTTTCCATCATTGATTTAAAATATATTCTAACGACCTTTGTATTCCGCAAGGTAAAATGCACTTGCATTTGTAATTCTCATTGAGCCCAAAATTGGTTTTGGATCATTGGTCTCCATAGAGATAAAGGATTCAAAATCAATTTCAAGCCCCATGAGCATTATAAATCATGGGTAAGTTTTATGTCATGGAATACAACAATGTTCGTTAAATTATATTATAAATCTATGGTTGCAATTAAAGATTGGTGATATGACCCTAAAGTAACGAATAATTATGATATATTATTGGTGAAATAATTTAGATTTCTACAGTAAATTACAAATTTTAGGCAAATCTATTCTAATCATGTATCAAATATTATGACAATTTTTTGAGTTAAAAAGTTTAATAAAATCTATTGTGACAATTTTTGAATTAAAAAATTAAATAAAATAAACACAATAACAGCCACTGGACCCCATCCCCTAGTAGAAATAATCTGCAATAGCTAAAACGAACAATCCGTGGATTGTGATGCAAGAATACCCCTACAACAGCCAACAACATCATGCACAGTAAAACAAGATTGCGGAGCAGCCAAGTTCCTGCCAAAAGTTGTCAGAGCAGTGTTTTTTTTAGATGTTTTAGCTTTGCACGGTACCGTGACTTTCTATTATTAGGTTCAAAAACCTTTGAAAAAACATTCCTATAGTCTCTTATTATTAGATGCTGCTTAAGCTGATTGTTGACAACGCAGATAGTGAAGATCTTCTCATCGATTTACTCATACCACTCTGTTACTCTGTAAGGGTGCTTGCCAATAACTTTTTTTTTACAATAATCACTTAAACAAAATCTTAAGTTTGTAACTGTAGTTTTTGTTTTTAATTCTAACATTAAAGCTCAATAATTTGGAATTTGAATTGCAACTCAAAAAAATTTACATTTATATAATCTTAAGAGAGAATGTTTCAAAAAATTGTATTTAGTAAGCAGTCTTAATTTAATTTAAGAATTTGTTCTAACACTACGACAGTGATCTAGCGAAGGGATTTAGACACACTTCATAGCAGGTCCCATAAATTAACTTGGCTCGAATGTTTGGTCTAAATGCAAGTATATGCACTTTAAAATAGATGTTTTGCCTCAAATGGTTGACCTGAATGCAAGTATATGCACTTTAAAATAGATGTTTTTTCTCAAATGGTTGATCTGAATTCAAATATATGCACTTTAAAATAGATGTTTAGCCCAAGTGCAATTGTGTGCACTTGAAAATAGGTCCTGAATAGCAATTTGGCTTAAAATTTAACCCAACTGATGGTAGCAGCCATCACATCTGATCTCAACAATGCATTGATAATACATAATAGTGGATCCACTTTCGCAAATTGGCTCACTAGGGCTAGAGGCATCTAGGTTAGTCATCGCCTGATGCATCCACAAAAAACTATTAAGCAACCTATACATACTAATAGTGTTTGCATAAACATATAACAAAATTTTGAATCAATCAAACCTGATATAATGCATGGCTGAGTTTCTTCCTTGCTGTATGCAACTGCTACTCCAAAGAATAGTTTTAACAACATTGCCAAATCCCATTTTTTTAAGGCATTTTGTCAAACAGTTCACGTGGCTTGTGATGCTTTTACATTTTGCATAAATGTCGACCAAGGCACTTGCAACCACAATATCTAACAAAAATCTACTTCTGATTATGCTCTGATGGATGTCCAACTCCATGCCCTGTTGCAAAGCTCTAGTTTCGCCACAAACTAGAAGGCTGCTGGCAAAGGTTTCAAAGCCTTTTCGACAAGCCCATTTTGTGCATATCCTGCAACAATTGCATCCATGAGACTCCATTTCTTTGAGACATTTTATCGAAAAGCCTTAAAAACTCATTAAATACACCATTTTATTGTATATCATTTAATCATTGCAGTTCATGGGACCACATGTTTTGAGGTATTTTGTCAAACAGTTTGCTACCTTGTCTACAAATTTTAATTTTCCGTACATGGCTACCAAGGCACTTACAACTACAATATTTTTAAAATAATCTACTTTCAATTTAAAGCCAGTAGCATGGTGAAGATTCACTAACATACTAGATAGTGTCATGACTGAGCATTAACAAGATCAAATGTATAATACTTTTGTTTCAAAAATTGGTAAACATCAGATGAAAACTTCTCTGCGAGAATGTTTATCACCCGTTCTCCAATAACAGTATAATAGGCATATCACCTGTTCTCCAACAACAGCTATAATGGGCACTAGGTTGATATGTATCAAGTAAAAAGATGGCATTCAGTTAGTGGTAATCTAAAAATATATACCATCTAAAAGAATATGTATTCAGAAAATTTAAAAAAGGCAACTTCACAACAAATTATAAAAAATTGATGTAACAACTCAATAAATGGCATTGATTCAACATCACCTGATACAAAGGGTTTCAATTCTGAAATCTACTGATGGATGCAGATTTAAACTTTTCTTTCAAGCTTTGCACATTTGAAAAATATTAAAAAATACAATTGATAAAGTAAAGTGACAAATCTGTTTACTAAAGTAAGAAAAAAAAAATCAAACTATCCGTGTGAATTCTCCATTTGCAAAAAGAAAGATTATTGAAAAGACAATGAGATAATGTGATTACAAAACTCCAAAAAAAGTCAATCTTTACCTACTCTCTTGCAGTGAGAATATCCACTACCTGTTGTGAGTGTATTTGCTTATAAATTTCCCAGGCCTTTTTAAGAAATCCATTTTGTGCATATCCTGCAATCGTTGCATTCTATGAGACTGCATCTCTTTCAGTCATTTTGTCAAATAGTTGATGTACCTTGTGTATGCTTCCACAAGGATTGATGCAGCAACATCTCTCGAAAGATGCAGACATTGTTTGTTGTCCTGAACCACTCTGCTCTGTCCACATTTCAACTGCATGTCTTAAAACTAATTTTTTATGTGTGAAAATGTCAAGAAGTCATTAGCATACACTGTTCTTGATGCCATGTATCACAGATTGTAGATTGTTCATTGTGTTTGTCAAAAGCCTGTTTCAAACGTATAAAACCTTGGTTTGATGCCTTCTCAGGTGAGGGGGGATTTCTGTGAAGCTTACGGCCATAATAATGCCTGAAACTAATAAAGCATTCGGGTAAAAATGATCAAATTACGAGCCACTTCAGTTCCATTCAACATAACACTGAAATTGGCTGAAATTACAAAAATTAATGCCTCGTTAAATACTCCCTTAGCTATAGTTCCATGGCAGAGCACAAAGAAAATAAAGACTTTAAGGTAATACATTTCATCTATAACTTTCTCTTCATCAGAGAGCTACTTATACTGCTTTTCTTTACCCAAAGATTACATCTCATACAGTTTGCATCCTTGATTAATATCCGTTTTCAGCAAATACAAATTTAATCTTCTGCACTAATCTTTATCTTTAAAAAAAACCCGACTCTAAACTTAACACTGTCTATTCTGTATTCTCTAGCATAAGATTGCTTACACAATATTAAATAATAGGAATAGAAGCTATCAAAACAAAACAAAAAATCAGGTCGTAAAATCTGTTAATGAATTCAGATCAAACCAAAAAGCAACACTCTTCAAAAGAGTTGGAGAATGAATACAAACATTGTGCATGAACAATCTCACTGTGAACTCTGTCTACCAATTGGCATTGAACAACACCTGAAGTAGTCTGAATTCACACACCATAAATTATATCCCATAATAATCACAAACTCTACTTGTGTGAGCATGAAAATTATTGAGAAATCTGACAGATTGATTTATTTACAGAAGAATTCATCACCTGAGAGATGGTAACATCAAGTGTTGGATATGTGTTGTATATTTTATAAGTTTTATAATGTCATGATTTTATATCTATTGTATCGTAATACCACTTATGATTTCCTATACTAATGTGTCTATAAATACTTGCATGTGTATTAGAGTTGAGTACAAATGTAAAATATCTTATTGTATTGTAACAAATAAGTTAAAACAATAAACGTGTTGTTTTCTTTAGAATTTTTTTAAATCATTTTTTTGGGAAAACATCTCTTGTTATATTGTGAGTGTGTTGTATTTCATTACGTGGTAGATTTAGGGTTCCAATAGCATTTTTTCTCTTTGACTAAGTTATTCAATATTGTTTCTCTTCTTTTAGTATCAAAGTTAAGGTTTAGTTAGCTCTTTGAGAGCAAGTATATTGACAAACCTTTCAATTATGGGAGCTCTATGTAGTTGAATCTTGTGTGAACATATAAAAATTTGAGAGAAATTCAAAGATAGAGATAGAGAAATATAATGGCTAGGTGTTCTGAGTTATGACAGTTTATGATGGAAGATATTCTTGTGCATATAGATCAATAGGATGTTGTGTCAAGGAGCTCTTCAGCATGATGACGGAAGACTAGATGAAGATTGATAGGAAGGCAAAGAATTCAATCTAGTTATGGCTTTTAGACTCAATATTGTTGAATGTGTTCAAAGAAGCTAGTGCTAAGAAACTATGGTATAAGATAAGGTCTTTGTATCAGACAAAATCCATAGTAAACAAAAAATTTCTATGAAAGAAGTTGCATTCTCTTTGGACAAATGATGTGACTTTATGACAAAGAAACTAAATGCTTTCAACATTGCGGTGGCTCCATTAGCCTTAATTGATATTAAAATGGATGAAGAAGATATTAAATGCATTAATTTGTTATTTTATTTGCCAAGATGATTGGATAATTTTGGTTTCATGGTCATTACTAGTTCATCATCTAAATTAAAGCTTGAAGAGGTAGTTGAATCCTTGTTACTAGAAAAATCATGTCAAAATCCATGGAGTATCTAAGAGAAGATGGCTTGTTTTTAATTGGCCATCCCCAATAGGGAAACAAAAAGAAGCCAAAGGGGCATGCAATCAAAGTCAAGAGGTGAAAACAAATCTCCAAGAAGACTTGTGAAGAAACATTGGAGTTTAGGTAAAACTATACATTTTATGAAACAATGTCAATTTAAAAATGTTAGCATTTAGGTAAGCTACTTGATAATGTTCTTTACATAGAAACAAGAACTTCCACTTGATCAATTTGGATACTTTCTTTCATATCACTCTCCACAAGAAGTAGTTTTGTATGTATGATGTTATAATTTCTTTAACAAAAGCCTAGAACCTCTAGTAGACCCTTGGCAATTAAACTAATTACTACTAACCCAATCTATGCATAGAAGCAAAATTTGATAGAAACTAATAATCAATGTGAATATAAGTTTGGTCTTCTAACTCATTACCTATTCAAAATAAAATATACATAAGTAGTCTCTTAGATGCACAAGTTAGGGTGACAAGTGTCCTACACAAATGGTGCTAACTTGACAACTAGACATAGTGGTGGCAGTTAAATAGACAAGAATAATACTTGAAGACCTTCAGTCAAGAAAGCAAACATGTGCTTATTAACTATCTATGATAAAACTTATTTTTCTAAATAAAATTAAATAAAAAAGGTGTAATATAAAATATTATGCCAACATGCCCCTTAAGTGTCGCTTAGGAAGGGAAACAAAATAGGTCTAACAAACAAGGTACAAAGTTAGGTACTCTTATATAAATGAATCACTCCAATGGAATAGAGAGATGGTCCTAAAAAAAAAGTGGAAAGAGAGAAAGGATTAAGTGGCACCCTAAAGAACAACCTCATTATTCTCTTAACAAACTATACCAAAATTAGATGAAAATTGATTATATTGGATGTTAAGACAAACCACTTGTACAAACAACATTAGTGCACATAGAAAGAGATAGGGATTAATTAGTGGAGGTTGATAGGGATGTGTAATGCACTGATTTGTATTGTTCTTTTTTCAGATTGAATAAAAATTTTACCCCTATTTTAGTGAAAAAAAAACACACATAAAAAGAGATATAGATGAAGGTGTGTGATTAAAAACTTTCCAATCAAAAAGAAGATATGATAGAAGAAATGGGAATGCTTATAGAATAGTTAAAGTTTTTTCTAATTATCATGGTCAAAATACCTTAACATAATTTATGAAAAAGTCACCATCAAATAAGACTCAATAATTAGAGATGGATCATTCAAAAGAGGAATTTCCACCACAATAGAATAGCCTATAATAGGTGCATCCTCAATGTAGCCATGGAAAGAGGAGGATCCATAAAACAAGGTGGATTACATAGTGAAGTAAGATCGATTACATAGTGAAGTAGTTGATGAAAGAGTTCCAAAAGCATCCATATAGGAACTTTCATTAAAAAAAAATACAATATGGACTCAAAAAATGAGGATGATCATCAACCCGAGATTCAACAAACCACATGGTTTTAGTATAATCATCATTTTCCATACAATGTAGAGTTCATAAAAAGTCGCTGAAAAAGGTAACCATAAATAATGTCACATTTATTAAGTCACTTGCTTAAGCTAAAATACTAGATAGCTAATTGTAGAACTTATCCTAGGATAAAGACCATCATACTATAAGAAAACTTCACATATATTCTCCATAAGTAGTAATTTGTTCCTCCCAATGAAATTGCAGGAAAGTACAAGATCTTCCCAATAGATCTATGCAGGCGTTCAAATATTTTCTTTGAAATCTTATGCTTTCTGTTCTTTGACATTAAAATCAATTTAAAGTCTCCCATTTTCTAATGAGCTACTATTATAAAATTGCTCAAAACTTAACATTTGTAACATCACTTTACAATTTTCTGCAATCTGTAATCATTTTAATTTTGGGATTAACATTTGTAGGAATCCAGTTATTCTGCAATCATCTACTATCTGTACTTAGTGCCATGTGTTCATGGTTTTTCATTTGCATGCAAACATAGAAAAACGAAAATTGCATTCCACTAATTCAATTTTATGCAAGGAATATTTAACATGTACTTACCATGTGAAAAGACGCAGATTGTCTCGAGCAACAATAGAAGCTCTATTACAGTTCTTCAACGCTACTGCTGAGGAGGTAGTCCCAACACCTGATTCTTAGGTGGTTCATAATGGTGTTACAAATGCTTTAACAACGAAAAAACATTTTTGAATTTCCTCCAGTTGTGGCAGGTTATCAATGGTATCAGGGAGGATATTAACCTTCTTCCAGAAAAGACAAGTTTAAATGCTGCAGGTGTGACAGGTTGACAATAGTATTATGGAGGTTTAAGCTTCTACACCATCTTAAGTCCAATTGCCGCAGCTGTGACAGGCTACCAATGGTTTCAGGGAGGATTTTAATCCTTTCACACCATCTCAAGTCCAATTGCTGCAGCTGTAACAGTTTACCAATGGTATCGGGAAGGATTTTTAAGTTTCTACACCAACTCAAGTTCAAGTACTCAAGTTGTGACAGGTCTCCAATTGTATGAAGAAGGATTTTTAAGTTCCTACAGCAACTCAAGTCCAAATGTTGCAATCGTGACAGGCTTCCAATGGTATCAGGGAGAATATTTAAGCTTCTACACGATCTTAAATACAAATACTGTAGCTGTGAAAGGTTGCCAATGGTGTCAGGGAGGATTTTTAAGTTTCCACACCCACTCATGTCTAAGTGTTCCAGTTGTGACAGGTTGCCGATGGTATCTGGAAGGATTCTTAAGTTTCTGCAACACGTCAAGCTCAATTGCTGCAATTGTGACAGGTTGCCAATGGTATCAGGAAGGCTATTTTGTCTTTCACACCCTCCCAAGTCTAAGTGCTGCAGCCGTGACAGGTTGCCAATGGTATCAGGGAGTATTTTTAAGTTCCTACACCAACTCAAGTTCAAGTTCTTGAGTTGTGACAGGTTGCCAATGGTCGGAGAGATGTTATTTAACCTAGTACAGTGAAACAAGTCCAAGTGCTCCAACCGTGACAGGTTGCCAATGGTACCAAGGAGCTTATTTAAGCCTTCACATCCTTTCAAGTCCAAGTGCTGCAGCTGTATATTAGGGAGTGAAAATAATGAGGAGATAGAAAGGCTGTCAAAGTCATCACAGTATCTTAGTTGCATAAACCTCAATTGCCAGATGTTGCCCACAAATACTGAGCGATGTGGCTTCTCTATCGCTTTCTTTGACAATTGCCGAATGTTATCCACAAATCTGGAAAGAGGTGGCTTCTTCCCAGTTGCAAAGGGACAATGTTCCAACCTAAACCATATCAAACTTGGAGGAACCCTGGCGAGCGTGTCTTCTGTCATGCCTTCTATGGGTAGATATTGCAAGTGCAGATAGCGAAGACCAGGTCTGTACAACATTTCAAGCCTTTGTGAATTACCTCCATTGAGCCGAATGCGGGACAAATTGATGTTGTTGGATGCAGCGCTTAAATGGGAAGCCTCCCATACTCGGGTACCCTCTTTTTGAGCAATGGCTCGCCCCATTTCTCGCAAATGGTCATGCATATGTAATACACCTTTGTTGTCAATCTTTATCAGCAACTTCATTGAAAGATTTGATATAGCAGTATTTACCATCTTGTACAAGGATTTCCAGAAAACAATGGGATATGTTTTCTCTTCTCTAATGAAAAAGCAAGCGATGTCCAAAAATATTTCTTTTTCCTCCTCACTAAGAGCACTGTAACTGATATATAGTATTTTGTGAATTGCTGGGTTTTTAGTGATGTTATGAAGAGCTTCCGTCCAGCAATCTGGGTCGTTCTGTTTATCATACAAGAAGGATCCAATCACTTCCAGTGAAAGAGGATGCCCCTTACAAGCTTCAACTATTCCTTTGGCAATATTTTCATAACCAGGATTTGGAGATTCTCTCAAAAATGTATGCCAGCTAAATAACTTGAGACCTTCATTTATCTCCAATCCACTGATCAATTGGATGCATTCTGATGAGATCCCAGCATCATTCAGAATGTGTTGGTTTCTAGAAGTTATGATAACCCTGCTGCCAGGGGCCAGCCAATCCCCAACCAAAGCATTTGATTGCACTTTGGCATCCACATCATCTAAAATGAGCAGCGCACGTTTTCCTCCCAAATGATCTTTGAACAAAGAAATGCCTTCATCAACACTGTCCACTTCTCCACCATATTTTGATAAATCTTTGAGGATTTTTTTCTGCATTTTTGTCAGGCCTGTTGCAAGGCCCCTGCCCTCTGCAGCAGTGGTGCCGACATTAAATACAAAAGAAGCAGCGTCGAAATCAGCATAAAGTTGATTGAACACTGCCTTCGCAATTGTGGTCTTGCCAATACCACCCATGCCCCATATTCCAGCTTTAACAAAACCTTCCCCTGAATTCAGATCTAATTTCTGAATGAGAGCCTCTTTCACACTGTCCATTCCCACTGGGTGCTTGGCAACTTCTAACGGAACTCTATCCAATGTTTCAATCACGTCCTTCACCACCGTCTTTACTAGAGCTTCGAATCTGCAATGACTAGGTAGTCTTAGTAACAACCAACTAGAAAGAAATGAAAATTGCTGCTCACTACTGCATATTTTCCTCATTCTTCTTGCTACAAAGACGGGCAAGAACTGTTGGAAAATAAAACCTTCATAGGAAAGGAGAAAATTAGGAAAATAAAAGAGCATCTAAAAAATAAAGAGCATTAAAAATAATTTATATTTATGTTTTAAAATTATTAATATTTTATGAAAGATTTGAAGTTGGAGTTATTTTATTAAAAAAAATATAATATTAAAAATAGAAAATTAATAATTTAATAATAGATAGTTCAAACATCAATGAAAATTTTAATTTGAAATATTAATTTTTTTAAAAATAAAGAATTAAGAAAAATATATTAATTGATGACATTTTGAAATAAATTTTGAAAGTTAAATAATAAAGTTTAAAAAATAAATAGGTAAGGGTGTAGAGCTGAGACATAAATATCATCTAAATAATTATTAGAAGGTGAAAAATAAATAAATAATATTTTAAAATTAGACTACATTCTAAAAATAATTATATTTAAAAATTGAAGCGGAGGTATCAAGTATTATTTATTTTTTAGAAATAAATTATTAAATTATAAATTATTAAAATGAAATAGAAATCAAATTTAAAAAATTAAATTATTTTAAATAAAAATTAATTAAAATTAAGTTCATTAAGTATGATTAATAGCCGGTTTTGGCATGGTGTGATGGTTTATTGGTGGCATTGTTGTTCCTGCCACCAAGGTTCAAACCCCGTTGGGGTGGTATTGTTGAATGGTTGTATCCGGTTCATAGCTCCGGTCAAAAGCGTTTACCCCTTGAATAAAAAAAAGTATGATTAATAAATCTTTGAGATCATAGTGGAATATATTCTTTTAGAAATGGTATACAAGATTGGGATTAGATGCACTAGACCCTCATCAAAGGATTGAAAATGGTATTTGACATTCCTTTCAAGAATTACAAGCCTCACAAAGGCTATTCGTGACTTTCTCTACAACTACCAATGATTCAAAACCTCAATGACAAGTGATATATTCAATCTTTTGCTACTCAATGACAAGTCATATATTCAATCTATTGCTACTTAATGATAACACATGTTTCATATTGTCTAGGGAATCATTTTGAAGCCTACACTTGCTCGTTTTGCTTGGTATCTCCTTTACCAAGGTCTTCCCTTTAGATCTCATTTGATCCATCTGGGTGTTTCTCCTCCATGTTGTCTTTTTTATAAACATCTAAAAACTCTCAAGCATCTTTTATGGTTCTGTCAATAGGCTCAAGATACCTTATCTAGATTTGTGAGTTCTTCAAGCATTTATTACCTTAGCTTTTCTCTTGGCACGTGATTCTTTTGCAAGACTAGTCTAAAATGCCAATTAAATTTATCCAAATTTGACATGATTTCATAGTGGAGATTCTAATCAATATATTAAAAGAGAAAACTTGTGTTTTATCTCTTGGAGCTTCTATAGATTCTCGTTTTTTCACAATTTAAAGTCATGACATGTTTTAATAATTTGCTACATATTCAAGTGTGAGGTAATAAAGTTCACTAGAGGTTGCCTATTTGTAAACTCTATAAGCAAATGACTTGTGTACTATCTATAGCACACGTGCCACCCTCTCCCTCCAATAGGGGTCCTCCTCCTTAAGGGCAAAGGAATGGCCTTAGTCCTAATGTTCATTCTAGCCACCATTCTCATGGCTCTATTCGCAACTTAAACAACTCACCTCAACATAAAGGATGTGGTTGATCCTTGTAAACATATGGCATGTCTATTGTTGTCCATCCTCTTGACAAATACATCTTTTGGTGGTCAAATAGTGGCAAACACCCTCAATTGACTCTTCCTCTCTTTTGTTTGTATTGTTCCTACTAATTAAGAAAAAGACAATGACAAAGAGGATGATGGTACTATTCCAAGTTGGTAGCCTATCATCAATAGTGGGAACCTCCCAAATGATCGAGGATAATCCTTTTGATAAAGATCAGTCTCTTACACTTTTTGTATATTATGTATACAAATATTTTGTGAAACCTTTTTAAATGTAATTTCATTCCACTATTTTTTCTTAAATTAATACATATTATTTTAGTAGATTAATATAAAAATATACTACTCATCAAATAAAAATAATAATTAAAACTCATTCTAAAATAATTAGAAAAAATTTTAAACAAAAATTAAATATTTTTATAAAAAAATTAAATAAAAATTATAAAACATATATAATCTGCAATCTAGAATGGGAAAACTTGAAAACCCCTTTCCTATTTTAGTCTGAAATTCATATGTTAAGCATGGAACACTCCTACTTTACAGGGATAAATTCATTCATTAATTCCATTTTCTAATTCAAAATTAAAATAGAAGACCCTATTCTTACTCTTTGATAAGCTATAGAAAAGAAAGCAGACTGAGGTTCATTACTTACCCTCCAGCTATCTCCATGGACCAGCCTGAGCGAGCACAGATCTCTTCAAGGGCACGCTTCCACCCCTCAATCTCTTCTCCTGGGTATCGATCTGTATGGCCATAATGTTTTACAAATGATTTCTTATACGGACTGGAATCCTTTAGAGGATATCTAACATCAGATGGATCCACATCATAAAACAGAGGAATGATTAAGCCCGGGGTTTTCACCATTGCTGCGGCCTCCTTCAGACACCAGGCTGAATCTGCATAACCTTGGGAAAATATAGGGATTCGTATGGCACTGCTCTTGATTGCTCTTTCCAACCCCAACCAAATTATTTCCCCCTTTTTCAATTTGTCGCTGTCTAAAAAGACTTGCAGACCGGCTTCGGACAGAGCTCGAAAGAGATGATCAACCAGGCTCATTCTCACATCTTTTCCCCTGAAACTCAAAAATACATGATATCTCTTATCGCTTTTGAAGGAAATTTTAGATATGGGAGGGTTGAATTCTTCCATCTTAGACCTGCAAAATAAAAGGCAGCTAAAAATAAAGAGAACGCAGAGGATTCAACTCAACCCTGCAGATATTAGAACTCAACTACGCAGATATTGAACTCCTATCACACATTACCGTGCCAAATTGCAAATGGCAGCCAACATTTTGTAGTGTAGTCAAATGCAAGTAGGCCCATTTCTGTTGACTGTTCCTGTCCTATGACGTTAAATTTTTCATATTCATTGACTGACGAGATGGAATAGGTAGTAATGCCACGGCAACCGAACCTACTCTTTATATTTTTTATTTTGCCGTCACTGTCAACTTTCCATGTTTTACCTCCACGGTAAAGTCTCATCCCGTTTCAATTGTCTAGTATTCAACGATAAGACAACATTTGAGTATCTTTCTTCCTCCTAAGTCAAAGCAATTCGTTTGAACGCTATTAACTAATCAAATTTATCAATTAAAAAAAGTTGACCAAAATATCCAAAGTTTATTTTTAATCTATTAAAACATTATATAATTTACTAATTATGTTGACAGGCTTTCCACTCTAGGAGGCAACAAGCTCTTCTATATTGGATGTTAAAAATTGATAAATGAAAATGTTTCTTAAACAGTGATCAATCATTCAATAAATTGATGTTAAATATTTGGGATGTCGGTATTTTGAACAATAAGAGTATCAAATCGTTGGTGAGAGGTTAGAGGTTTGAGGAGAGATTTTGTGCTTCTATTCTTTTTGTGCAAATCAGCTCCTTTATGCTTCCATTTTGTGATTTTTAATAATGGGTTGTCAAATTATTACTATTCTTGGCATTTGTTTTTTTAATGAGTTGCTTCAAGGTCACATTTTCAATGTCTATGAACTTTTTTTTTTGAAATTTTCTAATAGAAGGTTAAAGGATTAATTCACATGACTTACACTAATATTTTTGCATTCTCATATCTTTTATTGGACAAATGAGATATTCTACGCCACTCCTTATGGTAGTTAAAAAATTCACATAGCTTGGCAATGAATAGTCGCAACATTACTATATTGTTCCATGAAAGATACCATTCTAAGCATTTTTGCGGCCTAGTAGTAATGTTTTAGGTTAACAATACTTAAATTATGCATATGAATAAAATGAGTATGTGAGAAAAAAGTAAGTTCACTCTAAATAATTCCTAACCTAAAAAAAATCAAAGGAAATTATTGATTATATGATTTGCAAGGATCCATAGGATTCCATACAATCCAAAAATCCATGCTATCAAGAATCCCATAAAGTTAGGCAACATTTTTGTGATTAAAATTTCTCCTTGACCCACTTCTTGCATGCAAATACTCTTTCATCCTAATGAAGTCACCAATATTCTTGGGTCCTCTATCATCACAAATGATGTTAGTTTCCCCATTATTAGAATCCTATTTATGACTAGATATCCTTCTATATTTTTCAAAACTACCACTCTAATCACATTCTGATTCCAAACATGTAAACAATTGCTTAGTGTACAACTTCTCTTCTTTTGCCTTCATCTTTATCTCATTCTTGACTAATATATGATCCTCAAATATTTTAATGGATTTGTGGATAAGCTTTATATTTGATGGCTCATTCCACCTACCTCAAAAACTCATATAACATTCAAACTAGTTGCACTCAAAAGATAGCCTATGTGGAGCACTAGCATTGCTTCTCCTACTTTCTCTTCTACTACGCACCTTGTCTCCTAATTTTGGTATAGAAAAACATTGATAGAATAAGTTATCAAATAAAATAAAACCTTCTAGTCCTCTAGAGGCAAAATAATGCTTGATACAATGGTATTAAGGGGGAAATAGCATAAATGATTGGTTTTCCTAAACCTTTATTGTGTCAAAGTTAGCCTCTACATCTAAGTTTTGAATATTGTTGTCATTCATGATTTAATTGTAGTCTTAACTACTCAAAATTCATTTTAATTACTCATTTGTATTTTTAAGATCATAGTCTTGATTTCGATTTGCATGTACTTGTTTGTGATCAAGGTTTTTGGGCCATGCTTTTCTACCATCTACACCACCTAAGAGACTATTGACTTTTATTTATAAATGACCATAACGGTGTTGAAGTGTAAATAAGTTTTCCAAGCTTTATTTGATGATCGTGATTTAATATTTTATTAGCTTGTTCATTTTTACAATATTGGTATCATCATTAAAAAGTTAAAAAGGTGTTATGTTTCTTTGTCGATTTTACCCTCACTTAAATACATCAACCTGAAGAACAAATAATCCACTCAATTAATATAGACATTAAAATTATATTTCAAACAAAATTTTGTCTTATAATTAACCCACTTGAATATACAGACACTTACAATATATATACATATAATTAACAATTTTTCCTAATAAAATTTTTAAAAATATATTTCAATGTTTCATTGAGCTACAGTAAAGTTCTACTAGAGAACATTGAAAATTTGATATAATTCATTGCATTACATATGAAACCTTGCAAGAAAGGCACAAAGAAACACTTGTTGTGCATTCATATTATACAAGCTTCAAGGCTAAAATTGATGTACAAAAAATAGTAGTAATAGTACTCTCTTTAAACATCTAAGATCCCTTGTAACTAGAAATCCCTCTCTTGAGGAACAAAAGATGTTTCTTTTCATCCATTATATTCCCCATGCCCTCACTACAATCCAAATTTTCCATAAAAATGTTAGTTAATAGACAAGCTTGAATCTAATACAAACATTCACTACTTGCCACAAATGTTTGTTTCCAATTTCATATGGTAAAAATATCCTCAAAAATAAAATACCTAGCTTTAAATTTTGCCTATTGGTAAAAATCAGAGCTTGTGGAGATTCACAAATAAATTTGTGTCAAAATTTTATGAAACACTTGGCAAAGTTCATGTGTGAGATGAAATTTGATATCCAATCTTTGTATCATTTAATTTGTCTTATACTTAATGTATTGATATAAAATTTGATCTACAATCACCATAGTTTTTGTTCTACTATGAAATTTGTGTATCTTATTAACTACCAAATACTTGTCATGTAAGTTTTCTAATTCAATTAGTTCTCTAATTGTTGGAGTTTACTGATTGAAAGTTGATTTGATTTAATGATTAGAATTTTAACACACTATTTTATTGTGTTTCACATATTATACACTCAAACATAACATATAAATGTTAGCTTGGAATAAAATTTGTAAAAAAAGTGATTTTCATTGGATAATAAGTGCATTGCTAAAAATGGCATTACCAACATGAGGGTATGTGCAGGATCATGGTATGCCAAACAAGCCCTTAAGTGGCAATGAAAATTCAGAACAATTAGAGTTAGGCAACTTGATGTAAAAATTTGAATAAGTTATCTATATTATTTCAAAAACATGTAAGAATAGAT
>VDFB02000363.1:59363360-59378907 GCA_007258455.2 Sequoia sempervirens | reverse complement strand
ATGTTTCCATTTCTCTTTTCTATTATTCTTTTCAAGTGTATCTTAATGAACTGTAATTGAAAATTTTAAAGTCATATCTGCATTCTTCCCTAAGTTTTTGACATTAGGAGAGTTTGTTCCACACCTAAGCTTTCCTTACATCTACCTCTCCCCTCTATAGGTCTCTTAGTCACTCCTTGTCTACCTCTCCATCCCTCATCCATCTATTTCTCTTCATTATTCTCTCTCTCTCCCCCCCTCTTCTCTCTCCCTCCCCTCTCTACATCATCACCTCTCTATCTCCTCCTTCCCTATGTCTCTCACTGCTTCCATGTCTACCTCTCCCTCCATTTCTTATTACTCCTCTAGGTTGACACTTCCCTTTCACTCTCCCTCTCTTCTCTCTCTCTCTCACCCCTCTCTCCCTAGGCTATAGGTCTCACACCTCTATATTTCTCTCATCTCTAGTTATTTCCTTCCCTTCTTATTCATTTTTCCCTCTTTGTGAACTTCTCTCTCTCATTTTCTTCATTCTCCCCCTCACCTCTATAGGTCTCTTAGTCACTCCTTGTTTACCTCTCCATCCCTCCTTATACATCTATTTCTCTTTGTTCTTCTTTCTCTCATGTTCTCTCTCCCTCGTCTCTCTATTTCATCACCACTCTATCTCCTCCTTCCCTATGTCTCTCACTCCCTCCATGTCTACCTCTCCCTCCATCCCTTGTTACTCTTCTAGGTCGATACTTCCCTTTCTCTCTCCCTCTCTTGTCTTTCTCACCCCTATTTCTCAACCTATGTCTCATAATCACATTTGATAACATTTGAATTCCATATAAACACAATTCTTAAGACATGCAATTATTAAAAATTAATCAATTCAATATTTGATAATTAATAAACGCAACATAACCTAATTTATCTTAGGAGTCCAATTCATTAATTAAGTATTCATGTCAATCACATAAGAAATGAAACAACCTAATTAATCACAAAATCATAGCAATATCATTATAAACAAGATCAAAGTTATTCTATTCATGTAAATATTACCAAATCATAGTCAAATGCATAAATTAAATATCCAACACCATAGAAGAAAAAAATAACATAAAATGTCCAAGATGCTAATAAGTTAAATACAAAAAAGGTCTAGGTCATCAAAGGGTAGGTCTCACACTCCAAGGAAATCATCAACTAGATGTTACGTGCTTCAACCCACTATTATATAGTTTCAAAACATCAACTGGTTAACTAAATAGTATAGTGACCTTTCTGTCACTTCAATATTTTTGCATACTAAACATAAATCCTAGAAACTATAGAATACAATAGAACAAGTGTAGATATACTCTCCTTCCAAACTATACATCAAAATTCACATCAAGGAAGGAATATTGATCATGAACATGTTGCTAGAGAAATATTTCTACCCTAAGTAACTAACCTCCAATATTCTAGATTAATTTCATCAACATAAGAGATACAAGCATGATATTGCAAGAATACTATAGCAGTCTTTTTCATTGTACTCAAAATGCACTATGATAGTATGATTCTCACTATAGTATGACTACTTTTAATTGTAATATTTTAGCTAACATTTCTCCTTAGAAACCAATGAGAACCTTTGACATTACTCAACCTTTGACATCAATTAAAATCTATGTTCAATAATCTCTTCCTTTTCCATTGATGGAAAACAAAAAAATACTCCTGGCACACACGAAGAAAAATCTAATGTGTCATGAACCACATCACATGAGTTCTTTTTCCCCTTAGATGATTTAGAATTTTGAGTCCTATTTCTCCCTCTTTGACATCAATGACAAAGGTCAACTTCTTTATGCACACTCTAGAAACCTGTTTCTCATATAGACTCCCCTTGAGTCTATACTGCACTACTTTTTGAAACATTCTGTAAGATCACCCATCCTTCTTGCGGCAAGGAGTCAAAACTTCCCCTAAAACTATGCTTCATCTTGATTCAAGAAGGGGGAGAAATAACTTCCAACTTCTATTGGAGATACTCAAAAGTCTCCTTGGGAAATTATTTTGTGAAAATGTCTTCTACTTTCCCCTTGGTATCAACATACTCCAACTTCACCTCTTTTTCTGCAATGTTCTCTCTCAGAAAATAGATACTTGATTACAATGTGCTTTGTCCTTGAGTGCAATATCATATTCTTGGAAATGTTTATAGTACTAGTATTATCACATTGAATGGGAATAGGTTCATCAAACATTATCTTTATCTCCTTCAAGATTTGTTTCATCCATAATATTTGAGTGCAACATGAAGCTGCTATAATGTACTCTTCCTTTGTTGTAGATGGAGATATTGAATCCTTCTTCTTGCTTAGCCAAGATACAAGATTGTCACCAATAAAGAAAGCTCCACCACTTGTAATCTTCTAGTCATCTAAGCTTCCTTCCCAATCTACATTTGTGTATACAATTAGAGTGAAAATTTCACTTTTAAGATAACACAATCCAAAATTCATTATGGCCTTTAGATATTTGAATATCCTCTTTACTTCCTTGACATGAGTTTCCTTAGGTGTTACCTAAAATCTAGCTACCATCCCAACTTCTTGTGTTATATCTGGTCTATATGTAGTCACATATAACAAGCTACCAACCATTGACCTATAAAAAGTCTGGTTTGTTGGGGTAGATTCATCATCCTTACTCAATTTACACCTAGTAACCATAGGTGTGCTCACTAGTTTGCATTCTTCCATCTTAAATTTTCTTAACATTTCTTTTATATACTTATTCTAAGAAATTAATTTATGAATTTTTCTAATTGAGAAATTCTTAGACCAAGAGAGAAAGACAATTTACCAAGCATTGACATTTTAAACTTATTTTGCATTGCATTCTGAAATTATTTGCACATGTCATCATTACTTCCACCAAAGATAATTCCATCAACATAGAAAATAACAATTAACAATTGATCACCTTTTATTTTTATGTATAAATTACTATATGCACTTCCTATCTAGAAAATTCAATTTTGCAAATATCTATCTAATCTGGAGTACCATGCTCTAGGAGCCTATTTGAGCCCATAAAGTGCTTTCTTTAGTTTGCACATAAAATCTAAATTATCTGAAGATTGGAATCCTTCCAATCGCTCAATGTACACTTCTAACTAACCATTCAGAAATGCAGTCTTCACATCCATTTGATATACCTTGAAATTCTTGAATGCTAATAAGGCTAAAAACATTTTGATTGCTTCTAACTTTGCTACTAGAACAAATGTCTCCTCAAAATCAATTTCTTCAACTTGGGCATATCATTTATGTACAAGTCTAGCCCAATTCTAGATCACTTCTCCATCTTCTTTCAACTTATTTTTAGAGACCCATTTGGTACTGATGACATTTTTTTCTTTGAGCCTAAAAAATAATGACATTTTTGTCTTTGGCACATTTTTGGTGGTGAATTTTACTTGGTGAATTTTCCTAGAGCCATGATATGCAATAAAATGGTGTATTTAATGAGCTTTTAGGGCTTTTCAATAAAATGTCGCAAAGAAATATAGTCTCATGAATGAAATGGTTGTAGGATATGCACAAAATGGGCTTGTCAAAAAGGCTTTGAAACCTTTGCTAGTGACCTTCTAGTTTGTGGCGAAAGTAGAGCTTTGCAACAAGGCATGGACATCCATCAAAGCATAATCAAAAGTATATTTTTGCTAGATATTTTGGCTGCAAGTGCCTTGGTAGACATTTATGAAAAATGTAAAAGCATTCAAAAGGAACATGAACTATTTGAAAAAATGCCTTAAAAAAATGGGATGCAACAATTTCGTTAAAACCAACTATTCTTTGGAGTAGCAGTTGCATACAACAAGGAAGAAACTCAGCCATGCATTATATCAGGCTTGATTGATTCGAAATTGTGTTATATGTTCATGCAAACACTATGAGTATGCATAGGTTGCTTAGTAGTTTTGTGTGGATGCATAAGGTGATGACTAACCTAGATGCCCGTAGCCCAAGTGAGCCAATTTGTGAAAGTGAATCCACTATTATGTATTATCAATGCATTGTTGAGATTAGATGATGATTTCTACCATCAGTTGGGTCAAATTTTTAAGCCAAATTGCTATGTAGGACCTATTTTCAAGTGCACATAATTGTATTTGGGATAAACATTTATTTTAAAGTGCATATATTTGAATTTAGGTCAACCATTTGAGAAAAATATCTATTTTAAAGTGCATATACTTGCATTCAAGTCAACCATTTGAGGAAAAACATCTATTTAAAGTGTATATACTTGCATTTAGACCAAACATTCGAGCCAAGTTAATTTATGGGATCCTGCTATGAAGCATGTCTAAATACCTTCGTTAGATCATTGTATAGTGTTAGAACATGTATATGATAAATTCACCGCCAACAATTCATTGACGAAAAATTCACTGCCAACAATTTACCATGGGAAAATTCACCGAGCCATGAAAAATTCACTACCAAGTAAAATTCACTGCCCTTAGAACAAATTCTTAAAATAAATTAAGATTGCTTACTACTTAATACAAATTTTTGAAACATTCTCTCTTAAGATTATATAAATGTAAATTTTTTTGAGTTACAATTCAAATTCCAAAGTATTGAGATTTATGTTAGAATTAGAAACAAAAACTAAAATTAGAAACTTAAGATTTTGTTTAAGTGATTATTGTAAAAAATAGGTTATTGGCAAGCACCCTAACAAAGGAACAGAGTGGTATGAGTAAATCAATGAGAAGATCTTCACTATCTGTGTTGTCAACAATCAACACAGCAAGCATCTAATAATAAGAGTATAGGAATGTTTTTTCAAATGTTTTTGAACCTAATAACAGAAAGTCACGGTACCATGCAAAGCTAAAGAAAAAAAAAACAAAACTGCTCTAAAAACTTCTGGCAAGAACTTGGCTGCTTCGCAACTCTTTACTGTTCATGATGCCATTGGATAGATTGTGGGGGTATTCCTACATCACAATCCACAGACTATGCATTTTATCTATTGTAGATTTCTACTAGGGGAAGGGGTCTAGTAGTCGTTATTGCCAGCTTAGTTAAATTGTTGCAGTGTTTATTTTATTTAACTTTTTAATTCAAAAAATTGTCACAATATATTTTATTAAACTTTTTAACTCAAAAAATTGTCACAATATTTGATACATGATTTCAACAGAGTCTACTTCTTAAAGCAATCAATCATTTCCAATTTCGGACCTCTACTTTTTCATAAGAATTTGTTTTTTTTAAATGGAAGGATTCACCATGGTAATTAATTCATTTTCCTATAATTTTTTAAGATTCATCAAGATTTTTTACAAAATTTTAGAGATTTTAAAAAAATCATGAATAAGATTAATATTTATTTAAAAGGAAAGAAAAGATTCGCCAATAAATTTTAATTTTTTTTCAAAAAATGGAAAATTTGTCAAGATTTCATAACTTTTTTTTAGGGGAGGGGAGGGTGGGCTTTCTTAAATTTATCACTTGTTATAACTAACTTCACACACCCTAAACTCCTAATGCATTGGATTGACATGATTTTTTTGAGTTTTTTTCAAATGCAAGTTAATAGCTTATAACTATTCTTTTGACATTTGGCCATTTTCGGGAGGGTTCACTAAGCATGGAAAGGTAAAAAAGTGACCATTTAGAGTTGACATGCAATACATGCTCTCTAATGACCCAATTACCACCCATTTTCACCACATATAAAATTGTAATAAAAACCCAATTCCTAATCATATTAATGTGCAATTATATTTATATATAAAAAATCATTGCTTAGTTTTCAATGTATGAAATTCACTTTTTAATGTTCGAAGTTCATGTTAGTGGTGTTAAAGTTTAGAACACCATGTCCATGACCTGCCTTTTTTAGACACCAACTAACTTATGCCTTGATTAACTCTCACATCAAGTCTGTCAATACAATTTTTCCCATGTTTTTGTTGTTTCCCTCCATGTTTCGATATTTTCATGTTCTTTTCCTACAACTGTAGGTAAATCCTCACATGAGTGATCTTTATCAGATGCTCTCTATAGTTTTAGGTAACATCAAACTATAATTTATCCTTTCATATTGTAGACAATGGTAGTTGTGAGTCTGGTTTGGTCCACTTATTCAATCTTTTTTTGCATTATTCTGTGAATCGTTAGGGTTTCATAGTAGTTTGATTATGGGATAATTGTACACAATTTTTTTTAACTAATTTCATCATTTCTTATGATGCCAATTGTCATCTTCAACATGTGATGTGCTTGTCAAATACTCTCCATGGTTTGAGGTAAGGTCAACCTATCATTTCTCCTTTGATTTTGCACAGAATGGTACTTGTGAATCTATTTTTCCTAAGTATTATCTTGCTCGCATCATCGTGCAAACCATCTAGGGTTTCATTATCATGAACCCATTTGTATACTCAGCTAGGCTGTATAATTTTCAAACATTCTAACTTTTTGGTTATATTTTAAAACCCCCATTTATATTCATGAATTCTTTTGATTAGGGGATTATTTCGCACAATATTTTGATCGATATATTTGATTATTATCATGCATTTCTCTTCGCCAATCACTTTGTCCATTATTTTAGAAAACCATTACTTTTTTGGGCTTATTTCAGAAAACCCACGTCTGTATTCATGAAGTGACCATTTACAAGTTCTAAAATGAGGGGTTCTTTTCCCTTGGTGGATTAAATCTTACAAAACCCCTTAATTTTTTTAGGAAATTGTGTCTTTATTAATGCCTTTTTTAATTAATTCATAAAAGCCCCCTTTATATTCATGAAACTATGTATATATTTGTGATGTTTTGCTTCAAACTAAAGTGAACACACCAACTTACATTTTAATGAATTTTTGTATATATTGGTGACATCTCACCTACTTTTTCAAATTCTAACAAATGTTTGAAATTTAAGATTCTTTGTTTATTGTTCATGACATTATATGTATTTGCATACTTTCAAGTGCCAAGGGAACACCACAAGCTTAAAACTTTGTACGTTTATAGTCATGAAACTATGTATCTCTGAAGCTTGGATTGCAAATTGAACACACCAACATACATCTTTATTTTTTATATTCATCTTACCTGTGTTTAAATTACTCTCCTTTCGTTGTCCATAAGAACATGGTACCATACATTTTTTATAAACTGTGTTAGCATTTGTCTACTTTCCATATATATGACTAAACTTCTAACTTATATCCGTTACTTATCAACTTACATTTTTATTATATATATGTTTGTATAATGCAACAATTCATCCTATTGGAATTGTGAAAATCTTGCATTTTTCTAGCCTTTACTCATATTCCCCAGGAAATTCCCACATCATATAATTTCATAAGTAGTACAAATTTTTTAATCTCTATATGACTAAAATCCATCCATGTTCACCAATAATCTCACCAATTTAGCCTTTGACACATGAGCATTCTCTGGAAATCATTGAGCAAGAGTTTCAAACTATTGGTCTATGTCGGCAAGATCAGGGAAAGTCTTTCCAATCAACACATCATAACTTCTCAACTCGAGCATCTTCTACATATCAGCAAGAAGTGAACCAAGTTACATCGATGAGAGGTCATGGAGAGTGCACAATCTGTAAGACAATGCTTTTCGTCTTATCGATTAAAGTCATCGACAATAACAACGTAGTCAAAGAAAAGTTGCCAGGTCAGGCTGAGCCCTTAACTCACATCGATGGAAATTGCATCAGCGAAACGCAAATTTTCTTTTTCTAACGTGACAAAATAACAACTATCAGGAAGACTTGTGCAATTAGAATGAATCACATAGATCCATTTGACCATATTGGTTATGCCAATAATGAAAATTTTGGGAGGAGTTTTTCCGATCAATCTGGACAAAATGAAGTAGTATATTGAGCTTATCAGAGAGACATGCACAATCATAATGAGTTTTTCTAGTCTTTCTGACCTCATGTGTTACACCGATGAAGGAGTTTTGGGGAGAGTCTTGCCAACTCATCCAAAGGAAAACAACGGTAGAAGAACGTGCATCGAGAAAACTAGAGTTCATTGGGATGACATTCTACTATTTCAACAATGGTTTATGTTAACTCAATGATAATGTGGAATGGATGCTATTCATCAAAAAGACAATGGTCGAAGGTTAAAAGTGGATCTCTAAGATACCCAATATCGGATAGACATCAAAATTTTCTCTCTAAAACACTGAGAATTAAAAACTAAGGGAAAGAGATGTTGCACAATATCAGTGAAACAATGGAGTTGTCTTCCTGAATAAATGAAAAGATCAAAGGGGCATTCCAAATCAAAAATACATTCGGTTATGTCTTGGCGATCGAATGAGAAAATATAAAACAAAGGTGGCACCAAGATGGACACACAAATTGACCAAGAACCAAAGGAGTCTCACTGATATGATCTTGTCGTTTTGAAATTTCAAAATTAAAAAAATCTACTGCATTCATTTATAGAACTAGACATTAATGGTCGCATGAATGTGAATTGTGTACATATTTGTTGATTGAAAGAAGAATAATCAAAAGGGATTTTTAGAATTCACAGCGAGAAGGGTGGATGATTAGACATAAGTCAAAATTTCAATGTAGACAAAAATCCACATGTAAGTTCACAAAGTCTTTTGCAGTTGAAATTCTAATTCAATTATGTTATATTGAAAAATGGAAAGGTCAAGCTCTGAGAAGACAAAGGGTAGAAAAAAACAAGGTGAAAGTAGTCAGCCAAAAGGTAAAAAGTAGAGAATTGAAACTGGTGAGGAACCTAAAACAAAGGAGAGGAAATTAAACCAGGACCTCATTGACCAATTGCTTGGTTCAAGGCCAAAGGCCAGAAGGTTTGCACAGTCAACCTTGCTGATGTTGAGAGGTTAGAAGATAAATGTGCACATGTGGGTGATGTATGGACCCCTATTAGAGGATATGAACTTTTTATTTTCCATTATCGTCGAAGAAATAGGTTCGAACTTATATGCAATCCATGGAATTTCAATTTAGGAAAGCTTTTCATCCCTAATGTATTCATAAATATTGACCTTATAAAACTCCTGGAAAAGCAATATAACCTTGATTTGAAAGCCATATGTGACTTGCAAGGAAAAACCTTTATACATTTGTCAAAAAATATTCTTTGTGAAGTGTTCAACCTAAATAATATCGGTGATGAGCCCATAATACATGAGGAGTTAGAGAAAGAGTACCGGAGAATGGACACTACTTATAAGGGTTGGAGATTGCCACTGTATAGACCCAAAAATGATGGGAATTTAGTACCACTTAAGGATGGGGATGAACCCCCTTTACATATTGATCTGTTTGAGCCATACATGAAATACACCTACCTCTCAGTACGGCAAGAAATTGGAACCGAGGTACCTAAGTTCATGTCTATAGGGTTGATGGTAATTGCTATAGATGTACAATGTCACAATCCAAGGCCTTTTGATTATGCCTCACATATTTGTAAGGAGATTGATTCATCATTGATATCCATCAAGAATGGTGTCCTATAATGCATTTCAAACACTACTCCCTTTTCATGCATATGGCATTGTACTATGGGAAGGAGTTAGGGTTGTGGCCTGAAGAACTAAGAATATCACAGTTGAACAAAGAAGGGAAGCTACTACCAATATAGTTGTGGACTTCTATTTGGGATAGTAGATTTGTCAACTCAAATTATGTTCATTTTGAGGAGTATTTTGTTAAAACATTATACAAATTTTTAAATCACCCATGTAATTATTCACTGTCTGATGAGATTAAAAAAAATTTCAGGCCAAAGGATTTTAATGGATCATCAATCATAGGTCACAATTGGGGTGACTAGTACTATTATGTTGATTCTACCATGATCAAGATATATTGCTTTGAATATATACCTTTCATTTTTCCAAAGACTGTGCCAAATAGAGTTGCCTACCTTGAGATTGTCAGGAAATTGGACTATTCCAATGTAATGAACCTAAGTGCATATGAAAAACAATCATTCATGCCTAGTACATTGTGTTTTGGTGACTTTACTGTGGTATCAAAGGAGGGTTATGATCTCATTCTAAATAAATTATCAAACTACAATCTGATAAAGGAAGCTCCAAGAAAAGGATTTGATCCTGAAGGCTTCATTATTTTCACCATGAGGAAGAAGAACTTAGGTGGATATGAGCATATACCTTATCCACATGATGATGTCATTAGGAATATGGAGGAAATAGAAGCTAAATTGGAAATTGATAAGTACAATAGAAAAATTGAACAAAGGTTGGGGGAAATTCAAGAGATGGTAATGTTGTCCTCTAGTAGTGAGGAATTTGATGAAAAAGATGAATCACAAGGCCCATCGAATAGGATTCCTAAGTTGAGAATTGAGGGATATCAACCTCCAAGGAGAGAACAAGAAGTTGAAGAATCACTAGACATGGATACTAAGCAGTTAGCTTACAGATCTTTTGTTTCAGATGACCAGTTCATTAAGTCTCTTGAGTTCAAGTCTTTTTTGTTTAAGCATCAAGAAAAAGAATTAAGGGAATCAGTTCAAGATATCACACCTAATAATGAGATCCAATTGTTGAATACATTAAAGATTGATGTGGACAATGAATTGAGGAACATGAATCCAAAAAAGGGAAGAAAATTGTTAGAGGAGTCTAGTGTGATGATCTTTCTCAGTCTGGATTTGAATTCAGCTTTGATTTTTGACATATTTTTGCACAACAGTGATGCCAAACACAAGCTTACCCTAGAAGGAGTGACAAAGGTGTATATTGGGTCAAGATATAACCTTGATGAAAATTCTCTAATGATTTGGGTCTTATACCCTCCACACAAGAAGTCTGTGGTCATTGATACAAAAAAGGAGTTTGGGCATGTAATGACGCTGAAAGTGGGTGAGGTTGATCCTATGGTTACGACTGACATTGGCATCAATGTGGCCAAGTTGAATAAAGCAAAAATATTTATGTTAATAAAAGAAAGGGACATGTACAAGTTGCATAATGAACAAATGCTCAAGGAATTTTTTTTTTGAGAGATGTTGTCAAGAACACATTGGAAGGGTCCACTAAGTTGCTAACTTAGGGAGAAAGCTCTCAATCAAAAGACAAATGTGAGAAAATGCAAATGGATAACCAACAAGTGCACATTCAAGTGGAAAGGAAAAATATGACACACTTTCTACAGTTCTCCAGAAAAGACATGCTAATCTAATGGTGTGGATGGATAAGTTTTGGACAACTTATTCAAAGAATTACTCTGTTATTCAAGAACATAAAAGAATAAGTGACAGGTTGCAAGAAAAACTTCAATAAATACAATAGGGAAATACTTCAAATGTTGAGGCCATCACAACCACTGAGGACTTGATAGAAAAGCATAAAGATTATCATGAAGAGTTACAAGTGGATGCCGAAGGATTCATTGATGCTTCGAGGGGTGGAGTACCTGCATTGTTCAATGATCATGGAGAATTGAAGAACCAGAATGAATGGATGAAAGAGTACAAATTAATATTGCAGGAAACCATGAATACGACCAAAGATGAAGAATCAACATTGGGAGAAGCCTATGAACATTTGGAAAAGATGATCATCACAAAGATTGTAGCTAGGAACATTATAGATGACGTTGATACACATTTAAGATAGGATTATTTGGATGATTTGACAAAAATCCATTTATGGCTAACTAGAGCCTAATTAATTATGTTTAATTATTGTTAAATTCCAAAAGACACTATTGAAGAGGTGTATCCTCTTCAAAATACTGCTATATAGGATAGACATTTGGTAGTTGATAAGCATAAGTGAATAGAGAGGAAATATGATGAGGGCATAGCCCGAGACTTAGAAAATAACCCACAAACAAGAGAATAATTTTATTATTCAGAAAATGGAGCTTCTTACATGTAGAGGATCTCAAATCCCCAAGTTCTACAACACATGCAAGTTACAGAAAGCTATACAATAACCCTTTTGCAATATGCGAGCTTGTCCCCAAAAAGCTACCCAAAAATTAGAAACCCGCCCATAAATAGAGCTCCTCATTAGTTTGGAGCCAAAACAACATTCAAATTTGAGTTTAGGCGGTTTGGCGCCAAAAAATTACAACTTGAAGTTCAAATTTTAAAAGAACATTTGCAATTGTATCTTCTAAAAAGTGCGCCAACTTCTTGGGGCCATAACATTTGATCCGAGACTCTGATTCGCGAACCGTTTGAACTGTTGGAAAGGTCTCAAAGTCAATAATGTGCTTGAAATCTGCTATGCCAATTTTGGCAAGTTTCAGGGCTGATCCGGGAAATCTAAGTGCCTCAAATCTAACTCAGAAGAATTTCAGGTGCAAATTTGGGAAACTGAAACTGCAATATCTTTCAACCCAGGAATAGAAAATAAAAACTATAAATTGGAAATTTCATTATGACGAAAAGGGTATCCAAAAATGTAAAAACATCTAAAAACTGAGAAATTTGAAATTTAACTATTTTTGGGTGATGCAAGATTGCCCTTACACCACTGGATGCTCTTGCATTAGACACCTAGGGTAATTTGAGAAGTGACCCATCACATCTCAGATGATTGATTGAAACCCAACTGGTCAACCGGTGCCTTAGATAGCCACGATGAATCTTCCACATACCTTCCTCTCCATTTCACCAAATATTCTTCATACTGCCTATTTAGGGTACTCCTTCCCATGACTATCCAAGATTGCTTCAATCTCCTCCCTTTCTGAAGTAGGTGCTGGAATGCCATACTGCCCTATTGCTGGTGCTTCCTCCATTCCACCTTCATGATACTCTGTCAAATCTGAAATGTTGAACACAGGGGAAATGTTGATTCCATCAAGCAACTCTACCTCATATGCATTCCCTGAATCATGCTTCTTCAAAATCTTATAGGGACCAAATTTCTTCATCTTCAATTTTTTATAGGTTCCCATGGGAAACCTTTCTTTCCTCAAGTGGACCATTACTTCATCGCCAGTCTGAAACTCCTTATTCCTCCTTTTTTGATCTACCTTAGCCTTATATTGCATATTCATCTTATTAATGTGTTACCGTACCTTCTCATGTATATTCTTGATGTGCTCTACAAAATCTTCGGCTTCAAAAATTATTTTCTTCTCTTGGTCGATCTTCCTCGATTCTGGAGCTGTTCTGGGGCTACCTCCATACATAATCTGGAACGGTGATCTACCAATGCTTCTATTGACAAAATTGTTGTGAGAAAATTCTGCCTAGGGTAAGATCAAGTCCCATCCCTTGGGTTTATCTCCTACCAAACATCTCAGTAGGTTACCCAGACTCCTGTTAACAACCTCTATCTTCCCATCTATTTGTGGATGGTGTGTCGAACTGAACTTCAACTCTATCTTTAACTTCTTCCACAAGGTCCTCCAAAAGTACCCCACAAATTTCGTGTCACGATCTGAAACAATACTCTTTGGCAGACCATGTAGCCTCACCACCTCTTTGAAGAATAATTCAGCAATGTGGACTGCATCATGGGTCTTCTGACATGGAATGAAATGTGTCATCTTTGAAAACCTATCAACCACCACAAAGACTGAATCATTCCCTCGTTGTGTCCTTAGAAAACCAAGAACAAAGTCCATACTTATATCCTCCCATGGCCTCTCTGGTATAGGTAAGGGCTGATATAAGCCTGTATTCTGGCTCACTCCTTTAGCCATTTGACATACCCTGCACCTTTGTACAAACTTCTTCACATCCTATGACAACTGAGGCCAATAATAATGCTCACTGATAATGGCAATGGTCTTATCCCGACCAAAATGTCCTGCCATTCCTCCACTATGCTTCTCCCTTATCAAGTTCTCCCTCATGGAACTCCTCAGGATACACAATTGACTTCCCCTAAATAACATGCCATCCTGGATTATGAAATCTAGCCACCTTGTCTTGTCCACTATAACAGTTTCCTTGCAAGCTTTCCAAGCCTCTACGAAATTAGGATCTTTTGCGTACAGTGTCTTAAGTTCATTGAACCCAACCACTTCAATCTGCATCTTTATCATCAATGTATGCCTCCTACTTAAGGCATCTGCAACCCTATTTGACTTCCCATTCCTATGTTTCAAAACAAAGGTATAACTCTACAAAAACTCTACCCATTTCATATGCCTCTGATTTAATTTTCCCTGACTATTTAGGTACTGCAAGGCCGGATGATCAGTATATAGAACAGATTCCTTCGGCAACAAATAATGTCTCCATTTCTTTAATGCTTGAACTATTGCATAAAATTCTTGATCATATACAAAATACTTTTTGTTGGCATCATTTAACTTTTTACTGAAATAGGCAATGGGATTACCTTCTTGGCTCAACACTGCTCCAATGGCACAACCACTGGCATCACAATCCACCTGAAACACCTTGTTAAAATCTGGGAGGGATAGAATAGGTTGCTCTGTTACCTTCTGCTTCAACAGTTCAAAAATCTTTGCCGCTCCAGTGCTCCACTTGAATTATTTTCTATCCCCTCTCATTGTTTCAGTCAGGGGTCCACAAATACTACTGAACTTTCTAATGAACTTTCTATAAAAACTAGCCAAACCATGGAAAGATCTCACCTCAGTAGCAGTTCTTGGGGTAGGCCATTCCAGAATAGCCTTCACCTTCTCTAGGTCCATCTTGACACCTTCTGCTGAGACAACAAACCCCAAGTACACTAACTCCCTCTTCACAAAACTGCACTTCTTCATAATAATCAACAATTTTTCTTGTCTTAACTTCTCAAAGGCTCTTCGAATATGCATCAGATGCTCATCCAACGTCTTATTGAAAATCAATATATCATCTAAATACACAATAACAAAACTTTCTAGAAATTATTTTAGTACCTCGTTCATGAGCCACATGAATGTGCTCGGTGCATTGGTTAGCCCAAAATGCATGACTAACGACTCGTACAAGCCCTCTTTGGTCTTGAAGGCAGTCTTCCATTCATCTCCCTCTCGAATCTGGATCTGGTGATATCCACTCTTCAGATCAATCTTTGTGAAGTACTGAGCTCCACTCAAACAGTCCATCAGGTCATCCATCCTTGGTAGGGGAAATCTGTACTTGATTGTTATCTTGTTTATGGCTCAAGAATCTGTACACATCCTCCACTCCCCATCCTTCTTGGTGCTAGTACTGCAGTACTACACATGGACTCAAACTCTCCTGTGACAAACCTTTTTCAACAATTCTTGAACTTGTCCTGCTCAACTCCCCATTTTCTCATTGAGTCATTCTATGAGCTGCCTTATTTGACAAACTAGCTCCAGGAATCAAGTCAATCTGATAACTGATCTTCCTTATTGGTGGTAAACCCTCGGGTACATTATCAGAAACAATATCCTGAAACTCATCCAACATCCCAGAAACTTCTTCTGGAACCTTCTCACTATCCTCCTTACTCACTCTAGGAATCAATGCATAACACACACGCTCATGCTTCATGCCTTCTAAAAAATTTCTTCCATCTACACAACAAATTCTAGCACTACCGCATACCTTTTCTTC
>VDFB02000363.1:59309407-59361938 GCA_007258455.2 Sequoia sempervirens | reverse complement strand
CTTTCTTCTTCCTCTTCTACATTTGAACCTTTTTCCTCTCCTTTATCCTCACTTTCCTCCCTGAGGTTTAACCCTCTTCTCAACTGCTCTTGTAACGCATCAATCTTTCTCTAGAGGGCTGCCAGTGCATATCTTCCACTAGCATTTATGTCACCTCAACCACCTTTGGCACCACCATGCCTACCAGACATCACTCTTGGAGGCATCTTTCTTGACTTTGACCCACAACCACAGTCCTGGTGCGAACTGCCTCACGATCGGTGATCTATCCACATACTCAAGAAAACTCGCTTTGATACCACTTGATGAGGGCGCAGCCCGAGACTTAGAAAATAATCTACAAACAAGAGAATAATTTTATTATTCAGAAAATGGAGCTTCTTACATGTAAAGGATCTCAAATCTCCAAGTTCTACAACACATGCAAGTTACATAAAGCTACAAAATTACCCTTTCGCAATATGCGAGCTTGTCCCCAAAAAGTTACCCAAAAATTAGAAACCCACCCATAAATAGAGCTCCTCTTTAGTTTGGAGCCAAAAAAACATTCAAATTTGAGTTTAGGTGGTTTGGCGCCGAAAAATTACAACTTGAAGTTCAAATTTTAAAAGAACATTTGCAATTGTATCTTCTAGAAAGTGCGCCAACTTCCCGGAGCCATAACTTTTGATCCGGGACTTCGATTCGTGAACCGTTTGAACCGTTGGAAAGGTCTTGAAGTTAATAACGTGCTCAAAATTGCTATGCCAATTTTGGCAAGTTTCAGGGCTGATCCGGGAACTCTAAGTTCTTCAAATCTAACTCAGAAGAATTTCAGGTGCAAATCTGGGAAACTAAAACTGTAATATCTTTCAACCTAGGAATAGAAAATAAAAACTATAAATTGGGAATTTCATTATGACAAAAAGGGTATCCAAAAATGTAAAAACATCTAAAAACTGAGAAATTTGAAATTTAACTATTTTTGGGTGATGCAAGATTGCCCTTACACCAGTGGATGCTCCTGCATCAAAATAGGAGATATAGTAGAAGCATTTTTAGAATGTTAGTCATATAAGTTATACTGAATAGACCTTGATGCATGTATAGATTTTGGCTGAAATCAATGAAAGATCTCTAATTTTATGTGGTGCAATATTGGTATTTATTGTTTGTTGATATGAAGCAATTACTTAATTGTCTCCATATTGCTACTTCTATGTTCTTTGGAGTTGTATATCCAAGTTGATGTTTCAATTCCATCAAAACAAATTTTTTGTTGTTGTGTGGTCAAATTAATTGGTTTTTGTAAATAATTAAGTCCTTTTATTTGACTATAGTAACTTTGGGGTAACAATTGGATCAATAAAGAAGAGTTAGGTAGTTGATATGATTATCATGTTGTTTCCAAATTTATGCTATCTTGTTATTGAAGATAAGGTTTAACTTACTTGTCAATACACATTTGCTGCTATTGTGTGATTCTATTGATTGGTTCCTTCAAAGAGGGATTAAAATTCTTTTAAGAGATCACAGTAACTTGGTAGGGTCAATTGGATTAGTAAGAAGAGCCTATTAGTCACATTTTGCACGTTTGCACAAAGTATAGACAAATTAAAGTGCCAAACAATCATAATTAAAACCAGAATCTACCACTAGATATAGGTTTACATTGACTCCACATACCCAATAGAGCATTGGTCCATCTCATTCATACATTAATTATTCAATTTCATATCATAAATTATGAATTGTCACATTAGAAATAGATTTGTCAGTAGGATTTCATCTATCCTACACCATTTTCCATCGTGGATAGATTATTCAATCCAACCAAATCATACATTCTTCCAATCTACTTCATTATAAAGGTATACCTACCTAGGTTAGCAGAGCCTGAAGTGCAGGGAGTTATCAAAACATAAATTAACTCCTTTTGTTGGTTCAAGAACATTGTAAATCTGATCATAGAGCTTGGAATCCTCTTAGGATTTGCAATCTACATTTTTGAGATCCAATACATCTATTAACCAATATGTTTTATACGTATATGTTTTTCTATGTATATATGAATGCATATGTGTATCTATATGTATGTTTAGTTAGTGAAAGCATTATCTTCTTTTAGTTGTATTGATGGCCAATTGTGAAGAAATACTTTTGCAACAAATGCTACTATATTTCATCAATAGAATTTATTATGACATATCAACACCCTAGATTAGGAAACCAATTTCAAAGTTTACTAAACAATAATAACAGTCAATCAAATCACTATATATGTAAGCTCCACTTAAAATTTATTCTTTGGAATGTTAGAGGATTTATCGAAGCATGTCATACTTGTACTATTTATCAATTCAATTTTAATAGTTTGATCATTTTGATATTATATGTCTACAAGAAATCTAATTAATAATATTTGTTTATGGATATGTTGCATATAAATCAGTAGGAAACCATCCACTAATTGCATATACATTTCCAAATACAAACACACATATACATATATACATATGCATACATGTTTGTGTGTGTGTGTATGGGTATGTGCACTAAGTTGTGACCCAAAAATAACTCTTAAGTTGCCACTTTTTTCTGAAATCAACAAAGTTTGATGTTTACAAGAAAATGAAGATAGTTACGCTCAAAAATTTGAAGATGAAATAAGAACAAGAGTTGTAGTGCTCTAAATCTACTTTCTAATTTAGTATTTTTTTTGAAAATAATAAATATTAAGGGTTTGAAAAAGGGGGCCACACAAAGTGGTCATTTTTTAAATAAAAAAATAGCATAGCAGTTGTTGTGGGACCCCTAAAAAGTGAACATTTTTTTAGAATTTCAAAAATCGGTAGGGTGAGAAATTAGCTAACACCTTGTAGTTTTCCCTAATGAATACATAATATTTTAGTAATTTTTGAAGTGAATGCATCTTGAAAAGTTGAAATTTTAGCGTGATCTCCCCTATTTTTTTGAAAACTAATAAAAAATAATAAAAAATTCATTACATGTAGAATGGAGTCTAGTTTCTAAAAATGTAATTTGTTTCAAAATTTGATGAATGAGTAAAATCTTTACCCAAACTAGCACATGTTGGTTTTTGAAAAAAAACAACACCACTACCAAGAGAAGTTATAGATGAAAACCTTAACATAATCAAAACATAAAAAAAATGTTTAGATAGCTAAGAGAGAGCCTAATGTCATCACAATATTTTATAAATTTGCATTTAAAAACATGCAAACCTGATGGAGAGCATGGCCAAAAATGTGTGAAATTCGGTTACCCTTTGAAAAAATCATGTCCTTGGCATGAAATGGTCGTCCAAACCTTTGGGTTGGTATTTCCCAATGCAACCAATTTGGCAAGTGTCAAATGTAAATGTTAAAGCCAATTTCACATTCTCTTCATCTCTCTCCCCCGTACTTTGATAAGGCTTATAGTTTACAGTTTATGATTGATGATGGATAGTCATGGTTCTACCTTTCACTCCCTTTCTACCTCCTCTCTTAACTGATACTTACCCTCTTCTCTCTCAACCCTCTCTAGGTCTCTTCCACCCTCTCTACCTTGTCTTCCCTCAACCTTATCTCTATCCTTACTTCCCTACCTCTCTCTTCTTCTCTTTCTTTTTGATACCATTTCTCACCCATCTCTTTCCTGTATCTTGATCACTACCTCTCCAAGCCACTCTCTCTCTCCATCTCCAAGTCTCCCCCTCCTTGTTCCATTACCCACCTCTCTTCCCCGTCTATCTCTCCCACCTTGTTCTTCTCTCTCTCCTCTTCTCCCTCCCTCCCCTCTCTAGGTCATCACCTCTTTATCTCCTTCCTATGTCTTTCACTCCCTCCATGTGTACCTCTCCCTCCATCCCTTCTTACTCCTCTACTCTCTCTCTCTCTCTCTCTCTCTCTCTCTCTCTCTCTCTCTCTCTCTCTCTCTCTCTCTCTCTCTCTCTCTCTCTCTCTCTCTCTCCCCTCTCTAGGTCTCTCCCACTCTCCCTATCTCCCTCTCGATCTTGCCTTCCCTCCTTACCCCCATATATATCCTTGCATCCATAACTCTCTCTTGTTCTCTCTTCCTTTATTAAAGTTTCTTTCCCATCTCTCTCCATTCTCTCTGAAAGGAAGAATTTTGTTTGATTCTATGCTTGGAAGATAGAATAAGAATCTTCTACACTCTCATTCAAGGAAATCCCTAGAGATCTCAATCTAGAGTATGCAAAGGAGAAAGAGATCTTGCAATAGGGTGTCCTATGGTATAATTTATGATTACAAGAGGGGTTCACCACCAAGCAAGGGCTTGGAAAGATCAATGAAATGCAAGATCTAATGCTTAACTATAATATGATGTAATACTTGACTAAATGACCAAGAAAAGCTTGTAAATTAGAACAAAAAGGTGAGATATCATAAGTGTGCACCTGGAAATCTATAGAAGACTAGAATGAGCTTTGAAACATTAAAAATCTTGAAATTTTGGCCTGTTGGGACTCATACACTAGTTTGGGCATATTAGTCCCAAATCTGGGTTTTTGTGTAGAAACTGAAATCTGACAAATGGGTGTTTGAAATTGCAAAAACCTAGAAAAATACCTATAGTTGGAATCATATGCCACTTCTAACATATTATTCCCAGTGCTTTTTCTAAATGTTAAGGTTTGATCTTTCTCTCCAATATCTTCTCTCTACCACGCTTTGTTTTCAGATCTAAAACCCTAATTTCGGACCTGTAGAAATATTTCCATGACCTTGCAAGTGATGAGACAATTCCAACAACTTCCTTCAAGCTTGTAACCTAATCTTCAAATATCCTTCATGCTCCAAAAAACCTAGACCTACAATCACACATGTAAAGAGGAGAAAAACTTGTTGATCGTTAGTGAATAGTGGTTTGCCTTGGTCAAACCCCTTTTAGGTAATTAAACCAAATGATGAGATAATGAAATAAGGACATGAAACATGAACAATGATACCCTTAATGATGTCTTGTAAATGATGTCTTGTAGGTCTACAACTTAACATGAAATGGCCATAAAGGATGTAGATCTAGATCTTGAGATAAGTGGAGAACAATGCTTGATCTTGGATCTTGAATGCAACATCACAATACTAGCTCAATAACATGCTTGATGCTTGATATCCTTGACATGATGATGGATCTTGAATTTCTGCAACAATTGGCAAAGAGTTTTTTCTTTGAATTCCTTAAAATTGATCTCGAATGCTCTCTTGATGATCTTGTAAAGTCTTGGAATGCTTAAATCTTGAGTTCTTGACTTGATATCATGAAGGCTTATGTGAAACAATTATTTGAGACCTCATTTTTATAGGAAATCCATATAATATCCCGTTTATTAGATCCCAAAGGATGACATACATGAAAGTTGAACTTAAAACCCAAATTTTACCACTCAAAACTCAAAAAAGGAGCCAAACGGGATTCATACGCCATTTGTAGTGTATGGGTCCCACTTAGGTTGGACCCATATTCCCAAGGTGGTGTATGGGTTCCAAAAGGCCTTTTTGGAGAGAGAAAGTGTTGGGGAGTTGAGAAATTAAGTTTATTTGAGGTCTATGTCAGAATTTTGGTTAAAATATGCCTCAAGATGCACAATATAGGGTCTTAGGGGCCTATTAATGATGATATAAAGGCCATAAATGCAATAAGGCCCAAAATTCAATGTGAAAGTAGAAATAAATACATTTTACAACATTAAATTAAGGAAATATTAGGTCAATTTAGCTTAAAAGTGCCCTAAATCCAATGTGAATGTGTCTAACACATTACAACACTAGATTAAGGTAACATTGGGTCCAAGGGTCCTAAATTTAATGTGAAGTTGTAAATAAATACAATTTACAACATTAAATCAAGGAAAAGTTAGGTTTATTTAGCTTAAACGGGCCCTAAATCCAATGTGGATGTGTAAAAAACATTACAACACTAGATTAAGGTGACCTTTTCAACATTAAACATTCCCAAATTAATTGTGAAAATGTGAATGATGACATTTTTGGACACTACACTCTTGTTCAACTCTCCCTCCCTCTCTCTCTCTCTCCCCATCTCCAAGTTTCTCCCTCCTTCCCTCTTAACCTCTTTACCTCTCCCTCCTTGTCTCATTACCCACCTCTCTCCTCCCTCTATTTCTCTCATCCCTCTATCTCCCCCCATGTCTCTCACCCCCATTTTCCTAAGTTGTAGGTCTCTCACCTCTATATTTGTGGGCACGAAAAAAGTAACCCTTCTACTTTTTCCTATTTAGTCCCTCCTTGTCATTTTGGCTTGATTTTTCCTTGATTTAATGTTGCAATGTAGTCCACACATTCACATTAGGTCTTGAGTCCTTTTGAATCATTAGGAACTTTATGATGTCTTGTAAAAGTGTTGTGAAGTGTTGTAACACATTTTCACACTTTTCTAGAATCTTCTTATTATAATTCACTTAAATAACCCCTTTTTACCACTTACCAAGTCATATTTCAAAGTGTTGTAACAAAATTTCATGCTTTTATAGGCTTGTCATCAATAATTACACCTTTCTTATTCCTTATTTGGCCCCTTTATGCACTTACATGCCTTACTTAAGTGTAGTTTTAAGAATAATCACATTAAACATCACTTAATACAACTTAATTCCCAACACCCGTTCAAATTTCTTGAGTGGGACCCATTCACCATTAGGGGTGAATGAGTCCCTCTTGGCACAAAAATCAAAATAATTTTAAATTTTTGGTGGGTTTTTATTTCTCAAGACCTAAGGTCGGCTTGTGATGTATTTTCGAGAATTAGGGCATAATTGTGTATAAATATAGGATTTTCTATTCATTTTAGCCCCCATTCATTCAAGTATTCAATCCATCAAAGCATTCAAGCATTTCTAATCATTCAATCCAACAATTTTCAAGTATATTGGATTAATCATTGGCATATATTCAAATTTTCCACATCAAGGGTTTGGTGAGTTGTGACATTGCATGTTGTTCATTTATCATTCTCTTTGCATTCTATTTCATTTTCAAGGGTTTGATTACTAAACCAGGGTTTGACCAAGGCAAACCCCTATACTCTAACCCTTAACACTTTTCCCCCTCTTTGCATGTGTGTTTTGTAGGTCTTGTATGCAAATTTGTCAAAAAGCAAGGTGCTAAAAAGTGTCATCAACTTTTCAAATTCATTCCAAGTTAACAAATCCCTAATTGAAGCTTGGAGAATACTTTCTCGTCGGATTTTCCAGTTTCAGATCTAGACACCTGTCAGGAAGAGAAGTGGAAACAGAAAACTACATATTTAACCTTTGACTTTTGAGAATGTTGTAGGTGGACTAATTCACCATCTTTGGTGAATGAGTCCCACTTCTAGGATTGAAAAAGTATTTTCTGAAGATCTGAGTTCCCAATATCCCGAAACCTATTTCGGTTGATTTTAGCAGAAATAGGACTAATTCACGCAACTTGGAAAATGAGTCCTAGTGGGATTCAACAATACTTTATGCAAGATTCCAGAGCCTCTCTACATCAGTTTCCAACCTCCAGGTTCACCTCTTCAGTTTCAATAAATTTTTTCATTGTTTGTTCATGTTTCTAAGTATTTTTGCATACATCACTATGTTTTCAAACACTTTGCATTTCTTAGTTTTCATTCAATTAGTGATCTAATCCATCAATTTTCTACATTTAGAACATTCGATCTGCACATATTTCATTCATATTGCATTAGTTTTGAGTGTAGACATTTCCCATTTTATCCTACCTCTCTTCTTTTAGGTGAAAAACCCTAAAAGTGTTAGAGATTCTTGTAGTAGCCAAAATCATTGTTTACATTTTGGTGAACCCAAATTCTAAACATGTTCTATTTCTAATTTACATTACATTTACATCCTAGGAATACCTTGCATTAACATTGCATTAGGTTATGTATTGTTTTGCATCCTAGGGTTTTCAAAATTTCATTAGTGCAAAGATCATATAGATTGCATTATTGTATTTAAAATCATTGAAAAATACTGAAATTCCGCATCTGTGTCATAGTTCTACATCAACAAATCTGAAATGCATAAAATTTATTTTAAATTTTCTGAAAATTTTCAAAAAGATTCCTCCCTAGACTCATTTTCCACCCTAGGTGAATTAGTCCAGTTGCATATTTTGCACAGTAATTTCTGACATTTGAAGTTCATTTTTTTCATTTCTATTTTTTGTGGTTGCATTACTGTTAGTGTTTCTAGATTTCTTATTTTATTCAATTACTTGCATCTAGTTTCCTTTCTTGTAACCGCATCATGGCTTTGTGTTTGAATAAGCTTTGGATGTCCTTAAAGTCCTTGGTATATATTTCCAATTGTGCCTTTGGAACTAATCCTAATGACCTTGAACTCGTGATCGTGCTCCTTCAACTCTTAATGCATGTCTTCCTCAAGATGTTGATATCATTAGAGAAGATGATGATAGCATGAGTAGGTTCCTAAACAATTTCCTTAATAACCTTGAAGATAACGCATTCTTTTATCCATCCATGAAACCACAAGACCTTCGTACTATATCACCTCATGACACATTTAGTTACTTGCATCCTAATACAAAATTTGAACCTAAGTTCCTCACACAAGGTGAACCTAGTTCCTCTAAACAAGTGAATACACAACCATTCTATGATCATAAAGTAAAAAACACTCTTATCAACCTTCAAGTCACATATGGCAAAGGTTTTACTATCTTGAGCAAACAAGGATGTTACACAACAATTGAACATGAAATACATCAACTTTTTAAGCAAGTATCAAATGAAGAAAATACCAAGGGGTAGGCTATCCAGATCCCCCTCATGACCGTAAGATTCATAGAGAGTATCTAAGGCTTCGTGATGATGGAATGGTGATTGTTGATTCTCCCCCTAATTTGAACATCCTTCTTCCTCGTGAGAAACCCTTGACTAATAACAATGATAAGGATACAAGGATTCCCATGGGTCCTCCTCCTCCTTCAATTTATGAAAAGGGTAAATCTAGTAAATGTAAACATCCTTACAAGTTGAAAAAACTAAAGTTTCCTCTCCGTCCACCACCTAAATGTGAAAGGAAATTGAAAATACTTTTAAACAAAGAACTCATAATATTACCACCTATGAATAGGTTGGTAATACATCCTAAATATTCCAATGTGCCACATTGTGCATATCACCGTGTTCTTGTACATTGTAGTGATGAGTTTCATACATTGAAGGAAATATAAGTATCACTTCGATGACAATGGCCGCTATTCCATAATTCCATAGTACACTATCCTACTTAACATGCAAAAGTTGTAGAATCTTACATTCTCACTATTGCATGGCCTTTCCCATCACCTACCTTGGCTCATTCTTGTATTTCACTCAATGGGGACAAGAAGTTGTTAGCCTTGTCCTAGTAATGCATATGGCATTGTTCCTTAGCTGTGTTGTTCACCTTTCGCTTATACTGACTGGGATTGGGAGGTGGATGAATTACAAGTGATGGCTGAATTGCATTTTCCTTACTAGTCTTTTTTCTTCTTTAGTTTTCTTGTGTGTAATGCATTTCCCTTGTGATGTTTTGTTTGATGTTTTCTCTCTCTTTATGCAATTCCTCTATTTGTATCTTTATTCTTCTATATGTCATACATCTCTTTTCACTTTTTTTTGTGTTTCCTTTTTGGGATGATGCAAAGCATTGAGAAACTCTAGATGTCTCTTCCATGTTGACCCAAAAGGCCCCTTTCCTTTTCTTTTCCTTTTTCGCTTGTCTTTTTCTTTTCTTATGTTTTCCTTTTGGGGATGATGCAAAGCATTGAGACACCTTATGTCTCTTCTATGTGGACCCAAAAGGCCCCTTTCCTTTTCTTTTCCTTTTTCACTTGTCTTTTTATTTTCTTGTGTTTTCCTTTTGGGGATGACACAAAGCGTTGAGACACCCTATGTTTCTTCCATGTTGACCCAAAAGGCCCCTTTCCTTTTCTTTTCCTTTTTCGCTTGTCTTTTTATTTTCTTGTGTTTTCCTTTTGGGGATGATGCAAGGCATTGAGAATGGAATGTCTCCTTCATGTTGACCCAAAAGGATTTCTTTTTCTTTTTTCCTTTTTCCTTTTCTCTTTTCGTTTTTATTTTGTGTTTTCCTTTTGGGGATGAGGCAAAGCATTGAGACATCTTATGTCTCTTTCATGTTGACCCAAAAGGGTTCTTCTTCTTTTGTTTTTTCTCTCTTTGTGTCATTCTTCTAGTTCTATGTATTTGGGGAATGATGAAAATTTCAAGCTCTTTAATAAAACACTATGGCAATGAACATACTGATGCCAAATCCATAGATCCCTTATGTGTTTGGTGTTTTCCTTTTTAATTTTTCTCTTGCATGACGTAGCGTCACTTGAAAACATATGACTTGGCATAGGAATTTTTGAGTTGGCTCTCATGTCTTTCTTTCTTTTTTTGTTTACATTTTTCATTTGCTACTTTAAACTAATTTCTCACAGTATGGTGTGTATCAATTTTTTTAAAGTGGGGGCATACATTGGCATTATCATTTTGCATTTTTCCTTTTTCATGGTTCTTAGTGCAACCTTCTTGTTTCATACAATGTGTTTGTCACTTTGTGGATGACATTAGGTATAGTATCCTTCATGAGCATGATCTATCTTAGCATATTACATTCCTCTTAGTGGCCTGATGTGACACACTACATCCCTTAAGTTGTGAATATTCTATTCTTTGATTGGTCCTCTCTTGGAGACATTAGACACAATGTTCCCTAAGCTAAGACCTCACATAAACTAAGAAAGAATCCTTTGAACATTTCTTTTCATTTTACATTGTGCATTTGTTATATGACCACTTTGCATAACACAGCTTGCATGCCTATGGTTCCATCATGTTTGTTCATGAGTTCTAAGCATATTAAGCGTTGCTTGTCTCATGAAGCTCAAAAAGTTATTTTCTTTTGTGGAACCTTATTAAAGTTATCAGGAGGTATAACTTTGGTATGGTTGAGTGGGAAGCCCATTCTGAGGCATGAATTTTTCCATAGCCACCTACATGTGTGTGAGTGCATACCAGCCATGAGTGTATGTTTATCATGTTTTATTCCTTCTCACCTGATGGACAACCATGAGTACCATCACCTCAGAGTGAGTATGCATTTTATTTTATAGAAAAAAAACCTAGATCTGATCCACAATGGGTTGGACAAACAATCAAAGCTCTATCTGATTCTTTCTTTCACCTTCCTCTTTCCTTTTCTCGGTTTCACTTTCATGTGCTTGTGTTTAGTCTACCATGGGATCTTGATCCTGGGGACTTGATCATCCCTCTTGATTGTTGTTGTTTCATCTTGCTTTAAGCATTAGTTCACTGGAACCCCTCTTGAGATGTGTTGCTCTACTTTAGTGTGAGTTTGAAGCAATTTCATCCTCTCACTAAAGTGGGAGCTAAATGTGGACACAGAAAAAGTAACCCTTCTACTTTTTCCTGTTTAGTCCCTCCTTGTGCTTTTGGCTTGATTTTTCCTTGATTTAATCTTGCAATGTGGTCCACACATTCACATTAGGTCTTGAATTCTTTTGAATGATTAGAAACTTTATGATGTCTTGTAAAAGTGTTGTGAAGTGTTGTAACACATTTTCACACTTTTCTAGAATCTTCTTATTATAATTCACATAAATAACCCCTTTTTACCACTTACCAAGTCTTATTTCAAAGTGTTGTAACAAAATTTCATCTTTTCTAAGCTTTTCATCAATAATTACACCTTTCTTATGCCTTATTTGGCCCCTTTATTATTTCAAAGTGTTGTAACAAAATTTCATCTTTTCTAGGCTTTTCATCAATAATTACACCTTTCTTATGCCTTATTTGGCCCCTTTATGCGCTTACAGGCCTTACTTAAGTTTATTTTTAAGAATAATCCCATTAAAAATCATTTAATACAACTTAATTCCTGACACCCATTCAAATGTCTTGAGTGGGACCCATTTTCCATTAGGGGCGAATGAGTTCCTCTTGGCACAAAAATCAAAATAATTTCAAATTTCTGGCAAGTTTTTATTTCTTAAGAACTAAGATTGGCCTATAATGTATTTTTGGGAATTAGGGTATAATTGTGTATAAATATAGGATTTTCTATTCATTTTAACCCCCATTCATTCAAGTATTCAATCCATCAAAGTATTCAAGCATTTCTAATCATTCAATCCAAAAAATTTCAAGTATATTGGAGCAATCATTGACATATCTTCAAATTTTCCACATCAAGGGTTTGGTGAGTTGTGACATTTTATGTTGTTCATTCATCATTCTCTTTGCATTTTATTTCATTTTCAAGGGTTTGATTACCAAACTGGGGTTTGACCAAGGCAAACCCCTATACTCTAACCCTTAACACTTTTTCCCCTCTTTGCATGTGTGTTTTGCAAGTCTTGTATGCAAATTTGTCAAAAATTAAGGTGTTAAAAAGTGTCATCAACTCATCAAAGTCATTAAAAGTTAACAAAGCCCTAATTGAAGCTTGGAGAATATTTTCCCATTAGATTTTCTAGTTTCAGATTTAGACACCTGTCAAGAAGAGAAGTGCAAACCAGAAACTATAGATTTTACCTTTGACTTTTGAGAATTTTGTAGGTGGACTAATTTTCCATCTTTGGTGAATAAGTCCCACTGCCAGGCTTGAAAAAGTATTTTCTAAAGATATGAGTTCCCAACATCCCGAAACTTGTTGCAGATGATTTTACAAGAAACAAGACTAATTTTCCCAGCTTGGTGAATGAGTTCTATTGGGTTTCAATAGTAACTTCTGCAAGATTCCAAAGTTGTTGTGCATTACTTTCCAACCTCTAGGTGCACCTCTTTAGTTTCGTTAAATTATGTCATTGTTTGTTCATGTTTCTAGGTCTTTTTGCATACATCATTGTGTTTTCAAACACTTTGCATTTCTTAGTTTTCATTCAATTAGTGATCTATTTCATTAATTTGTGCATTTAGAACATTAGGTCTAGACATATTTCATTCATATTGCATTAGTTTTGAATGTAGACATTGCCCATTTTTTCCTACATCTCTCCTTTTAGGTGAAAAAGCCTAGAAGTGTTAGAGATTATTATAGTAGCTAGAATCATTGTTTACAATATCTCTCTAGGTTCCCTAGTTATTTCCCCCCTCTCCATATCTTTCCCTTCCAAGTCCTTACCCCGCTTTCCCTCTTTGTGAACTTCTTTCTCATTTTCTTCTCTCTTCCCTCACCTCTCCACCTCTCCCCTCTCTAAGTATTTGAGTCACTCCTTGTCAACTTCTCTATCCCTCCTTAGGCATCTCTTTCTCTTCATTATTATCTCTCCCCTCTTCTTTGTCCCTCTCCTCTCTACGTCATAACCTCTATATATCCTCCTTCCTTATGTGTCTCACTCCCTACATGTCTACATCTCCATCCATCCCTTGTTACTCCCGTATTGATACTTCCTTTTTTCTCTCTCCCCTCTTTAGGTCTCTCTCACACTCTCTCCCTATCTCCCTTTGTACTTTACCTTCCCTCCTTACCCTCATCTATATCCTTTCCTCTCTACCTATATCTTCCTCTCTCCCCCTCTATTATTATTTCTTTCTCGTCTTTGTTTGTTCTCTTGATCATTACATCTCCTTCCCACCCTCTCTCCCTCTCCCCATCTCTAAGTCTCTCACTCCTTCCCTCTTTACCTCTGTACCTCTCCCTCCTGGTCTCATTACCCCTCTCACCTCTATATCTCTTTGGGTTGTCTAGTTATTTCCCTCCCTCTCCACCTCTCTGCTCCCTCCTTACCCCTCTTTCCCTCTTTGTGAACTTCTCTCTCTCATTTTATTCTCTCCCCCCTCATATCTCTACCTCTCCCTTATGTAGGTCTCAGTCACTCATTGTCTACCTCTCCATCCCTCCTTAGCCATCTATTTCTCTTTGTTATTCTCTCTCCTTTTCTCTCTGTCTCCCCTCTCTATGTTATCACCTCTCTATCTCCTCCTTCCCTATGCCTCTCACTCTCTCCATGTCTACCTCTCCCTTCATCCCTTATTACTCCTCTACTAATACTTCCATTTCTCTCTCCCTCTCTTATCTCTCTCATCTCTCTCCCCCCCTCACCTCTCTACCTCTCCCCTCTCTAGGTCTCTCAGTCACTCCTTGTATACCTCTCCATCCCTCCTTATCCATATCTACCTCTCCCTCCTTGTATCATTACACACTTCTCTCCCCCCTCCAACTCTCTCACCTCTATCTCCCTCTCTCCTTACCCCTATTTCCCTCTTTGTGAACTTCTATCTCCTCCTCACCTCTCTACCTCTTCCCTTAGTGGGTCTCTTAGTCACTCCTTTTCTACCTCTCCACCCCTCCTTATGCATCTCTTTTTCCTTGTTCTTCTCTCTCTCCCATTTTGTCTCCCTCTTCTCTCTAAATCATCACATCTATATCTCCTCCTTCCTTATGCCTCTCACTCCCTCCAAGTCAACCTATCCCTCCATCCCTTGTTACTCATCTATGTCGACACTTCCCTTTCTCTCTCCCTCTCTTCTCTCTCTCTCACCCCTATCTCCCCCTATTTCTCTCACCCCTCTCTCCCTATGTTTTAGGTCTCACACCTCTATGTCTCTCCCCTCTCTAGTTATTTCCCTCCCTTTCCACCTCTCTCCCTCCCTCCTTACCCATCTTTCTCTCTTTGTGAACTTCTCTCTCATTTTCTTCACTGTCACCCTCACCTCTCTACCTCTTCCCTCTATAGGTCTCTTAGTCACTCCTTGTCTACGTCTCAATCCCTCCTTATCTATCTATTTCTCTTTGTTCTTCTCTCTCTCCTCTTCTCTCTCCCCCCTCTCTACATAATCATCTCTCTATTTCCTCCTTCCCTATGTCTCTCGCTCCTTCCATGTCTACCTCTCCCTCCATCTCTTATCACCCCTCTAGGTTGATACTTTTGTTTCTCTCTCCCTTTCTTCTCTCTTTCACCCCTATCTCTCCCCTATGTCTCTCACCCCTCTCTCCCTAGGCTATAGGTCTCACACCTCTATATTTCTCCCATCTCCAGTTATTTTTTTCCCTCTCCACCTCCCTCCCTCATTACTCATCTTTCCCTCTTTGTGAAATCTCTCTCATTTTCTTCACTCCCCCCTAACCTCTCTATCCCCTCCCTCTATAGGTGTCTTAGTCACTCCTTTTTTACCTATCCATCCATACTTATCCATCTATTTCTCTTTGTTCTTCTCTCTCTCTCTTCTTCTGTCTCCCTCCCCTCTCTATGCCATCATCTCTTTATCTCCTTCCCTATTTCTCTCAATCCCTCCATGTCTACCTCTCCCTCCATCCCTTGTTACTCCTCTATTTCGATACTTCCCTTTCTTTCTCCCTCTCTTGTCTCTCTCACCCCTATTTCTTATCCTATGTCTCATAATCACATTTGATAAAATTTCAAGTCCATATAAACACAATTCTTAGGACATGTAATTATAAAAAAAATCAATTCAATATTTGATAATTAATAAATTCAACATAACCTAATTCATCTTAGGAGTTCAATTCATTAATTAAGCATTCATATCAATCACATAAGAAATGAAACAACCTAATTAATCATGAACTCATAGCAATATAATCATAAAAAAGATCAAAGTTGTTCTATGCATGCAAATATTACCAAACCATAGTCAAATACAAAAATCAAATATCTAACACCATAGAAGCAAAAAATAACATAAAATTTCCAAGATGTTAATAAGTTAAATAGAAAAAAATTCTAGGTCATCGAAGGGTTGGTATCATACTCCAAGGACATCATCAACTGGATGTTACATGCTTCAACCCACTATCATATAGTTTTAGAACATCAACTGGTTAACTAACTAGCATAGTGACCCCTTTGTCACTTCAATATTTTTTCATGCTAAACATAAATCCTAGAAACTCTAGAATATAGTAGAACAAGTGTAGACATACTCTTCTTCCAAATTGTAGACCAAAATTCCCATCTAGGAAGGAATGTTGATCATGAACATGTTGCTAGAGAAATCTCTTAGCCTTGAGTAACTAACCTCCAATATTTTTGGATTACTTTCATAAAAAAAAGAGATAAAAGCATGATATTGCAAGCATACTATAGTAGTCTTCTTCATTGTACTCAAAATGCACTAATATGATAGAACAATTCTCACTAATCTTCTGATATTCAAGTATAACTACATTTAATTTCCGTTGTTCAACTAACATTTCTCCTTAGACACCAATGAGAAACTTTGACATTACTCAACCTTTGACATCAAATAAAACCTATGTTCAATAATCTCCCCCTTTGTCATTGATGGAAAACAACAAAATCTTGTTGTTACACATAAAGAAAAATATAATGTGTCATGAACCACCTCACTTGAGTTCTTTCTCCCCTTAGATGATTTAGCATTTTGAGTCCTATTTCTTCCCCTTTGAAATCAATGGCAAAGGTCAACTTCTTTATGCACACTCTAGACACTTTTTTCTTAGATAGACTCCCCCTAAGCCCATACCAGACTGCTCTTTAAAACATTATGCACAATCACCCATCCTTCTTGTGGCAAGGACTCAAAACTTCCCCTCAACAATGCTTCCTCTTGATTCAAGAAGAGGGAGACACAACTTCCAACTTCTATTGGAGATAATCAAAAGTCTCCTTAAGAATTGATTTTGTGAAAATGTCTTCTACTTGCTCCTTGGTATCAACATACTCCAACTTCACATCCTTTTTTGCAATATTCTCTCTTAGAAAAAGATACTTGATTACAATGTACTTTGTCCTTGAGTGCATTATCAGATTCTTGGAACATTTTATAGCACTAGTATTATTATAAAGAATGGGAATAGGTTAAACAAACTTCATCTTTATCTCCTTCAAGGTTTGCTTCATCCATAATATTTGAGTTCAACATGAAGCTGCTATAATGTACTTTGCCTTTGTTGTAGATGGAGATATTGAATCCTTCTTCTTGATTAGCCAGGATACAAGGTTGTCACCAAGAAAGAAAGCTCCACCACTTGTAATCTTCTGGTCATCTAAGATTCCTACCCAATCTACATATGTGTATACAATTAGAGTGAAATTTTCACTTTTAAGATAATTGTTACCTATTTTTCACTTCGAGCTCAAATAGGTAGAGTTGGATGAAGTTCATCATTTATAGGTACATAAATTTCCATGTTTTTCTAATTAAGTGTTCATTGATCATCATTGAGATCATCATACATATGAATCATAGTTTTATTGTGCAAACATTTAAAACAGAAAATTGAGAAAATTTGCACAGTGATGCTTTTATTGATTTTGTAAAAAATGTTGAATCCCACACAAGCCGTGGGAGTAACTCTTTTTGGATTTTTATAATCAAATAAAGAAAGCATTAGAAATGGTATGCTATACAACTGAAAATAACAAAAGCATAGGGTAGAAGATGATTCATCATTGCCTGGAATGACGAATCATTGACGGTTGAGGTTTTTAGTTGTGATGTCAGCTCTAACTCCATTTCTAGTTTGAGCTCCAGTTCTAAATATAAAAGCATCTACAGGAAAGATAAAAGATGATGTTAGAGATGGTATCTAAGCAATGACAGATCAAATCCTATCATATGCCTATGCTACTAACAGGAATATAAGATACAGTTAATCAGGCATCCATCAGATGATTGAAAAATCAAGAGAAAAAACATAATTCAATGGGAGCTTTCAACTTCTTTTATTTTTGCTAACATGTTTGTTTAAGTGTGCAGGAATAGGTTCATCATGTTCGTAATCATTTCATCAAATATGTGGAGTAAAACAGGCTCCCACAAGGGTTGAGCTCGGCATATCAAAAGGGATATATTCACAAGTTTCATACGAAGTACATGAATATTGATAACAGCCATTAAAAGCATCAATGTTGCACTCATCAATTTCATATTATGTTCAACTCTACTTTATATTTTTCACATTACATTTAAATGAAGTATAGAGCCTCTTTGCATTGAAGAGAAACAGAGTATTCTAGCATTGGAATGCTTTCATAAACTATATCACTGCACAGGACAAATTTGCATACAGGTGTGTAACTTTATAATAACAGAAATACAATGATCAAGTTATAGTTCATGCATCAATTACTATGAGAAGCAAAAAATTTGAATGCGAGAATAACCTTTCATTGAATATGACAAAAGTTCATCTCATAAATGGCTCAAGCAAATGAAAAGAGGGAAGTCCAACACTTATAGCAAGCATAGTCTTTTCAACTGGTAATTTTCAAGATATCATGGAAGATAATGTCTATCAAAAAGACTGTGCTATGATCAACAACAAGGTAAACATTTAAACTACTACTAACAGGGTTAAAAGGAGGTTCAAATTTAGTGACATTTATAGCTGATTTTAGATAACAAATGAGAGTCATAGCTGTTACTAGTCATTGACATGCTAGTAAGGTTCAAATCATCAAGACAACCACTTATTGTCACGGGATTAAATGCATCTTTCTGAGAAATAAAAAAATATAATGATAGTATTGTGAGAAACAGATATGCGAGTGCATATAAATTTTTCAAAGGTTATGTATGAAAGCTGAATCAAATGATTCATTGCAAAAATTTTATCATGATCACTCAAATACATGAGAGCATATTTTACTTTTCAATTAACAATGAATTTTGGAGATAGTTACTATCTAAACAAGTGCATTTGAGTCATGTATGACTACATCATCGATTGATTAAGTCAGCCCAAGCAAGGTGTTGATCATTTTCTACGTAATACTTGAATCAAAATGAAGATAATAATACTATAATACATACAACTACAACAATGAAGAGTGAGGAGAAATACATTGCATTAGTGAAAAGCCATATATAACATGCATTCACAATGGAGAATAGAGTTAAGTGAAATCAAGCATGTAAAATAAAGAGAGACAATGCATCTTGATGCTCAAAGAAAACTTCTTCTTATAGGGTTTTTAGCTACATATAAAATCTGGGAAAAAGAAAACTCAGTGGAGAAACAGTGAGGTCGCAGCCTTGAATAGAGCAAAAATTTCTTTTTGTGAACAATATAATATCTTATGCAAATACAGAAAATGAGAATTCGAGCTAGGGTTCTTTTAATCCTCGGAAATGTAATGAATAAGTTTTTTTTTTCTTTTACTGTTTTCATGAAGACATAGAGACTCACAGCCATGAATCAAGTGTAGAAATTAGTGAAATCTTGCCACACAGAGAGGAAAGTGAAACAGTAGCCATACTCAGATACAAAATAAAATACCTAGGTTCAGAATACATCAGATAAATCCACGATCATGAATAATGAAAAGCTACAAGAGGTGTGCTATATAGAAAATCCGCACTGTGCATTTTAAAGCTACAACAAAAGATAGGCTCTAGATAAAGTCAAGAGCTCAAATTCATTAGGATAGCTTTGCAAAGGCTGAAAAATATTCATGAGAAGGAAAGAAATCAGCTTACCGACGCTGTCATAGTGTCTTGTTTCCAAAAAAATTTGTGATATATGTTTACCAGAGCAAATCGTGCTTTTTCTAGCTTGTCCATGGCGACCAAAAGCAGTAAAGAAAGACAAAAGAGAGTATATCAGAAAAATGATTGTGGCGCAGCTGAGAGGCCCAAAGAATGTTTCAAGATGAAGAAAAATGTTCAAATCTGTGGTAAAATGACTTACCTTGCAAATAAATCTTCAGAAAAGTCTTCAAAAGAGTATCACTCATGAAGAAATCGACCTGCACTTAGCAAAACGTTCTCTTTCCAGCTAAAAAATTGATAGGGAATGGCTAATTTCAAGCTTCAAACCCTCCATGGCAGTGGTCAGTGATTTCTTCAAGAAGTTTCTCAAATGTGGTCAAATGGTAATGATTTAGGGTTGAATGTTGTTTTGTCCACTCGCCCTAAATTCATTTTTTGGTATTTTTTGTGAATGATTTTCATAATCATTATGTTCCTAATGCTCCCCGTGGCCATGACTTTCAAGTCAATGAGCCTAGCATGGAAGTTGACCTTCTCAATGATGAAGTTTGGTGCTTAGGTATTATGGCGAAGAGTTTAAATCATTGCTAAGTTATTTTAATGGTCTATGGTGGTCAACTTATACCCATGGTGATTTTTAAATGGTGAATGCTGAATGTATATTTTAAAATAGATGCCAAGTATAAAGTCGTTGAATAGGATTCAACTTTTGATTTGATATTTATCTTTTATTTTTTGCATTTACCAATGTAAGCTAATTAATTAAATGATGGATTATAAGTCATTTAATTAATTTAGCATTTTAAAGTGCAAATAAAAGATATTATGGAATTCCATGCAGATTTGAGTAAAGTTGACTAGAAGAGTTAACTTAAAATTTCACTTCAATTCCACATTAGATTGTCAACTAGAGATTTATCATGAGAAAGATGGAATTTAAAAGGTGCATGGGCGGATTGATACAAACGAGGTGGTTTTTGCGTGCTTTAGCCCACTTTTTTAGGGATTTCAGTTCAGTTCGAGTTGCGGATCAATTACATGCTTTATGACTTCCGGTTCGAGATTGAGTTCACTCATTTTTACATGAGTTTGAACCACATTTTTAGGGATTTTTACTTGTGCTCAGATTTCACTTTGGGATTGTCATCTTTTCATTTTCAGATCACTTCCAGTTGCTTATTCATGCACTTTGGAGTGCCTTTAGTTTGTATATATTGAAAAAGTTTATCTTTTTCAATCTAGTTCTTGTTATTCATCCTTTGCACTCTGCAAAGGGAATCATCTTGTAACTCAGCTTTCAGATTAATACAACAGTGTTTTTTACAAGTTCAAAGTGTGTAATTGCAGAAGATTCCTTTGAGTTTCAATACTTTAGAGTTTTCCTTCTAGATTTCAAGCATCGTTTTGGTGAAGAATTTGATCGAAGAATTACTGTGTTTTAATTTTGAAACCTCTAATTTTCTCTGTCTTTTTCACATGTTTGTATGCAATTTAGTATAAATTCACTGGTTATGCATTGTGCTTATAAATTGACTAATTAATTTTATCGTGAAAACCTCGTTTCTCTCAATATTGCATTAGATCTAAGCCTCTGTTTAAATCATTCAAGTGATTAGACTATTAAATTAGGTTATGCAAATTAGAGTTTTGAGAAGTTTATTGTGGGCCATAATTGCAAATTATTATTGATTAGGTGCAATCATCTCTCATAGCTTTAGGATTTCAATTCAAGCAAACTTCTATCTCTTTCCCAGCCAAGTCAGTTAGTTTTTAGGAGGTTTTCATCAGGGAACCAACCCTCTCTAGAGATTGATTCTCAAAATTAGGCAACCCACAGTCCTGAGAATCATTCTATGTTTCAACAAATTGCTGAATTTAACTATTCAAGGGTTCAGGTGCAATTTGATTGACAACAATACCAAAAACCAAAATCCATTATGGCCCTCAGATATTTAAATATCCTCTTTACTTCCTTGAAATTAGTTTCCTTAAGTGTTTCCTAAAATATATCTACCATCCCAACTTCTTGCATTATATCTGGTCTATATGTAGTCACATATAACAAGCTACTAATCATTGACCTAGTTTTCTAGGGTAGATTCATCATCCTTACTCAATTTACACCCAATAACCATAGGTGTGCTCATTGGTTTGCATTCTTTCATCTTAAATTTTCTTAACATTTCTTTTATTTACTTATTCTAAGAAATTAATTTATAACTTTGTCTAATTGAGAAATTCTTAGACCAAGAGAGAAAGAAAATTTACCAAGCATTGACATTTTAAACTTATTTTGCATTGCATTCCAAAATTATTTGCACATGTCATCGTTACTTCCACCAAAGATAATGTAATGAACATAGAAAATAACAATTAAAAATTGATCACGTTTTGTTTTTATGTATAAATTACTATGTGCACTTTCTCTCTAGAAATTTTGACTTTGTAGATATTTGTCCAATCTTGAGTACCATGATATAGGAGCCTATTTGAGTCCATAAACTACTTTCTCCAGTCTACACACAAAATATAAATTATATGAACATTGGAATCCTTCCAATTGCTCAATGTATACTTCTTCTAACTATCCATTCATAAATGGAAACTTCACATCCATTTGATATACCTTGAAATTCTTGAATGCTGATAAGGCCAAAAATATTTTGATTACTTGTAACCTTGCTACTAGAGAAAATGTCTCCTCAAAATAAATTCCTTCAACCTAATCATATCATTTATGTACAAGTCTAGCCTTGTTCCGGATCACTTCTCCATCTTCATTCAACTATTTCTAAAGACCCATTCGGTACCAATGACATTTTTGTCGTTGGGCCTCTAAAATAACTCCCAAGTTCCATTTTTCTTAATATGATTCAATTCTTCCTCTATAGCATCCAACCATCCTTTCTCTTTGCTTGCCTTTGTATAGGAACTTGGTTCAGTTTTTTATAATAATGCAAAGTGTACCTATTCATTTACTTTCTAAATTCTTCTTTGGGTTTGAACCCTAATGTCTTTATCTTCAATGATTTTGTCTAAGAAATCTCTATGATTTTTCTAAACTTTAGTTTTAGTTGATGATTTTCCTTTTCAAGGCCATTCCTCAATGATACAATTTTTGTTTCAAGTTTTTCATATTCCTTGTCTCTTGATAATAACCTTTCAGTCAAAACCTCTTCAATCCTCTTTAACTCTTCAACTTGAACCTTTAGATTAATGACCATCTTCTCTTCTTTCTCAAGATTCTAAGATAATTTTTCTTTAGCTTTCACTTCTACAATCCTCTTCTTTAGCCTTTTGATATCCTTGCCAACATAGATCAATTCTTCCACTAGATCTACTTCCAAATTATCTTCAATTTTGGACATCAACATCTTCTTAAGAGGTTTCCATAGCCATAAATAGAGCCATTTCTCCTTCATTTTCAGAGGTACCTTGGCCATCATCATCATCAGATGAGTAGCCTTCCTCATTGATAAAGAAACTTTTCTATTTTTTTGAATCTTTTTCCCTTTTCAAAATGTCTTATTTTCATCATTGTTACATTCCTTATATTAACACTTAGCCATGAAATTTTCTACTTCACCACAATTGAAACATTTGAAAAGAAACTTACCTAAATGTACTTTCTATAACCTCTCTATAACTTCTTGAAAAAAAACTCTTCTTCTAGATCTGATCCATTTTCTGAATCTAAATCATCTAGCTTCTTTGAAACCTTTAATGTAGCCTCTTTTCTTACAAGATTGTCATTTTCAATTCTCATTTCATAGGCAGTCAAAATTCTATACAGCTCATCCATAGTAAGAGTATTCAAATCTTTAGCTTCTTCAACAAAAAAAGCTTTTGTATCAAACTTTTTGGGAAGGGATCTGAGTACCTTTTTCACAATCATACCTTCTTTCATTTCTTCACCAATGCCTCTAATAGAATTGACAACCTCATCAACTCGAAGTAGAAATGTGGTAATTTTTTCTTCTTCTTTCATTTTTAGACCTTTGAAATGACCTCAACTAGTTTGAAGCTTTTCTTGTTTGATATTTTCATCACCTTCATAGATGTTGTCCAATTTACTCCACACTTCCTTTGTTGTCTTGCAATACATGATCTTCACAAACTCAATGTTAGATAAACCACACAAAATTGCATTCCTTTCTTTAGCATTATTTTCATAAGCCTTCTTTTTGACATGATCTCTTGGAGGATTTTCAAGTATCTCATAACCTTCCACAACTGATTTCCAAACTTCAAACCCTAGGGCCATCAAGTATGCTTCCATCCTTACGTTCAAAAATCCATAATTAGATCCATCAAAGAGTGGTGTCTTATTTAAAGACAATCCTTCTTGAGCCACTAAGTGTGTCATCCTGAATCTACCTCAAGTAGTTAAGATTCATCAAAGGAACTTATCTCTTATACCAATTGAAGGGAACACAATACATTGAAAGGGGGGTGAATTAGTTATCAAATATGTTTAAAATTGTTTAATTCAACATGTATCTTCAACCATGAACCATCAAACATGAATTAAAGTAGGTACTATCAATCAAGCAACAGAAAAGCACACTTTCACACAATGATCACAAGATATGCATGGAAACTTAGAATGGGAAAAACTATAGTGTGAAGAGCTGCTTGGAGCTATTGCCTAAATCTAGCCTCAAAAAAATAATGTATGAGTTAAAATCATAAAGTAGGCGGGTATGTGTAGGATCATGATGGGCCAAAAAGTGGCAATATGATGGGTATGTGGTTGACGACTATCTTTTTACCCAAAATTGACGAAATGAAAAGGGTTTTTAAAGGAGATTCTCAGATTTCCACCGATATAAATTATGCTTTACTTTGAATTTAATAAGTAATTATTATTCATTTTCTATTCAAATTATGATTAAAGTCCTGATTGATAGGTTGATTGAAAAGAATCTATAGCTTTCAAAAGGTATCACTTTTTTGAATCCAAAAAATGTGTCACATTCTATGCTTTGCATACTATATGATTACAAAAAGAAAAAAATGAATTTCATGAAGTTTTGACCAAGTTGAGGTGGTCAGACATATGAGTTTTTTACATTTTTTAAAAAGTTGTAATAAAAAATTCATAATTAATTATTTAATTGGAAAAAAATTAAAAAAAAATATGAATCACATGGGGGCATGAGTCCTCTACTTATATCTAAAATATTATAAAAAAATATTATCATTTTATTGTGGTTATGGTGGTTAGACAGACACCTACTCATTTTTTTCCCTAAAATTTAAATACCACTGCATTGAAATTTCAAATTTTCACCAAATATATATATATTTTTGTTTTAAACAAACCTAGTAGTATAGAAAATACATTTAATTTTCTACAGATTCTATTCTTACATATTTTTGAAATAATATAGACAACTTATTCAAAATTTTATGTCAAGTTTCCTAACTCTAATTTTTTTGAATTTTTTGCCACTTAAGGACCTATTTTTTCCATGATGATCCTGCACATACCCAAGCACCAACCTACTAGAGACACCAATCCCCTGTTGTATTTGTACGTACCAATCTATTGGAGACACCAATCCCCAATATAAAGTTTTGAGCACCAACTCAACAAGTAAGACACTAGTCCTACCAAATTATAAAGATAAAGCTTGCAAAACCTCAATTTTGACTATATAGATTATACAAGATTTGTGCTTTCCTTAGACACTCTCCTACACACCTTATGATCTTTTGATACTGGTAGACAATTATTGAGATGCAACTCCCATTGAATTACACTTTCTTCGCACAAGTTTACACTTCCACACTCATTTGCATCCACATATATGTCAAGTGAGATATAAAACTATGATAATTATATACATCTCATTACATTAAAAAAACTTCATGTCAACTAGGAGTCAATAATTAACCAAGTTGACATAGGATGGATCTATATTCAAATTTACATGAATCATGTAGCGAGTAGGTCCTAAATAAAAAGTATTTCTGCCAAATGATTATGATGCCATTCACTTCCATAGGAACCTTAACCTAGACCTATTTCAAGATGCCAAGCTATCTTTAGAAGTTACATGCTTCAAGATGATGTTGCAAAGTTCTGAAACATCAACTGATTAACTAACCAACACAGTGACCCTTTTGTCACTTCAATCTTTTTGCATGATGAACATAAATCTTGGAAACTCTAGAATAAGCTAGAACAAGTGTAGACATACTCTCCTTCCAAACCATAGACCAAGATTCACATCCAAGAAGGAATACTGATCATGAACATGTTGCTAGAGAAACCTCTCTTCCTTGAGTAACTGACCTCCAACATTCCAGATTAAAATTTTGGAGTACTTCCATAAAAAAAGAGATACAATCATGATATTGCATACTACAATAGTCTTCTTCATTGTACTCAAAACTCACTGATATGACAATACAATTCTCACTAATCTTCTAATATTCAAGTGCGACTACATTTAATTCTCACTATTTAGCTAACATAACTCCTTAGACACCAATGAGCACCTTTGACATTACTCGACCTTCAACATTAATGAAAACCTATGTTCAACAAAGAATGCTCCCCAAGAATGGTGCCCTCATTAGATTCCAGCTTCAAACATGACACACACATAATAAATGCAAAGATACTTCACTCTCTCTCTCCTACTACCTAGGATTAGGAAAATGGTGTAAATTCTATTAAATCAACTTTTAATTACTACCATTATGGCCTATCTCCATGAATGTCACAACAACTAATATTCTTAGTAATTGTGAGAATAATAATATCTCTCAACAAGTTGGATGAACATGTACAAATGTTATGCATTTTTTTATTAACCTATGAAATGAAAATGAAGAAAGCATATAATATTATCAATGAACCATAATAACACAACATATAAGACTAGATGTATGTGGAGAAAATATTTAAAAAAAAATTACTATCAAAGAGTGCACAAGTCTATATTAATTTTTAATACAAGAGTACATATATAATAGAGTTCTCCTTTCAACTCGACAACATTTTAGTAGCACCTTTTTACCTATAATAACCAATGAATCTCTATCTCATGCCTCTAATTTAAAGAGAAATGAGAGACAAAAAGTAGAAATAGAACTTTTCCTAAAATAATGTACCACTAAGCCCATGGTAGATGCAAAAATATAATTTTGTAATGGGTGTACTCCCCAACAATGAAACCCTTATTAAACTCCACCAACACACATGGGACCCACCCAATAAATACAAAAATTATCAAGTGTTTACAACATATAGGATTGGAAGAAGAATACAATGGCCTACTTGATCGTGTTTGCACCCTAGAAAGAAAGCTTAAAAGATTGACCTGGTTCACCATCAAGGTTATTCATCACTCGGTTGTCATTCTGTCGACGATGTTGAAGGATGAGGTTAATAAGAAGGTTGTTGATTCTGACCCCAGTAATAGTTTGGCTGGTGAAGATGTGTTGAAATTCCTCATGGAGGAATGAGAGTGTATTGCTAGGTGATGGGGGGGTTTTTGATTGTTTTTGGTGGGTTTTTATTTTGTTGTCACTGTGTTGTCTCTATGTTGTAATTGGATATTTTTGTTGTTTTGATTTGTTGAACTTTGGCCCTTAGGGATCTTCATGTTATGGGTATTACACCTTGTAAATGTAGCTTATTTTATCAAAAACATATAGGATTAGGGTTGGTATTGGCATAGTGTGATGGTTGAGTTATGGTGTTTTTCTTTCCATCAAGGTTCAAGCCTTTTTGGGGGTGTTACTTTTAAATGTTTATATTTTGGATGGAGTCCCCTATTTGTGACCTTGCTAGTTCATAGCTTTAGGTCAAAAGTGTTTACCCCTTTTAAAAAAATAATGTATAGGATTGGTAAGTTGTGTAGATTCCATTAAATCAACTTGTAACTACCACCATCATGGCCCACCTCCTTCATGAATGAGACTAGAATTAGTACTCCAATTCAACAAGGAGAATAATAATATCTCTCAACAACTTGGGTGTCCAAGTACCCATTCCAATATTGTTAGAGATGCAACATTAGTACATTAGGATTGCAATGAAATATCACTTTCATAATAATCAAGGTTTATGCTATTTTCATGTACATGTTAGTTTATATGAAAGGTTATCATAAAAATCTATAGGGCCCTCATGAGATTTACGTAAATGACAATTGAGAAGAACATGCTCATATATAAAAGAAATCAACTCATTGAAAGTGCAGAATGATGAGGGTGCAACCCGAGACATAGAAAATAACCCACGAACAAGAGAATAATTTTATTATTCAGAAAATGGAGCTTCTTACATGCAGAGGATCTCAAATCCCCAAGTTCTACAACACATGCAAGCTACAAAAAGCTACAGAATAACCCTTTCGCAATATGCGAGCTTGTCCCCAAAATGTTACCCAAAAATACTAGAAACCCGCCCATAAATAGAGATCCTCTTTAGTTTGGAGCCAAAACAACATTAAAATTTGAGTTTAGGCAGTTTGGCGCCGAAAATTACAACTTGAAGTTCAAATTTCAAAAGAATATTTGCAATTGTATCTTCAAGAAAGTGCGCCAACTTCTCGGGGCCATAACTTTTGCTCCGGGGCTCCGATTCGCGAACCGTTTGAACTGTTGGAAAGGTCTTAAAGTCAAGAACGCGCTTATAATTAGCTACACCAATTTCATAAAGTTTTGGGGCCATTCCGGAAGCTCTAAGTGCCTCAAATCCAACTCGAAAGATTTTCAGGTGCAAATCTGGGAAACTAAAACTGCAATATCTTTCAACCTAGGAATAGAAAATAAAAACCGTAAATTGGGAATTTCATTATGACGAAAAGGGTATCCAAAAATGTAAAAACATCTAAAAAATGATAAACTTGAAATTTAACTATTTTTGGGTGATGCAAGATTGCCCTTACACCACTAGATGCTCCTGCATCAATGAACCTATAGACATAGGGATATCATGACATCTAAAATAAAATATATCAAAAGGTATAGCAATATTATGAATGTAAAGGAACTATAACATCACTAATCACCGTCATATTAAATGTGAAACAAATATATAGTAAATCCTCACTACACATGCTCATCACTATCCCATGTCATAGGAGAATTATGATTTGAACATGAGATTCACAAGAAAGTGAAGAAAGTATGCCTAAAAGGAGAGGACAAGCACTTACCAACTCAATGGAGGGAAAAAAAATCTGCATGGTAAAATAACACCTCTATAGATCCCTACAATAAAATTTTATGAGTATCAAGAATGAAAGGATAATGTGTCACAAATGAAAAGAATGTTAAAATAAAATATGTGGATATCATATTAGTCAAAGAAAATGATCTAGGAATAGTCATAATGATGGATTACCCAAGGTGGGTGGGATTAAAGATTTATATCACTATGCATGACCAAACACTAATTAATGAATGATAAATAAAGGTAAAGGGGAATTGAAAACCTAGGTATATAAAAAATTAAAAAAAAAAAGATTTAAAAATGAATGTAGAGGTCAAATTAAGGATAGGTAGGATAGATATGGGCAAAGTGACAAAATGAATCTCAACCATAGGGAAAAATAAAATAATGGACCATAAATATAAAAAATTAAATCAGCCCTAATCATGTTTGATGTAGAGGATAATGAATGAGAGAATAAAATTCTAGAAACTGAAATCGCAAGAGGAGGTAAAACCAAAGGTTGTATGTTAGAAAATTTCAAGTTCACAAAAATGAAAAGAAATAGATCACTACATAAGTATATCTAATATTTAAATTAAATAAATACAATCAATAAAAATAAATTAACTTAGATTAACTAGTTGGTTCAATAACTACAATAAATATTTGGAAATGAAATGTAGGGGATGAAAGGACTTAGTTTTAGAATTAAAGGAACAAAAAAATTGCTAATGTTACATTAAATTGACTTTCCATATTGCAAATATTAATGCTCTTACTATGAGGAAGGTCTTAATGTCTCTATTCTCTTAGAATTTTTTTTGGTTTAGATTTGAGCCCCTCAAGTTTGAATCCCAAGCACAACTGACTCAATTATCTACACTAAAGTGAACCAAGCTACATGAATGATTTGGTAAAATGCCTATTATAAAATCTATTTGTATTCACCTTCCCAATATTTTAATTCTTTCAAGGCAATATTTACAAACATTATTAAGGATATTGTTGACTTGAAAATTGATCATGGTCCTCTAAGTCAATGCCTTGACAATCTGGATCGAAGATAACATTCACCAACATGCAAATGACCTATACACAAATGTGTTCTTTGTCCTTTAAAAAAAAAGTGAAGTGTGACTTAGTGATTTTTCATTATCATTTGATCTAAATTAATTAAATATTGAATTTTCTCAAATACCCAAACATAGTAATATGTCACACAAATGTGTATCAAGATAATGACCACTAGGAAGGAAGAGATAATGATCTTCAAATTTGAATTTGAATTTTTAATTTAAGGTTCATTTCCTCACACATGAGATTGATTAAATGATAATCTTGAAGTAATGAGTGAATGTAGATGCAATTATAAAAAAATATAAAAGAAATTTAAATAAAAATTAATATAGATAAATAGAAATTGAACTAATGACCAAATTTAATATAATAATATATCACTAATTAATATATAATTAAATTTAAATATTTCCATGAAAATGAAGCCTAAAAACAAATGAAAATTAACATAAGCTATCATTACACTAATAAATAATTTAAATTACTAATTTTTATATCCATATCCATTTGATCGTAAATAATAATTAATTGAAAATTTTAAAATAGGTGTCTAGATGGTGGATATAAGTTGATGAGAAAGTATTTGAGAATAAAATAATTATTATCATTGTGTAATATGATGCATGGATTGTTGAAACAACTTAAAAACTCTACACATGAAAAGGTGTAGACGAACAACCAAACATAGAAATAATAAAAGTGGGCTCACCTATAATTTCATTATGACATAAAAAATTCTCCATAAGAAAATTTATAATTAAAGAGGTTGGTTCATAGAAATTGGGAAATTAAGTGGGAAGAAATAAGGAAAAGAGAGTTAAAGTTGGTAACTCTATTATCTTTATCTCTCTATAATCTCTAGGCAATTTCTAGGAAAATAAAAGAGATAACTTAGGCAATAAAGATATCCATCTCTAGATTGTCATAATGACAAGGAAAATGGAATAAAAGTTGGTCATCTTTTCTTCCTTTATCTCTCCAATAATTTCTAGGAAACTTCTAGACAAAGCAAAGAGTTGGTATCTTTATTGCTTTTATCTCTCTCCAATAACTTCTAGGCTACTTCTTGGCTAAAAAAAAAGACAGATACATGCAATGTGCCTAGAAATTAATGGAGAGAGATAAAGACAATAATTAAAGATTCCAACCCTTTTCTTTGACCGTATTTCTCTCTCTCTCTCCCTCTTAATATCTAGACAAATCCTTGACAAAGAAAATAGATAAAGACAATAAAGATATTTGCCTTTATCTCTTTCTAGTAGTTTCTAGGCATCCCCTTGACAAAGAAAAGAGATAAAGACATGAATAGATGTCTCTATAATCTGTTGTACAACTCTTGTAATTTGTCTTTTTTGATTGGTTTTTTGGGTCACGGTGGATGTCTTTTTAGCTGGCTATGTCATTTCTCTCTCTCTCCCCCCCCCCCTCTTAATTTCTAGGCAACTGCTTGACAAAGAAAAGAGATAAAGACAACAAAGATATTTGTCTTGATCTCTTTCTAGTAGTTTCTAGACATCTCCTTGACAAAGAAAAGAGACAAAGAATATGTCTCTATAATTTGTTGTACAACTCTTGTAATTTGTCTTTTTTTGATTGATTTTTTTATCATGGTGGGTGTCTTTTTAGCTGACTATATACTTCGACGACTTTTCATAGCTTCATTCTTGTAATTTCTTATTACTTTGATCAATAAAAAAAAAAGTCTTTATCTTTATCTAAATTATCATAATGTCAAAGAAAAAAAGTTAAATGTGGTACCTTTTTACCTTTTACCTCTCTCTAATAATTTCTAACAAAAATTTGGATAATTCCCTCCCTTTTCATTGTTTCTTCCCACCTAAATACCGAATTTATAAGACCCAACCTTTTTGACTGCAAATTTCTCAGTTTTTATACCATAATGACACGGCAGGCGGGCCCATTTTCATTCTTTCCGCGTTTAGTTGTTTGTCTTTGCCTTTTCATGTACGAAATCCCCGGGATGGAAGTGGGACTATTTCAGGAGGCGCCAAGATTATCTCGACAGGACTAGTTTCTTTTATAAATTTAATTTAATTTTGAAATGTATTTCTACTTATTTTTTATGTTTTTTAATTTTATTAATTATTTAATTACTAAAAATAAATAATACATATTCTTTCATACAATATTTTTAGTTTTAAATTGTTATATAAAAATTATAGTCTAACTTTATAATTTATCTTATTTTTAATACTTTTAATTTATTAAATATTTAAATGAAATTTATACCTTCAATCAACAATTTTATCCTTTAAATTTGTAATTTTATTATTCAGTTTAAATTTGTTTATTTCAAATTATATATGAACCCATCTTCCAAAAAGATATATTAACTTTTTATTGGTTTTGAAACTACTTTACTATTAAATTATCAAATACTCGCTTTTAATACAATATTGGTTTTTAATAGTAATTAATAAGTTATTTTATTCACTCAAATAATTTAATATTATTTCATCCTTCTTTCTAGTTGGTTGTTACTAAGACTAGCCATTGCAACTTCAAAGATCTAGCAAAGAGAGTGGTGAAGGATGTGATTGAAATACTTCATTTTCACTAGAGAGAAATTTAGCATGATAGAAGGTTTGTCGCAAACGACACATAATCACAATTAGATTGAGAATATTTATGAGCTCATATAGATGGCATTATCTTAAGTGTTATAAGTTTTCATTTCATTAACTATGTTCAAAAACTTTGTAGTTGACATTATGCATAAGAGAAAATTGTGGACATCTTCACCAAACCCCTCACTAAAAGAAAGTTCCTTCATTTGTGAGTTTTTTTGAGGTGTGACGGGTGTCCTCTTTGGATGAGGCATCCTATTCCTTCCATTTTTCTCTTTATTATGAGGAGTGTACTTCCTTTTTTTGTGTTGGAAGCTTCTCTTTGGGGGTATATCTTTGTACTTGGGTACCTCATTAGACTTCATTTATCGGGACCCATATTTTCACCTATTGGTAAAAGATCATAGTTGTGTCCCACTTTCAACCAACATTGGAGGCACCATTGACAAAGTCATTGTACAAGGTCTAAAGCCACCATTAACAACTTCAAATGAAGGGAGGAGAGGCAGGTTCAAGTGAAGGCTCTGCAAGTAGGTCCACCATGCCAGGCTCTTCTTGCATAATTTGTACTAAATAATTGTAATGTTAACTATTAATTTATTAACAAATCCTAATACACAGTGTCATGATGAGAAAGATTGAAGGCAACATTTACCAACATGCAAATGGTGTACATAATTGTGTTATTTGACCTTCAAAAATTTAAAGCATGCTCTAATAATTTTACCTTATCATATCATTAAAATTAATTAAACATTGAATGTTTTATATTACATGTCACAACAATGCATTTCAAATTAGCTCATAATAACCAGTAAAAAGATAAATATTTTAAAACACAATTCTATGCAACAATACACAAATAAATCATGATATAAATGATAATCTTGAAACAATAAGTTAATGTACATAGATACATATAAAAATAATGCATATGAATTTTTTTTATATCATACTTATTGTCACTATCTAATATGATATGGATTACTAAAATGACATAAAGACTCCGCATATGAAAAGGTGAACAAACAACAAAGAATAAAAATGGGGCCCGCCTACCATGTCATTATGACACAAAAATTTGTCATGGAATTATTTTAGTGGTATATGATTTGGTGTTTTGTTTTGGTAGCATGTTGATGGTGGCTTCAAGGAAATTGTGCTTGCTTGCTTTTATTTTCATCGCTTGCAGCTTCCAAGTAACTATGGTTGATCTTTCTCATGTCTAACATAACTCATTCAGATAGCAAGAATGAATGGATGCTTGTCTTTGTTTCTTTTTTAAATTCAAGCTGGCCAAGCAAAGGTTAGAGGTATAATGATAAAAAGAAAGCAGGAATATGTCTGGAATACACCATTTTATGTTCGAAAGATTGTCTATTTGTAATTAATGAAACTCTAGTATGTTATGTGTAATAGGAGTTCTAGATATGTGTAGTTTGAGTTCTAACATCTGTCAAATTGGGTCCAATCCTCTGTTTTCTCTCTAAGATGAATCCCGATGAGGAGGAGGAGTTGTGTAACACCCAGCCAAGGAACCCCAGAGGACAGCACTAACTATGAAATAATAATGGAACAATTTTTTTTTGAAAATGAAATATCATTAGATTGCATGATATAATAATCTAAACCAAGTCCTCTAAGGTTCCTCAACTGTGCTACTCACAAACTAATAATCAAGACAACTAGAATTAACTTTCCAAATGCCATGAGTTATCTAGCATGCAAGATACATTTAAAAGCACCACATAGAATGTTTCAACATTAATTACCTTCATAACATGTCACATGATAATCATATCTAACCAACTAACATATGCAAGGCACATCATTTTACAATAACCATTAGAAGAAGAGTACATCAATATCTGCTATACCATTACAATATTTACATCAATGCTTCCTAGAGAACATATGGGAAGGATACATTAGGTTACAATATGAGATACAACTGACAATACAATCCAATACATAAACATGGAAATTTTTTCTTCGCGAACTGAAACAGAAAATGGAGTCCATAACATCAAGAATAATCTCCACGCACACGAATATGTAGCAAGAATACCCAATGGAGGAAAAAACACCAATCTCCTAACTATGTGGAACCCTAAGGTCCACCCTATGTGCTAGGAGATAATACAAGGTCCCACAACATATAGACAATCATGAAGACAACAGGATATTCATAAACAAAGGCTAAACATGACTCCAACACAACACTACTAACAATACCAACATCACGTGTGCAACACTTACAACTCTTCTAGAGGCACACACACAACAAGAGGAGAAAGTACAACTAGGGAATGCTATACTGCAATAGGGAGGAGCTTCATCACATAGCTTGATATGGGTTATCCATGCGGATCTTCCTAGGCCCCGACCCCCATCCTGGGTTATCCTGTTGAACTCTCCTAATCTCCGACCCCCATACAAACTCATGCAGAATCAACATACCTTTCATGAGGATAAGACATTTGATCTTGCCATTACAGGCCCTCCCATCTCATCTCAAGCCTAAACGAGCACTTGAGCCATGAGTGAGGCATACATTATCTTGATTAATGTGAATTCTACCCTTCCCCTTAATTCATTATTAAGGTTATCACTGGATTAAGAAACCCTCCACGGGTTATCTTGGGCACCACTTTGGGTCCTGACCCCCATGAAGAGCCACTCCCCCTACTTGCAACTATTAAACCCCCACACATCAAGCAAGGTATTTACCATCTTGCATATTACACATAAATCCATACATAGTGCAAGGCATTGCTCATCTTGCACACATAGTCATAAGAATCCATATATAGTGTAGGGAATTGACCTTCTTGCACACTTAACATAATCACAAGAATCGATACATAGTGCAAGGCACTACCCATCTTGCACACAACACAAAACATTGCCAAACCACTTGCAAAGTGAAACCATCAAAGAACCATACATACAAAAATACTCCCTCCCAAGCCTCTGGAAGCCAACTTTAACAATTTTGTACATATGACTCCCACTTTTAACAATAACCAAAAACAACCCAATATCAAAAAAATCAAACACGATATTCAATACAAATGATCAAACAAGCAATACGTTCATGAAAGACATTATTTCCACATCTCATGATACCCATTAACTTAGCCACTAATTCACTTAATAAACCATTTACACAATAACAATTTTACTCAACAATTAATTACATGGTAAATTTACAATTTAAGTATTAAATAATTATAAAAGCATTCATTAATTAACACCAAGATAATCTAGTTTATTTATTTAAACAAATCTTTTAATTATCTATATATATAATTAAATTGTTTTTCCCCTACTTAATTTCCAAATTCATTTATCCCATATAATCATTTAATTCCCATGGGCATAATTATTCATTTGCAATAACCATATATATATATATTAATATATATACATATATATTGTGATCAAGTGTTTTTAACCTACTCTAAATCATGTAAAAAAAAATGTAAATGAAAGAAACACTTAACACCTCAATGATTAGGCTACGTTAAAATTAAACAAAACAAAGATGAAAAGAAACCGATTATACCTTGTTTAAGCTTGTTCCTTGGTTGGCCCTTGATGCAACTTGATGTGTATGCTCCTTGGATGGCAATGTGATGAAAATGGGTGTAAGGTGAGTATGTCATAAAATGAGCAATGTGGATGCAATGAGGATGAGAGCTAATGCAAGTTCTAAAATGAAAAATGATGGCTTGAGAATGGCTTGAAAATTTGAGAGCATAAGGGTGCTAAAATGCCTAAGTTGTATGAATGCATAAAAAAGGGGAGATATTTATAGAAGAAATTGAATTCTCTAAAGGATTCAACAGTCAGGATTGAGCCACCATGGCCAAGATGAAGGGCTATGGTGAGTTGAGGACTCACAAGCCCTCACATCTTAAAATGTGGAGGATGAAGTGTTCAAAGGATATGGTGAGATGGAAAGGGTACAAATGATGTGGAGGAGGGACAAGTGATGTGGAAGAAGGACAAGTACTTTGAAAGTACTTTGGGAGATTAGAAGATTTCCTCAAAAAGGAACTTCTTGTTCCCACATGAGAGGAAAGTGACATATGAAGAATTTTAGTATTCCTAAAAAATATCCATGTGGAAGAAGAAAGTAGTTGGAGAAATAAATGTGAATTCTTGTGGATAAGACAAGGTTCCCAAAAAGTAAGATTTTGACACATGTGAGTGATGTGACAAGTCAAAGGTTCTAGAACTTTGCATGGGAATAAGGAGAGTCTTGGAAGGATAAATGTGAATTAAAAATTCACATGGGGAAGAGGGTCAATGCCAAATGTGGAAAATGTAAAGGTTGATCAAAAGGATATGCTAAATGTAGCAAGGGGATTATATTAAGGTTGTACAAATGCATGATTAAGAAAATTAATGAGGGATTAGAAGCAAGTGGTAGAATATGGAGGATGTGACATTAATCCTAATTAAGGTGTGCACATCCTTATCATGGATTAATTAACTTGATCCGGATTAGAAGAGGGTTATGGAGGATGTGACAAGGAGAGAGAAAAATAAACAATTTATAATTGATTTTATTTAAAAAGGTCAAATGACTACATTAAATAAATTGATATGTTTATTTAATTTAGTGAGGAAAAGGTGTAAGGTAAAGTATTTAATTGTTGAATTAAATACTTTAGGAACTTTGGGCAGAAGGTGAAATATTAATTAAATAAATTGTTTAATTAATATTGATGAGATAGACGAATAAAATAGATGAGTTTTACCATGTGGGGGTGGTCAAATTCGGATATCTACATTTTTCTCTTCTTCAAAATATTATTAGAATAATAGTGTTTTGAAGAAAAGAAAATGCAACTAACTTTGTATGAGAAGTGACTAGAAAATAATGCCCCAGCATGGGAGAAGTTGTGAGATGCCCGAACGGAGGGAAATGAAGGGAGATGTCCTAATCTAGCAAGGGAATGACTATGAAGGAGGGATGGGTAAGAATGGTAGGGTATGCCCCCTCGAGAGGGTGGTTGGGGAAGAAAAAGGGGACCCAGGCAACTTCTTGATAGAAGGAAATGGAAAAGACAGATGGATAGAGCTCAAAAAACTAGGAAATTTTGGCTTTTGAACAAAGTGAAATAGACACATGGTTTGCAAATGGCGGCCCTGGGAAGTTAGAGGATTAATGGAATTAAAAGAGGTTTAAATAAAGGGGAAAAATACCCTTTACTTAAAAAAGTTATATAAGGTAATTTGAGAAATTACCACTCCTCATTTGGACACCTGGCAGTTGAGTGAGAGAGAGAAGAGGAGAAGAAGGAGACAAGATGTCGGAGGACTATGACTCAGACATTATCCACTGGGGGGACGAAGCACGACAGTTTTACCATGAGCGCGCAGTTCCACGCTAGGTTAGATGCAAAACCCACTTTCTGATTTTAAGCATTTTGGATGTGTTTTTTTAGTGTTTATGTTTTTTTGAAAATATGGGTTTTCTTTTCAGGTTAGTTTAGAAAAATGGGTTGGGGGCGAAATTTTGATTTCGCTAAATGGGTAGGAAAAACCACTTGTTAGAGGCATGGGAAAGGAGGGGTGGATTTTCCATACAAAAGGGTAAATGCACCTTGGAAAATAAAAACAAGTGCCCGAAAAGGGAAAAGGGACAAAAGGGGAAGGTGGGCTTGCCCTAGGCCCAGTGGGGTGACCTCGCCCAAGAAATGGGCGACCCCGCCCGGGCAAGTTTTCCCGTCCTGGGGTGGGTATGCCCTAGGCTAGGTGGGTTTGCTGCATGCCGGGGTGGGTCCACCCCAGGCCAAGTAGGTTCGCCCCAGGTCAAGGCAGGTCCACCCCAGGCCTGGGCGGGCTCGCTTGAGCTCAGGGCGGGGCCGCCTCGGGCTTGGGCGGATTCGCCTTGAGCTCAGGGTGGGTCTGCTCGCCGAGGTAGGCGGGCTCACCCTGAGCCGGGGTGGGTCGACCCCCGGGCCAGGAGTGGGTCCGCCCCGGGCTGAAGCGGGTTTTCCCGTCATTCAGTAGTCTACCCAAAGCAAGGGGGTGATCACCTGGTGGGAGGGGGAGGAGGGGGAAAGAGATAGAAAAGACTAGGAAAAAATGGGAAAAAGACAAGCTAGAAGAGGGGGAGAGGAAAAATTAGGAAAATTATATCCCGGGGTCGAGAGAGGGAAAAGAGAAAGAGATGAAAAAGATAAGAAGAATGACATGTGGGGCCATATGGATGCATAGTTTTGACTCACTACAGACATGCAAGAGGCATTCAGAGGTGTTGGTGGCGACGAGGGCGGCCATGACTGGAGCGGATCACCATGCTTTATCATGGGTAGGATTGCTTCATCTATTAGGATACTCGACGATTAGAGTGCATTAGGTGCTACTGACAACATTGATAGAGTGATGGAGTTCAGAGACGTCGACGTTCCATCTTCTGATAGGGGAGATGACAGTGACATTAGAGGATGTATGGCAGATTTTCAGGCTGCCCATAGTAGGCCATTTGGTGAGTGTGGCGACGTTGGTGGGGGAGGAGATCATATCGTGTGGGTGTTATTTGGGCGAGATAACCTACTTGTACAGAGGGGGAGGTTGGATGTGGACCAATGCCTATCATTGAGGGTTCCACCATTACCACTATATCTATGTGGGTTGATCAGTGGATTATTGCTGCCAGACCAAAGCAAGTGTTTCTAAAGCTTGAGGTTTATGGAGGTGATTCGACACATTGTCGAGGTGAGAGAGGGGTAGTTTGCATGGGGTACATGCATACTAACACAACTTTACAGAGACATGCATGTCATCTATTACCGAGAGGTTCTTAGCATGACACATGTGATGTTGTTGCAGGTATGGGCCTGGGAACACATTAGTTTTGGTAGGCTAGGAGTGGTGAGGGCAGGACGAGAAAATGAGACAACACTTGTAGCTTGGTGGTATGATCAGGAGGAGGGTTGGGTTTTTCACCATCAGGGCCAAGGGGATCTAGATAGATGGAGGAGGATCTTGGACAACCTACAGGAGGAGCACATAGTGTGGCAGCTATACATGTTTCAACGATTTATAAGATGGAGGGAGGATGAGAGGAGACACTGAGGCTACTTTAGCACCAAATGTTTTTTAGTCAGGAGGGAGCCCCGCATAGTGGAGGTGCATAGGCTAGATAGAGTGGCTAGACAATTTAAGATTGTACAGGATATTCTGTAGGGTCTAGACATGTTTCAACAGGTCAACTGAGAGTGGCCATGGGGAGAGCCAATTTCACTGAGGTTTTCCAGAGAGCAATGGGAGACATTACAACTATTCCCCTACCTAGGGAGGACTGGGGGAGATAGAGACAAGGGTGATAGATCGATATGCTAGGTGGCATAGACATCACCTACCTCCATGGATTACTCTAGAGGATTTAATTGTGGGGGCCCTAGGGTTTGAATCAGAGGATGATCGACAATTGGTCGGTCAGAGGAGAGGGAGGAGGGGACAATAGAGGAGAGGATAGAAGGTAGCGGGGGCAACGAGGTGGTAGGAGGATGCAGGGGCTGCAGGATAGCAAGATGGTGGACAGGGTGAGGTTGGGGCCACGGGAAAACCGAAGAGGATGAGGAGGAGAAGGATACAGTGGAGGAGGGTTAGAGTGAGGATTGAGATAGAGGAGGTAGGGATAGCGAGGTAGTAGGGGGATGGGAGAGGGAAGGAGGTAGTTGGAGTAGCTGGGCAGCAGGAGAGAGGACATATGGCGATTGGGGGTGCAAAGTAGCAAGAAGGAGTGAGGAGGAGGAGGAGGAGGAGACCACATAGGAGTGCTAGGGTGGAGATCAGGGGTGGGGATAGGGAGATGATGCTAATGTGGAGATGATGGATGAGAGAGAGGAGGGGGAGGCGGAGGCAATAGATACAGAGGTACATGCTATTCCCCCACTATCCATGGTGCCACCGATAGGAGAGTATCCGACCATATTGTTGAGAGGGGCCATGGCAAGATTACAGATCACTAAGCAAAGGTTGAGAGATATAGAGGCAGTGAGATGTCAGTTAGAGGCAGAGGTGAGCGAGCTACTAGAGGAGGTGGCCATGGTGCGAGTAGAGGGATTGGGATAGCCTAGTACACGAGGCATCATAGATATAGGCGGAGAGGGATGAGCTAGAGGTCGAGGTGAGTGGACTATGAGCAGAGGTTTCTAGGGAGCATGAGGAGGCAGTGGCTGTGAGATGGCAGTGAGACTGATTAGAGGCAGCGATGGAGATCGACAAGTTAGGGGGCAAGAGGTAGTGGTAGACCCAATATCATGAGAGGCTATGACACAGGTGGAGAGGTGCATGGAGGAATTGAGGAGGCAGGTGGAGAGACTATTGAGAGAGAGGACTGAGTTGGGGTGGGAGTGAGATGATCTTCGCATTAGGGTAGAGGTGGATGATCAGATAGTCAGAGAGATGGGGCTGATGCAGGAGAGGGTGGATGCAGGACAGAGACAGGTGTAGACCCTGTAGGGGGAGAGGGATGCAGTGCAGGTATAGGTGCAGACCCTACAGAGGGAGAGGGATGCAACATAGGGATAGATAGAGACTATGTAGGGTGAGAGGGATGCAACACGGATATAGATGTAGACTCTGTAGTGGGAGAGGTACGCAACACTGATATAGGTGCATACTCTATAGGGGGAGAGGGATACAATGCAGATATAGGTGTAGAATCTATAGGGGTAGAGGGATGCAGGAGTGGATTGGATAGAGATCATAGAGAGAGATGTGGCATAGAGTTGAGCATAGGCAGCATAGGGTGGAGGTGGTGAGACAGGGCTAGAGATGCAGAGATTGGAGGCACAGATACAGGCTATGCAGGCACAGATGCAGGATGAGAGGGATAGGGATGCAAAGCAGATGTCATGGCTGGGAGCAGAGAGAGATCAACTGAGGTTACACAACATGCATGGACACAGGAGTGGAGATCCATTAGTGGGGATCAAGACAGATATAGGCATGAGCAGAATGCTGCCAAGTATTAGGCTATGGAGAGAGATGAGTATATGAGGGAGGCAACCTACTGCATGATCGCTTATCAGCATGTAGTTCTAGATCTAACACAACACACGTTTCATTATGTTTAACATGCTCCTCAGATGCCTGCACCATCCCAGTCACTAGGGACACAAACTCAAGGATACAGTGACTCATAGGGGACCCTCCCTCATAGAGGGTCAGTGCCCGACTCTCCATATAGGTCAGATGCGGGTAGCTCTTTTGGAAGATGATAGGAGACCAAATTTTGATAGGTGCAGGGTGGACAGTACAAAGTATTTGATTCAAATCTTGGTACTTGTACTTTATTTTTTGATTATGATGTATAAAAAGTGTATACGACATGTATGTGTTTTGATGGTATTGATGGTCATTTTTATGGGCTATGTGATGTACATTTGATTTGGATATTTATATGATGTGTGATAGCTCTTATTGACACCATGCTATGTATATGATGGGTGATCATGATGATGTAATACATGTACATGTTTATGATGTTATATACTGATACTTATATGGATGCAACTAATGTGTGTAATGCATGATGTGATGCATGTTTTATGATTTTATGTATGATGGATATGGACTTTAACATTTTGTGATGCAGGTGGTGATGCATGTAATATGTTAATGATATAAACTAATATGCATAGATGTGAAAATGAATCTAAGATGCTTAGAATAACCAAATATGATTAACCTAACAACTTAATATAAGATGATAACGGACTTGGGATAAAATGCAATGAACCTATAATGCAACATGTAATAAACTTAAGTGTCAATAAGGACTTGCATGGGAATGTGGGTAAATGGTGTGAAATTGCACCTGTCAAAAAACCATTGATATCTTGAGAAGAATAAGAGAGAGAAGGTGAATATTTGCACAACCAAAATCATAGGTTAATGGATAGGGATGAATGCAATGCAACAAAATTGAAAATTAAATGCACAATCATAATTTAATTTGCCATCTTTGGAGCACTAATTTTTTCTATAGCATAGGACACTAGGTACCATGGTATGTAAACCAAGGTGAAGTTAGCATATAATGCCTAAAACAAACACAATAGACAAGGTTATCCCAACACCCCAAAGTGACAAAGACTTTGATCGGGCCAGGCATTGGGATAACCACAAGCACAAAGGGATGTCCCAATGTAACACAAGATCTTGGAGATCCTTGTGGGTACTACGTGGGACAACCCAACAGACAACAACAATAAATGATCAAGATATGCCCCTATGTTAACCAATCAAAACACATCATAATATGATAGATTATGGCAACCTTGACTAGTTGTAATAGGGAGCTCAAACAATAAACAAAATCCAAAATCATCAAAAGATCACAATCAAGCTCAAACATTCTTTTCCATAGGATCAAGAGGATGGATGGGATTGATGAGGTCTGTTAGGAAGGATGCATCCTGTTGAGACTGATGATGGATACTAAACTAAGATGACCCACATGATGTAGGATTTTTGACACTAATCATATCTTTCGATACTAGAGGATCCCATTTGTGAAGAACCAGCTAGATAGGGACACACTTGACAACATGACACAAGAGACAAGACAAAATACTGCCACATGACCGACACACCTTAACAACCTAGGGGCTCAAGGGTCGATCAAAGATTAGCCTTGCCTACGTGAAATCGCAAAGCCCTCGTAGTTTAGAAAAGACCATGGATAAAAGCGAAAAGAGGACAATGGAGACTGATGATGGATGACAACAAAGGAAAACAAAGCCCTAGGGGTGGATCAAAAGATTGACCTTTCCTACATGAAAGCATAGGGGCAACGTAGTTTAGAAAAGGACAAATAATGATTGACCATGGATAAGAGCGAAAAGGGGACGATGGAGACAGATGATGGATGACTAAAGTAAGATAGTCAAAATGCTTCGAGGGTGGATCAAATGATCAACCTTGCCTACGTGAAAGCGTAGGGGAAACGTAGTTCGATAAAGATGAAAAGGACCGACAAGACAAGACATGAACTAGATGAAGTCGACACGATGAAGGACCCTAGATGATGACGTGAAACCGACATAAGATCAAATAAGGATGAAAAAGATAAGGATTATGGATAGTTGATAATTTTCCAATGCTCAATCAAAACATACCAAGTGGCCAAGGATGAGATGCGAATGAAGTGATAGGATAGGATAAGATGTTAGGAGTTAGATGTGAGGATAGGATGGATGGAGACATGCAACAACTAGGACACAAGGTAGATAATGATTAAGCTCTCTACGAATGGTGCTTGTTACCAGGTTTTCACCAACCGTACTTATCCAAGGCACCACTAAGGGTGGTTTTCACCATAGGATGAATTTATTTCTCTTTACTGTTTTTTGGATTTTTGACTTTTTTTTTTTTTTTTCTAATTTTTGGCAAGATGGGAGGACCCAGTTGTTTTAGGTATAAAACCTCTTCAGGTCCATGATGTTGATAGGCTCTTTGAGGGGCTCCCCTTCAGGTGTGGCAAGGTGGTATGCCCCTGATCCACACTTTTCTATAATAACATAAGGACCCAACCAATTAGGTTCAAACTTTCCTTTCTTGTCTTAGTCCTATTGGGTACACTGATTCTCTTTGAGAACTAGATCTCCAATGTTAAATTGGCGGGGATAGACTTTCTTGTTCTAACTTATTTTGAGATGATTCTAATACGCCTGAAGGTGATTGTATACTTTGATCCTCTTTTTATCTAGGAGCTCCAATTGAGCGAGGTGAGCAACCCATGAGTCTTCTTCAGTAATGAGATTCTTCAAAGATATTCTTAGAGATGGGATCTCAAATTCAATCAATAAGATGGATTAAACACCATAAAAAAGGGAATATGGAGTGGCACCAGTGGGAGTGCAAATGGATGTGTGATAAGCCGAAAGGGCGGGGTGGATGTGGAGGTGCCAATCTCGACCAGTATTGTTGACAACCTTTTTCAAGATTTTGATCAAAGTTTTGTTAGAGGCTTCCGCCTATCCATTATCTTGAGGGTAATAGGGCATGGACTACCGATGTTGCATATGAAAGGTTTCACATAACTCTTTTACAACTTAGTTTTTGAATGGTTTTCCATTATCAGAAATGATGGTGGAGGGGATGTCCTATTTGTAGATAATATGGTAAAGGATGAATTTGGATATCTGAGTACCCATTATTTGGGAGAGTGGTATGGCTTCCACCCACTTAGTGAAGTACTCAGTGGTAATGATAATGAAGGTGTGGCTGTTGGAGGATGGAGGATATATCTTGCCGACTAAATTGAAACCCCATTGAGAAAAAGGCCATGGAGCTATGATGGGTTGCAGATCTTGAGCAGGAGCATGTATCAGGTCCGCATGTTGCTAGAAAGGTATGCATTTCTTCATGAAGTCACAAGAGTCATGCTCCAATGTAGGCCAATATTAACCATCCCTGAGAATTTTCTTAGCTAAGGCCACGCCGTTTGAGTGGGCCCCACAAAAACTGCTATGTACTTCTGTTAATGCAATGTGAGCTTCAACCTCATTCAGACACCGAAGAAGAGTTCCATCATATCTGTGATGATAAAGAGTATCACCTATGATGATGTAATGGGATGTATGTTGGATGAATTACTTGCGTTGATTGTGGGTAAGTTTGGCAGGTAGGATGTTGTCATGAAGGTAAGCATAGATCTCATGATACCATGGGGAGGAAGGACCTATGATTTTTCACACTACACACCATCTCAGTCTCAGGGACATCGTATGCAGGGATTAAAAGTTTCTCAACTAGGAATTCACACTCTTTCTGATCCTTGGGCATGTCAATTAAGGAACCAATTGTAGCCATCACACCAACAACTTTGTTCTATACTCTAGGGATCTGGTCAAACTAAATAGAGGTGAAATACTTCTTAAAGTCATCGACCATGCATTTATAAGGTAACAACTTCTCATCCTTTGTTAAAAAATCATCATTGACTGGTTTGATGACTAATTGTGAATTTCCAAAGACCCTTAAGTGAGTGATATTCCATTTGATTGCGATTCTAAGGTTGGTGAGAAGAACTTCATATTTTGCTACATTGTTTGTGCATGTAAAGGCTATTCTAAATGAATTTAGGATGTAATCATCTTGGGGGGGTGAAAAATAGGATGCCTGCCCCCGATCCGTTATGTGTGTATGACCCATCAAAATATAGTGTCCATGTGGTGGCTTCTACTACTGTAAAGACTTCTTCATCAAGGAATTATGTTACCAAAGGATGTGCATCAACTAGGGGAGCATCGACTAATTGATCCGCTATCACCTGACCCTTAATAGCTTTGTGGTCCACATAGTCTATGTCAAACTTGCTCAACAACATGACCCATTTAGCCATTCAGTTAGTCAAAGTTGTTCTGGATAGAAAATACTTAAGCAGGTCAAATTTTTTGATATTAACTTGATTGGATGACTAAGCATGTAATGTCTAAGCTTCTGTGAATAGAAAACTATGGCTAGGAAGGCCTTCTCTATTGAAGAGTAGTTGAGCTCATAGCCAACTAAGGTTTGACTGATATAGTAGATTGCTCATTCTCTGGATGACTCATCATGTTGTGCTAGTAGTGCCCCCAGTGCCACTAAGGTAGCTGAGATGTACAATAAGAGTGGCTTCCCTGGGATTGGGGGCATAAGGATGGGAGGATGAGCCAAGTACTCCTTTATCTTGTCAAAACCTTGTTGACACATAGGATCCCACTTGAAGGATGTATTCTTTTTTAGGAGGTGGGTGAATGGTTGACACTTGTCAGCTAACTGTGCTATGAATCTTCTGATGGACTATAGCTTACCCTGGAGACTCCTTAACTATTTCAAATTTTGAGGTGGAGGCATATCCATAATTGCTTTAACCTTGGCTAGATCTACTTCTATACCTCTCCTGGAGATAATGAATCCCAACAGCTTTCCTGACGTAACCCCAAACACACACTTTTTCAGATTGAGGTGCAACTTGTAGTGCTCTAGATGCTCAAAGATCTTTCTTAAGACTATAGGTTGTTCTGGTTTGGTTCTTGATTTTCCTAACAAATTGTCAACATAGTATTCCATGATGATGTGGATAAGATCATGAAATATGACAGTCATTGCGCGTTTGTAGGTTGCCCCTACGTTCTTAAGACTGAAAGGAATGAAATTATAGCAAAATGTATCCCAAGGTGTAGTGAATGTTGTTTTATGTTGGTCCTCAGGTGCAATCTTGATCTGATTATATCTAGAAAAGCCATCCATGATAGACAACATCTCATGTCTTGCATTTAAATCAACCAGCATATCTATGTTTGGCAAAGGAAAGTCATCATTAGGACAAGCATTATTGAGGTCATGGAAGTCTGTACATATTTTGACACCCCCATTAGGTTTGGCTATTGGCATGATGTCGGAGATCGAATCAGAGTAATTAATGGGTCTTATAAATTTGGCTTCCAACAACTTCTCCAATTCTTTCTTGACCAATAGGGCAACTTGCAGGTGCATTTTGTGAAGCTTCTGCTTAATTGGTTTTGCATCAGGATGCACATCTAGATGGTGTACTACCAAGGCAGGGTCTAACTTGGGCATGTCTGAATATTCCCATGTGAAATTGATCTTGCTTTCCTTAAGAAGCTTGGAGATGGTAGAACACTCTTCTTTTGATAATGCCTTGACTACATAGGTGATTTTGGGATCCTCTTTAGTTCCCAAATTGATTTCTTGTGTTTCCTCTATCAGGATAGATGATCATTCAGACCACTGTGTTCCCACAAGGGGAAGATGAACGTCCCCATCTTCCAACGCCTCACTGAGGTTTTCACCGTCATATACATCCTTTGTTTTGACTTTTTCCGAGTCAAAAAGTGCCTCAAGGAGGCTTTCACTAGGTGACCCTTTTGGATTTTTTTTCTTCTTATTTTTGTGACTAGGGTGTTCATCTTCCCCCAATCCCATGAGCTATACATAGGCATCCACTAAGGTAAGTGATTTGATAGGTGTGCTTTCACATAGGTCCCAATCTATGAGTTCAGGATGGCGAAGGGAAAGGTTGATTGTGCAAAAAGATAAGCATTCGAACATGGAGGAAAGGTCTATGTGATCTACATCATTGTACACATGTATGATACATTCTTCTTCTGGTATAGCTCCCAAAAGACCATCACCTACACTGACATTATTAGAAGTACTAGTTGATGCTGTGAGACCCTTTTTCTTTTTATCATAGCCTAAGCCTGAATTCTTTGGATGTATGGAATTGTTAATCGACTGCTTTCTTCCTAGCTCATTTGGACCAAGACCTCCCCCTTGATAATTGTGTTTCTCAGTGTACTTAGAGGGACAAGGATACATCTCTTGAAAATATTCCTTTAAAGGGGGAGTAGTTTTGGGTTCTTCATGATATATCAATTGACTTATATCATCTTCAGGCGTATATTGTGGTAACACGTGAGATACATAACTGTTGGTTCCCACATTTTTGGAGCTGAAGGTGACTAATTTTTTTTCTTCCTTCGGTGCAAACTCAGAGGGTTGACCATATGTGTGTGGTGAGGGTGGAATAGTTACCACATTCAAAGCAGTACACATCTTATACTCACCACATCCCTTGTCAATGATCTAAACCTTGGTGATAGTGGAATCAAATGTAGAAGATGGAAAAAATGAGGTGGTGGGTGATGAATTATATGATGGATGAGATGAGGATACTATAGGTGGTCTCATTTCCACTCTTGGACAATAATGGGAATGAGGGAAATAAGCTTTGAGTGAACGATAATATTCAAATGGATGGGGATCAACTTGTATCGTAACTTCCATTCCATTAAACGAGAACTTCAAGCATTGATGATAGGTAGATGGAATGGCTTGCATGGCATGGATCCATGGTCGGATGAGAAGAAGGTTGTATGGGAGGTCTAGATCAAGGACATGACAAGTGGTGTATTGTATAACTAGACCAACTTGAATTGGAAGATTAATAACCCCTTTAGAATCGCTTTCTACACTATCATAAGCCTTTATAGTGATGATCTATTTGCTTAAATCAGCATGGGTATATCCTATCTGCTTTATGAATTTTAATGTACAAAGATTGAGAGCACAACCATTATCTATCAAGACCCTATTTATTTTATGTTGAGTGACTAGAACCTCTATACGGAGGGGTCGATTGTGATTGGAATTGATGGTAGGCATGTCGTTTTGGCTGAAACCTAGTTGGTAAGTTGATGAAAGGTGTCCTACCAGAGCCTGGAACTATGTAGGGTCGATGTTGTTGGGGACACAAGTATCCTGTAAAGCTTTCACCAAGATTTCTTGATATACCAGAGAAGAGTTTAGCAAATCTAGGATAGATATTTGCATTGCGGTCTTTACTAAATTGTCAAGGATGTTATACTAAGAGCTCATGGGAGGTGATGGGGCTGACATAGAGGCTCTAGCGATAGTAATACGAGTGCGACGAATGGTAACAACACATTGAGGCTCCTTGCCTTTGACATGTATCATAGACACACACGGTTCTGCTTGCCCAATATACATGATGAGAGTCTCATAGTTAAGCGGGACATTCTTGAAGGTGATATTATTAGTGCTATTATCTTGGTTGTTATTGTTACTAGGTCCAGGGTTTGTGTTGGATGTGCTAAGACCTTGGTTATGCTTGGGGAAAGCATTTTGATATATCTATAATTGAGCATTGGATGAAGGTGCCGTATTGGCGTCCACATGTATGTCACCCTGATCTATGAGATCCTAGATGTACATTTTCAGACTTTGACACTTATTTAAGGTATGCCCTTTAATCTTGTGAAACTCACAATATTCATTTTCTTTAAACTAGGCTAGTTTAGGCTTGGATTCATTAGGTGGCTTGGTCATAGGATACGTAATCGGATTATTGACTTGTAACAACGTATTGAAGACAACGCTCAAGGGTTCTCCTAATTAAGTGTATTGATGTTTACCGTTCCCTTGATTGGTTTGTTGAGGGGGTCGAGGTGCCCCCTATGGCATGGATATGACATTGGGCATGGATGGTTGTTGCCTCTAGGAGGTATTGGCCACTTGAACATGTTTAGTATTAGTGACACCATCATTGACTGCATTCTTGTTCTTCTTACAGTAATGAGATTTTTCATCGGATGACTTGTCCTTATTCGAGTTGTACAGTTTAATTTTCCCTTTAGTGACAAGCGCTCTCGCAATGATGGGGCCCTTTTCGATAACCTCTATGAAGGTAGTTACGCAATGAAGATTAAGAGAATGTGCTAGTTCGGGATGGGAATTAGCCACAAAAGGGTGACCATTTATTTCTCACTGGGAGGGGACTTCATCCGGTTAGCTACAACTTGACACCTTTGTAGGTATTTAGCAAAAGTTTCTCCATCACGTTGCTTCTCCTTCAAGAGGTCTAGAGTGTCAATGTCATGCAAATTAAAGGGGAACTATTTGAAAAACTATTTAGAAAGATCTACGAAGGAAGAAACTTTCCCCTTCTTGAGACCCATGAACCAATCTAAGGCCAACCCTCCTAAGCTTCTAGGGAATAGGCGTAGGAGATAATTGTCATTATGTTGGACATCCTGACATTGTGCATAGAACTCCTGTAGATGGGATTTTGGATCTTTAGTTCCCGTATACTTTTTGAACTTGGGTATCTCAAAATCCTTTGGAAAGGGGATAAGTGAAATCGAAGAATCAAACGGATATGGGAAAATATCCTCAAACTTGAAGGAATTTTTGGATGTTCCCACTTGTAGATCTTTCAATGTGGCTTTGAACTCCTCTAGCTCTTTATTGGCAGGCAGAGTTGGATTAGGTGGATTGGGCATGGATATTGTTGATGGGATGAAAGCATTGAGATCATATGAGGGTGTAGGTTGATACTAATTAGCATAAGGTGGATAGGATGATGATATATTTTGGTAATAAGAGGAAAAGGGTGCTTGTTGTTGAGGTGGCTGCTGCTGACAATATGAAGTAGATGGGGTGTTGTGGGGAGCTTGGTAGTATGACGACATGGAGGCCCCTTGTTGATAGGGTGGCTACTGCTAATAATAAGCGGTGGATTGAGCACCCTATTGATGAGGTGGACATTGTTGTACATAGGACGTGCATTAGGCACCTTGTTGGTGTAATGGCTGATGTTGAGCATAATAGGGATTGGTTTGGTAATTATATGTGACATTGGGTTGTGGCGTGATGTACGAAGGTTGTTGTGGATTAGACTGCTGTTAGTATGGGTTGGCGTGCGATTGTAGGGGATTTGAGTAAGGAGGTGGTTGTGTCTGTGGCGGGTTCTGAGCAGTCACATGGATGTTTGGATTAGCATAAGTAGTGTATGTGCTGGATGAATGGTAGAGATATTGCAAGAGAGGATTATGCTATGTTTGTGTGGAAATGTGAGTATGTTATTATTGATAAGGAGGGCGAGATGGGATGTGTTGTTGTTTTGGGATTGTTGTAGAAGCACAATGAGGTGGTTGTTGAGGGTGTGATGTAGTTTGTGTTGCTTGATGCATAGGTTGTATATGAGTGATAGTATGCTGCTGTGGATTCGAAACATTTTGTTGTGGCATGTTCTATTGCGGAATTGAAATATTTTGTTGCGAAGGTTCACTAATACATTTGACTGCAAAATACAATGAAACTGTCTGATGAAATATGTAAAATTCGATGTTCGTCGGGTGCTTGTAAAATTTGATGTGTAATTTCCAATTTTTTGAAAGTTTATCCCCGACGTTCATCGAAATTTCAATGAACCAGGAGTTCGTCAAAATGTCGCCTATTATTTTCATCGAATTTTTGACAAACATGAAAAATTTAAAAAAATCAAATTGTGGTTGACATAAAGAAAAGTGAGTTCACGCCTGATTTATTGCGACAGTGTTTTGCTCTACTTGAGACAATTTATGGAGATATAAGGACGATTTTCTTGGGAAAAATCAGAAAAAATTCAAGAATATCGCCAGAGTTGAGGGTAGTCATTGTCTTTTTGCATAATTCAGTTGTGAAGTCAAATTTTTAGTTCGAGTTTGAAAATCATATTTTAAAGCAACATCTCATGATTTCATTTTTAGAGGTTAAGGGTTTTGAGAATTTCATGTCTAGATTTTGTTGTGTGGAATCACCATAAGATCACAATCGAGGAACATATTCTTGTGGTAATATGTGATCCATAACTCTATTGGTCATGTGGCATAGTTGTCCTATAACAAATACAGGATGCATTCATGTGTGACCCAAGTTTAATGTGGCTATGTTGTGATAGAAATGGAGGCACTAATATAATGTAGTTAATTCAGGTTGTATAATGTAGGTGTCAATCATCATTGGGTGCATTTAGGTTGTCTCAAGTTTAACATGTTAGGATGTAATTATAGCATGATCGAAGAGTGATTACCTCTTGCTGCAATAAAGAGCCTATAACTCTAGTTGATATGTAAATTGATTGTGTTATATCAATTACGTAGTGCATTCAAGCACAACCCATGTTTAATGGGTTATTCTAGAGAGTGATAAAGATTTTCTAAACCTTATGAATGTTACTTGACATATATTTGCATAATCTCAAATTCCTTCAGAGGCTTTTGAAGTATCAATGTATCCTAAATAGGGTTTAGAATGATTTATTTTAATTAAAAAAATAAATAAATTATGTATTTCCCTATAATTAGATAATGTGGAGATCTTTTAAATCTACCCCAGCACACTATCCTCTTTGGCACTGTATTCATTACTCCAGCTACTAGGTTTTTGCATGTGACATCTTTAATATCTTCATGACCGTGGCTTTTAAATAGATCTCAGTCTTTGCTTTAATCCTTTTCATGGTAACCCTTGAGTTCCATAATCCACCTTCAATCTCTTATAAGAATGTTGTCTTAAGCTAGACTGCATAGTATGCATATAAAGCAAGTCCTTCATATCTGCCATTGTTCCAAACCACCACTCACTGCCTTGCTTAAAATGTTGCCTCGATAAGTACAATAGCATGTTTTAAAATCATGGTTGCCAGTGATTGACCATTAAGGTCACCACTTTCATCATGAAGATACAATGAGATTTTTGTCTTCAAACTCAAGGCATTATGGAAGATAACATTGTGAATTGTTTGTTGTGTACGATTCGATTTTCTTGCACATTTACTACTTTGCTAGCTTCCTTTAAGACTGGGTATTGCAACCTCAGTTGCAATCTCAAATAGCTC
>VDFB02000363.1:59250966-59303036 GCA_007258455.2 Sequoia sempervirens | reverse complement strand
CCAAGTTTGACATTATGATGGTGCTTGAAATCCTACTCTAACAAAGGACTAAAAGAAATAGAAAAAGGGAAAAGGTTGAGAAAGTTGTTCTAAATCTAAGCTAAGAATGAACAATAATAATGGAGGATGCTATAGTAGAAAGACTCCCATAAACTAAGTTTTTCTTGACCAAGAGAAACCTACAGCTACACAAAACTAGTGCAATCTTCTAAGGACTGCAGATTTTTAGATTGCATATTCACCTCATGAACATACAATTGAACTAAGTTGCAGCAAATAAGTTAGCTCAGACTAGCTTTGTAAAGTGATTCATCATCAGCAAATCACAAAAAGCATGAGCTGGAAGTGCATCCAATACTATAACAACATTCACCATTAAAGTCATTCAATAAACTACAAGCTAAATCTAACATGGAAGCTGAACCATGCATGCATAATGAACAAGTTCAAAGAAAACAATCAAAATACTACAATGCTTCCTTCTATTTTTACAAAATGTTCCCTTTACACCAGTTCACCAACACTTACAAATGAGGAGAAAGCCCCTATTTATAGTTTTTCAAAGCCCAAATGAATGGCTAGGATTGATTTACATTGTGTGGTCCAAATTCGTTACAAGCTAGGGTTTCGACTACCCCCAATCTATAGCAATATAAAATATAGTTTTTCTTTTTCCCTATTTTGTCCTCTAGTCACCTTGGCACTGTAATAGTTTTTTTGTTTTAGTGGTTTCCTTCCCTATTGTAGTTGAGACTACTAAAGGTTGCCCACTATCTGATGTATCCACAACATTCTTTCAACCAATCAAGTGCATCTCTCTCACATATTTGTATTGCCGAAGAGTAGACATGATGGTCCTGATCTCGGGTGGATAGCCCCTGACAAATCATGATCGATTGATAAAAGAAAAAATAGCTCCCTCCTGTTTCTGATTTTAGTGGGAAGCTCCCTGATTCCCTGGCACTGACTTCCTGAGTTTACCTCCCTATGTAAGCTAGTCGCCTCTGAAAAGCTAGTCATTGTTTGGCAGACATCCCTCACAAACTATCCCTTGTTTATGCAAACAGTTCTTTGGAAATCTTCAACATGCATCATCTGTGAATTAAAACCTTCTTCTCAGTCAGGTTCTACAAGTGATCCTTGATTATCACTTCCTTCGTAGACTCGGTTGGCAACATGCAGATTCCTCATTTAGATAGTAACCTTTATGATTTCATATCCCCTCCCTTTAGATCAAGCCTAGGGTTGAAATTTCTTTAGCATGGCTCCACAAACAGTTTCCATGGCAGAACAATGTCAAAAGCGGGTATTACAACAAGCTCCTTCGGTGATCTCCATTTCGTAGTTAGAGCCATGCATAAGACAGTAAATTGAATTAAGCCCATGCAAATAGTGATATGAAACCCTCTAAAATATGATTATTTGATGTTTGTATGACCATATAATCCTCATTTTCTAGTGATCGCTTAACCATAGTTCAAATGGTTCCCATCATTGCATATTCTTTAAGCAAATAACGATAAGTGATAAGAATATTAAAAGAGATGTTCAGATCACTTTAAGAGGCACTTCATATTTCAAGGTATGGAATATTGGAATATTTCCTTATCATCCAAGCATAATAGGCATTCTAGTTTCATTTGGACCTTTCCCCTATGGAACACTAGCTTATTCAACACCCCATTTGACTTCTTTGTCATAGTGGTCATCCTTATCCTAAACGGTCTCAAAATCCATCTACCTACTAACGTAAGTGGGTCAATGTTATGAATCAAGGTCATTTTATTTGGATCCGCTCTTGAATTGAGAGATTTAAAGTGTGCTTCCCATCTCTACATATTCACTATTTTGCCCATGGGTGTGAATAATAGTACTGTCCTAATTTAGTTATCGTGTCCACCTTATGGTCATCATGGGGAAGTATGAGATTGTTTGGTGAGTGATCTTTAATTATATTGATTGACCATCCCCCACCTTTTGTGTAACATATGCATGAATATTTAAGACCTTTATGTCCTGCGGTGGACATCGCGGGGACTTCATATAAGAATGTTGTTCTATGGCACCTTAATGCCTGCATCAATCATGTTGCACCATTTCTCATTATCAACCCCCTTGCACAGACTCTAAACAATTTCTCAGGCCATTGCCATTATTATCCAGAGATTCAGTATCATTGATCAGGAGTAGGTATAAACAGACAATGTCCTGTGGAAATGGCCAGAGAACAATGTAGGGAAATTGGTGCGGGCCGCTGAAGCAAGAACGCTGTAGAGAAGACGACATTGTGAAAGTGGCCGTCCTAGCTGCAAAACCCGCAAGTAGAGGTTTCATCCCGCAAACATCATGGAGATGGTGCACTTGCTTTACCCCTTCAGTAGTTTGTAAACAATGACATGCTATTTCGATTCATTTTATCATTTCAACAACTCAACATTCCCATGCCTCTACTGACCTTGATATGTTAACCACCATCTTCATTTATTAGTGTCATCATCCTCTAGTCTACCGCGTGACCCATCCGATTAATCACCTTCCTTCAAGCTATAACATCATGCAGGAACGCTGGAAGCTTACACCGTTCGTAGAGAGAATGACTGCGGGTACCGTAATGTAGGAATATGTGAGGAAGAGGCCGCTTGGCCATGTCGAAGGTGGCAAAGAACCCCGCAACGCACCACCCACAAACTTATAATTTCATTGTTGGGACATAGGGAGATATACTCGACGCCTAATACTCCTACCTTCCCTAGCCCTAATAGTTACTAGTACAGGAGTCATATTCACATTCTTCCTCCTAACTAATTGACTATGATGGGGTCATCCTTGGACACATGTTCATCCTACAAAAGGAAGCTTCGACGATCACCACTCGGGCCCTTTGTGTAATGCTCCAGTGATAGATGGTCGCTAACCACACTACCGTTGGTACAAGAGAAAAATGACCCTCCTATTTCATGTTCATCAAGCCACCGTTAATCAGAGCCATTTGTATTTGTCATGGGAAGATCCATCTCTTTCACAAAATTATTACTGCACTAGTACCAGAGAGGTTGTCAAAGCACAAAGGATCACCGATTCCGTTAGTCATTTTATACTGCCAAAAATGGATGTGTTCTTTGCTTGGATGTATCACTTGAGTGGGAAGATCACTTACACCTCTTCTTCGAGTCACACATATGATGATAATCTATGTAGCATTTTGTGACTATGCACCCTAACTCGTGATGCTTACGTGATCACCTTGATGGCCTTCATAATCCTCATTTTCCATGCACCTGAATAGACTCTGACCTTACCTGCATATGAACGAACCTTTGAGCCTGAGCTGATGGATTCCTTACAAATGGTCGGACTTGAGAGTCATCGGGCCATGACTTATAAACCTTTAGAGGAATTTGTTAAATGAAATATGAAGAGGAGGGGCCTACGACCCATGTACCGCTATAGCAATGGTGCTTGCCAGCCTAAATGAAATTTGAGCCTATCGCTCTATTGTTATTCTCATCCTTTAGAATCTGTGAAGAGTATGCATCAATTTGAATCTCTGCCACCCCCGAATACCTTGGAATTTCTTCAAAAATTCATGAGTTGCAGGCTCCACCGAATTGAGCTAGCACCTTCTTGTTGGTTTGCAGGAAAATAAAACACCAATGCCACTTGCGGAGGTGAGGATGTGGGGCGTCGAGAGGAGAATGTTGTATGAGAAATAAAATTTTGATAGTTGTCTCCCACATGGTGGCACCCGCTCAGGCGGACTCCACCTTGACGTGACCTCCTCGACATGGTCCCAAAACATCAATACCTTCAGCCACTACAAATTACTACAGGACCATACCCATATTTCTTCCCCATCTTCTTCATGATTTCTTTCAATCACTTCATCTTATAAATCATTTTAGATATCATTGAACTACTATGCAGAGGGAATGAAACTATAAGTTGTTCCGAAACGTCGCCTTACATGGAGGGATCAATGGTCGATGCCCATGGCACACCCGCAGCCGGAACCCGTAGTTGAGGATTCCATGCAGAGGATTTGGGTAGGGGTGCCACTGAGGTGCGCCATTGAAGGAAGATACTGGAATGGTGGGGGTTTGCAAGCCAATTTCTGCAGTTAGGAGAAACTTCAGTGCCCAAGACAACAACACCTGCAAACCTTCATGTTAAAACAATATTTTATGAAACATATAGAACAGCCCCTCGAAGTCAACGAATTCGTGCCATTTATCATGAAGTCCACCAATTGAGAGAGAGATTATCAAATAGTTCTTCAAACTACTTCCTCATGACGATGAACTACAATGAAGTAGGGAGCCGCCAGCGCAGGTAACTTTATCTTGTCACCGCAAATCTCCTTCATGTGAGTGGATCTTGCCCCATCGTGGATTCATTTCAAGCTGCTCCTTGAGTGCTACATCGTAAGACGCCGCATTTTGGTTCCATCTTCATGGGGTTATCAATAATGCAGACATAGAATGTGAGTCCGCCATTTGAGAGAGAAGTTATAATAGAGACAGTGGCCTCAATCACCCCAAACTCCGTGACAACACCTCTACTTGGAAAGTTTCACCATTATCCCCAGTTTTACCCTTTCGATGCTAGTTCTTTGTTGCGCTACTCATAGGTTCAATCTGCAGTCATTCACAACGATCTTATACACAAAGCTCACAACTTCTTAGAATGATGCTGAGGTGTTCTCCCACTTAATAGCGATGGTCATTATGAATCAGCATACTCCCATTATACTGCTTGTGGGGTTGGGAAGTGGTACAATCAACTCGATGGCCCATAATTTTTCACAACAAATCTCCATTTGGAGAAAGGTGGTGGATGCAGGGATATAAGGTGGTGCATTAATTGCTTGAAGGAGGTGATTGTAAAGGAGCCACAATGGGAAGCACCGTTTGAATGGCCGAATGGGATGCAAACTCCGCAAGAAGAGTCTCTGCTAAAGGAAAAAGTGGGAGTGATCGTGTGGGAAGATGTTTGAGGAAAGTTGTTTACAAAACAGTGAGGGATAGGTGGAGGTCTGCATAGTGGCTCCTGCATGAATGACCCCTGATAGTGCTAATCTTGAATGCCACCATCCGTAAGGTGTAAAGGGAAGGAAACTAGAGTGGAAGGATTTTAGTGCACGACACTACCCCTCCCTTATAATCAACATTAGCTTAAGATTCTACGTTCGCATTTACTATGTGATCACGCCTAGTACTATGCTTGGATGGAATGGCACGAAAGTTAGAAGTTGAGCATGTTGGCTTAAGAGAAGTTGATAAGGAGGACCATTATAAACAGAGAGGTAGCCTGAGGCCCCCGCAACAAAGAAAGCCTATGAGACCCAACACGGAGAACTGATTCAAAGATGCCGCTTAAGAATGTCGTTCAGGAAGGACTGAATGAGTGATGGCCATGGGACCATGGAAGCTTGCAGTAAACAAGTGAATGAAGACAAATCATGTGGGTATTCCACTTAAGAGTTTTGTTTTGCAATAGCGAGATGATAGACAGCTTCCACCATGGGGAATCCCACAGGAGGAAAACAATTCTTTGATGACAACATCGGTGGGTTGCGGGTCCATGAAGCAAGGAGGTAGTGAAGCTTTGTTGTTATGAAACGACATCGTGGTGACGGCCTTTCACGAGTGGTGACCCGTGAGGGTGGACCCGCCGACGAGCTTTGACTCAAGAGTTTACTCTCAACCTTGAGATTTCATCTTCAGGAAATGACATATGCGGGTCCTGCACGGTAGGGCAACATAAGAGCCTAACTGTGAGGCAACGACGGTCAGGTGAAGGTAAGTTGTACACACTAACCCACAAACATTTTGGACTTGGGAAAATTTTGACAGGTTTGACTCACTCGCGACAAGGGCACAGACGGAGAAACTGGACACGAAGCCCGCCATGCGGGCTTAAGTCAATTGTTGGCTACTAGCTACTGGTGGAACACAAGAGGCAATAACATGAAGCAACCCGCAGTTACGGGTCCGCGAGGTCTGAAGGATGGGGTGAAAAGGGTTAATGCGAGACCCACTATGTGGGTAGCTATTCTGGTTTGGCTGTTGGTGAAACGACAAGTAGATGATAGCGACGTGCAAGAGGAAACCCATGATGGTGGGCCCGCAGGAGCTAAAAGACACCAGTGTTAAAAAACCAAGGGCAACCTACCAAGGAAGCCTCGCAAGGGCCAAGGACTTAGAAAATCTTAGGGTGGTGAATTTGACCAATGTGAAATTGATTGTTTTAAGGCACGTGACCAACTTAAGCTTGGGAAAAGGGGCACATAGAGTAACATGGGAGCAAAACAACCACTAGGAGTGAAAAAGAGGGGGTCCCTGCCTTCGGCGGGGCATGTGTGCAAAACATGCACAACAACTATCACATATTATGTGAACTTATTTATCCCAAACACACTTTTTTCTAGCATCCCATATGATCAAAAAGTTACAAATCATCATGAAAACACATGCCATTTATTCAAATCTACATTATACCACCTAGATACCCAACATGACTAGCTCCAATCTATGCAATATTCTCCCTTAACACACTAACAAAAGTTCAAATTGAACTTGATAGATACAACACTTAGCAACTAAAACTAGGGCCAACAATACCAAAAATTTGGAATGACCACCAAAAGAGACTGAAAAAGTATACCCAAGAGGAGAAACTATCAATTTCAACATTAAATCACAAAAAATGTTGGCAATTCAACAACCCACAAGAATAAAACATGACAAGTATCATAAAATAAACAAAAAGAAAGGAGTTCAATGGCCAGTCCTAGCATAAGAAAATCAAAAGAAAACATGCCAACCCTCAGCATAACAAAACAAAAATTTAAAACAAATCTTGGAAAATCGCCATACCAACCAAAACTATAAAACAAGGTGACTAATATCAGCCACACCAAAGGGAGTAACTGCTACACGACACCTAAGACCACATTGTCCTAAGCACGTTAGAGATTGCACACCAGACACATTAGGCCATTGGATTATAAATACATCTCTCTTAAGAAAGTTTGGACAACAATCAAACAATCATGGTTTCCTACTTTCTTACATTCATTTACTATCTTTTAATACAATACAATATTTTCCTTACACACTAGAGTTCATGCAGTCATCCTTTATGTAAAGAACATATACAAGAGAGAGAGAGAGAGAGAAATATAGTATTTCACACCCACACAAGGTATACACTTAACACTTATCAAAACATAATTACATTCACAAGATCATAAATATAATGAAAACTAATTTTAGATTCTCTATTTATGGTTCACCACTACACCATATCATTCACAATACACAATACATATGATGTAAACAAATAAAATGTTCTTTATAATGCCACAAAACAATCTAGTCACTTAGTTCCTCATTCTACAACATCACTAACCTCATTATTATTCCTTTCTACTAAAACTTATTGAACATACACACACATCCTTTGGAATTCAGATAAGGTAAGAAAATAATACCATTACTTATCCTATTCATTCATCAATGCAATAGTTATACGTTACCTCCAACCACACAAATCTCTTATAAAGCTAAAACATCCATATTCCCAAATCAAACAGGGACATGAAGGAATGATTTCAAACTTTCTATGCACACTTTACAAGTAGTACACCATATTTTCTTTATTCAACACCTATGCTATAAAATGGCCTATTAATTGTAAGAACTTCCTATACTATTCATGCAAAGATGTTTTGCCTACTTACTTTCAAAAATAGAGTCCTAAATGCGATGTTGTACTGTAGAAAAAAGGAAACTTGTTTGATTTGAGGAATAATTCATGATAAATTGGACTTAATGAGGCCTTGATTTGGTGTTATGAGGTGTTTTTCACATCCACACTAGGTCTTGGACCCTTGCAAATTGAATATTTAATGCATTTATTGATGTCTTGTGAAGGTGTTGTGAAGTATTGTAAAGCATTTCTACACTTTTCTAGACTCTTCTTATTATAATTCATCTAAAAATTATCTTTTTATCACTTATCAAGTCCTATCCTAAAGTGTTGTAAAGTCTTGTAACAAGATTTCATGTTTTTCTAGGCTTATTTTCACTATTTACACCTTTCTTATGATTTATATGACCCCTTTATGCACTCATAAGACTTAATTCAATGTATTTTTTAATGTAAACTTGAAAAACAACATTAAATATAGCTTAATTCCCGACACCCACTTACAAGCCCAAGGTGGGACCCATTTTCCATGGGTGGCGAATGAGTTCCTCTTGGCTCCAAATTCAAAATAATTCAAATTTTCTTTCAAGTTTTTATTTAAAAATACCTTATGTTCACTTGTGATGAGGTATTATCGAGTTATTAGGACATAAGAGTGTATAAATAAGTGTTTTTTTCCTCATTTTACACCTCCTCATTCAATCTCTTAACTCATTTTTACATCTCATTCATCATCTATCTTCTCTCTCAAGTAAAGCAAGTTAGGGTTTTGTCACTCTAAGTCATCAAGATTGCTTCCTAAGACATTCAAGGGCATATTATTCATGTTTTGTTGTAGAAATTCAAGGTAAATCATCATGGAAAGGTAATCAACTCCATTATTGCATGTTTCATTACATTTTTTTCTCTATTTTGGTTTAATTATCTAAAAGGGGTTTGACCAAGGCAAACCCCCATGCCCTAACATCCAACATTTCTCTTTCTCTTCTTGTGTTTTTGTAGATTTAGGTCTCTTGGAAGCTTGGAAATGATTAAGAATCAAGTTGGAAAGTTTTTTAGGTTTTCTTTTCATTTTCCAAGGCAAAATATCAACAAAAAGTCACTTTTGGGTTCGGAAATCAGAGTTTCAGAAGCAGACACCTACAGAGAACCAAAGTACAGACTGAGATCTCTTGTTTCCTCTTTTGAATATTAAAAAATTAAAAAGTGGACTCATTCACCATCAATTTATAGGACTGAATAAGGTAATTTGCATTTCTAGATACCCTTTTGTTTGAAACGGGTTCCAAAACAGTTTCACAGAACAAGGACTGATTTGCCCAGAATGGCGAATGAGTCCCACCAAGCCTAAAAATCAGCATAAAAAGCATTCCAAAATTCATTTCCAGTCTCCATCCATATCTCAGGTGCACACTTTCAATTTCATCCATTTTTGTTTAGTTTTCTTCACATTTCTAGGTGTTTTGCATTACATAATGTGATTTCAAACAAGTTACATTTCTTAGGTTTTTCATACTTAATCAATCAATTTTATCAATTAGCTACATCTAGATCATTGAATTTAGGGATAATTTCATCATACATACATTAGTTTGAATGAACCACCTAGATTTTTGGTGTGGGATCTATCTCTTTCCATTAGGTGAAAGACCATAATTGAGCAAAAGAGTCATAGCATCCCTAACTATAAAATCTATGGTTCATTTTGGTGAACCTAATTTTTGAATACTTCTCTTTTCTTATTTGGAGTTCTTCATCATAGATCTAGCCTTTCATTGATCTTGCATTAGGGTTTGTATGATTTCATTTGCATGCTAGGTTTCAAATTTTGCATTCATAAAAAGTGCATTTAGGTTGTATTCTTGGCATCTAAATTCATCAAAATTTTATGTAGTTCTACATTTGTAACTTAGCTCTACACCATAGAACTCAAAAAACATCTAAATTCCTCAAAAAAATTTGAAAAATTTGAAAAAAGTCCAAATTGGGACTCATTTGCCACCTTGGGCGAATCAATCCCTTTTCACCCCTGAAACTGCGCTTTACAAAATTGAAAACCCTATTTTTAAGCTTCTATTTGGTTCCTTTACCTATCTATATCAGTTGGCTAGGTTTCTGTAACATGCATTTCAATAGATTTAGCTTACATTAGCTCATTTCAAGCATTGCTTAATTGTACTTTTGCGTTTACAACATTCATTTTCAGATTGTTGCATTGTGTAAACAAAAAATGAGCTTACTTAATAACTGAACATTGCATTTCCTTTTATGTCATTGCAATGTACTTTCTTTCCTTTTTCATCATAGCATGTTTTCTTTCAAAAGATGTGGTTTTGATTTCGTTAATAATGGATCACATAAATACAACATTCCCTCTTATGAGCTCAATTTCGATTACAACAATGAGGTCTTTAGGAAACATGATCAAACCATTGACACAATCCTTAATATTACCTTACCCATTGGTGAGAATGGTAGTGTAGACAATTATAACAATCATAATTGTTCTTGCCCCAATACCTCTCATATTAGTGACGAAGGTATCTTGGTGAAGGAAGCTACAATCATTGAGAGTTTTGATTGTCCATCTCCTCATTCCCCTTTGGAAGATATTAGACAACAATAGGTTGAAATCATAGAAACATTTCTAAACATCACCTTACCTAGTCTTCATAACCATGACAATTACACTTGTCCATATCCTAATATCCCTCCTCGATGCAAAGAGGATAGGTTGGTGTTAGAAGATATACCTATTAAGAGTCATGAGAATCTTGAACCTCCCTTCCCTAACACTCCTACTGTTTGGGACAATTTATTTGAAAACCATCGTGGTCTTTCTCTTGATGCCTCCCCACTTGTGATGAAGCTACTTTACAAACTTCAAAATTGGATGAACATATTACAATCTCTCCTACTAGGGTAGATAACATGGCACAAGAGAATGAGAGCTTAAAGACAATGGACACTCAACTAACACCTTCTCCTAATTATCCCCCTCTTGATAATCCCATCATTGATCATTCCCCTATTGGTGATGAAGTAATTTTAGAAGAACCAAGCCTTACTTGTCAAGAACATGTGGCTTGTTTCTCTTCTAAAAACTCTCCTTCTAGAGAGAATATCATGGTGCTAGAAAATAAAAATAATCATAATGTGTCTTCCTTCAATCACAAGGTGATTCTAGATTGACCTTTATTAGAGATACATAAAACCAAGACTGCTGAGGTTATGAATGTGCAAGTTTCCATTAGATCCCCCTCAATCAATGGACCTCATACATACCACGTGGGACATCCTAAAAATCCTCTAATCCTCTACTCACCTTCACACAAAAAACAAACTCAAAATAAACCTTAACTTATCCTTTACCCTCCTTAGAATAATGTTTCGTAGCAACTAGGTCATAATACTATTTCTCATACGTATAACACTCGAAACAATCCACAATCACCACAACCAACCCCGACGCCATTACCATTGCCTAATCCTATCCCACCTAACCCTTTTTTGCTAGGTCACAAGGAGTATGATCTTGTCGAGAAACTTCAAAATACTCCTGCTAAGATATCATTGTGGGACCTTATTCAAGCCTCCCCTCACTATCACAACATGATCCAAACAACCTTATAAATTTTTTTGTCCCTTCTAATGTGCCACCACCTGATATAGCAGCCATGATTCAAGGACTAAATGCTCACATTGTTTTCCACCAAAGTGAACTCCCCTCTTTGGATGTGTAAAAATAAAATGAATCTTTCATGATCATAGCGCAATACAAACAAAAAGAGAGAAAGGGAACTCTTGTAGATATTGGTTTTTCCCTCAATGTGTGTAGTGTGACCCTTATGGATAGGCTTGGCATTGATCAATCAACCATTCGACCTAATTCTCTATCTATTAAGGGATTTGACAATGTCAAAAAGAAACCGCTAGGGGTGATCATTATACCTCTTACCATTGGATTGGCCACCTTGAATACATCAATCCATGTTATGCCTTATGAAATTTCATGTAATCTTATCTTAGGCAGATAATGGATTCATGCAATAAAAGGTGTGCCTTCCATTGTTCATTGTAAAATGAAATACATCTACAACAACACAATCCACACACTTGAGGTTGATCTTGAACCTGATAATGTCTTACAACTTGAGAAAAACAAAGAAAATTCCTTAAACACATCAACATCACCTACACAAGTGGAACCTGTTCAATAAAAAGACAAACAACAGCATATTGAACAAGTCATGATGCTATCAAAAGATGATTGGGGTTCCTTGGATTTTTACCATGGCTCATATGACCTTTCGAAAGCATCCACCTAAACCACTTTAGACAATGAAAAACACTATATGGCCACCTTTGACAACACTTATCAACAACCACCAACTAATCAAAAAGAAATGAAAAATCTTCATGGAAAAGGGTATGAGCTTATGAAACAACTTGGCTATAGTGGAAAAGGATGTGGTTCTCATGAAAAAGGTATCCATAGCCCTATAGACCCTATAACAAAACAAACCACTCATGATCTTGGTTATTTCCCTTTGATATAAATCACCAAGCCTTCACTCAACATCAACAATCTCACACAACACTCTCCTAAATCATCCTTAACAATTGTACATCCTGAACTCCTCGACATTGGTGGTCTTGAACATCATCCTTTACACAATATGACACAAACAATGAACTCTTTGCTTAATGTCAATGTCATCTTGCAAGACACCAATAATTTGCATTCAATATATTTTCTCTCCTCTTGTCAGAGTGAGAACAAAATCTCACAATCTAAAGGGTCTTGCGTAAATATAACAACTAATACTAAGCAAGATGTATCTTTGTTATCAACTACAAGACCACCTTCTACCATTGATCAAGAGGGTATCTTGTCGAGACTCCTCCAAGATCACTTGATCACCCTCCCTCCCAGAACTCATAAGAAATGCTATTACAAGACTTCATTTTTCACCTATCATAGAGTTCATGGTCATTCCACTAATGAATGTAAAGTTTTGAGTCATAAAATCCAACATTTTCAAGAGTTTGGTATGCTTTCCTCTGTGGGGGCACCTAATTCCTCTAATTGATACCAATTTTTACTCTCGCCTACATTTCATGAATTGTTTTGGCTCACCTTTGTCCTGCACTCTATGGGGGCAAGGGGTTTAGCAAGCCTTGTCCTCATATGCCACTTGTCGTTGACTCTTTTGGCTAGTCGTTAAATTTTCATAAGCATATAAGAGCAAGCTTGGGACGTGGATGACATGCCTTAAGTTGGCTCGCATGTGACATATTACCTCTTTCATGACATAACTTATTGGAAAAATATGACTTGGCATAGGGCTTCTGAATAAGCTCTCATGTTCTCCTTCTTCTACTTTAAAGCAATTGCTCACAGTACTAGTGTTTGCAACCGCTTTAAAGTGGGGGCATACATTGCCACTCAGATTTCATTGTGCAATTTTCTTTTTCTTGAGATTCCCTCTCTTGGAAATGTTAGGTACAATGTTCCCTAGGATGAGACCTTGCATTTGTTCTCTCTTGGAAACAGGATGAGATCGTTTGCACTTATCCTCTCTTGGAGACATTAAGCATGATGTTTCCTAAGATGAGACATTGCATGAACTAAGAAAAATCCCTTTGAACATTCCTTACACCATTAACAATGTGTATGAGTGTCAAGCATACGAAGTTTTTTTTTACTTCATAGAGCTCAAAAATCATTTTCCTTTGTGGTGCCTTATTAAAGTTATCAGGAGGTATAACTTTGGTATGGTTGAGCGGGAAGACCATTCTGAGGCACGACTTTCCCTATAGCCACCTGTGTATGTGAGCACATATCGGCCGTATGTGTCTCACCTTTTGGGACTTCTCATCTGATGGACAACCAAGAGTTCTATCACCCCAAAGTGAGTATGCATTTTATTTTTGGACAAACAACCCAGATCTGATCCACAAATAGCTGGACAAATGGTCAAAGCTTGATCCACCTTTTTATTTTCACTCTGCTAATTCTTTCCATTGCATGATTATGTATCTTGTTTTGTTGCACCTTGTACGTGTTCTTTTGTGCTTATGTTGGTTTGACTTAGGATCTTGGATCCTGAGGGCTTGCACAACCTCCTTTGATCTTTGTCATTCTTTTTCATCCACATTGGTACGATTGGAACTCTCTTGAATGTCTACTTTAGTGTGAGTTTGAAGCAAGTTCATCCTCTCACTAAAGTGGGGGCTAAATGTACCATAGAAAAAATGAAACTTGTTTGATTTGAGGAATAATTCATGATAAATTGGACTTAATGAGGCCTTGATTTGGTGTTGTGAGGTGTTTTTTTACATCCACACTAGGTCTTGGACCCTTGCAAATTGAATATTTAACGCATTTATTGATGTCTTGTGAAGGTGTTGTGAAGTATTGTAAAACATTCCTACACTTTCTAGACTCTTCTTATTATAATTCATCTAAAAATTATCTTTTTATCACTTATCAAGTCCTATCCTAAAGTGTTGTAAAGTCTTGTAGCAAGATTTCATGTTTTTCTAGGCTTATTTTCACTATTTACACCTTTCTTATGCTTTATATGACCCCTTTATGCACTCATAAGACTTAATTAAGTGAATTTTTGAATGTAAACCTGACAAACAACATTAAATGCAACTTAATTCCCGACACCCACTTACAAGCCCAAGGTGGGACCCATTCGCCATGGGTGACGAATGAGTCCCTCTTGGCTCCAAATTCAAAATAATTCAAATTTTCTTTTGGGTTTTTATTTAAAAATACCTTATGTCAGCCTATGATGAGGTATTATCAAGTTATTAGGGCATAAGAGTGTATAAATACGTGTTTTTCTCCTCATTTAACACCTCCCCATTCAATCTCTTAACTCATTTTTACATCTCATTCATCATCTATCTTCTCTCTCAAGTCAATAAAGTTAGGGTTTTGTCACTCTAAGTCATCAAGATTGATTCCTAAGACATTCAAGGGCATATTCTTCATGTTTTGTTGCAGACATTCAAGGTCAGTCATTATGGAAAGGTAATCAACTAAATTATTGCATGTTTCATTACATTCTTTCTCTATTTTGGTTTAATTTCCTAAAAGTGGTTTGACCAAGGCAAACCCCCATGCCCTAACATCCAACATTTCTCTTTCTCTTCTTGTGTGTTTGCAGATTTAGGCCTCTTGGAAGCTTGGAAATCATTAAGAATCAAGTTGCAAAGCTGTTTAGGTCTTCTCTTCATTGTCCAAAGAAAAATATCAACAAAAATTCACTTTCGGGTTCAGAAATTAGAGTTTCAAAAGTGGACAACTACAGAGAACCAAAGTGTAGACTGGGATCTCCTATTTCCTCTTTTGAATATTCAAAAATTCAAAAGTGGTATCATTCACCATCAATGGTGAATGAATCCCATTTCTAGGCCTGAATAGGGTTTTCTGCATTTCTAGATACCCTTTTGTCTGAAACAAGTTCTGGAACAGTTTCACAAAGCATGGATTGATTCACCTAGAATGGTGAATGAGTCCCACTAGGCTTGAAATTCAACATCAACAACATTCTAGAATTCATTTCAAGTCTCCATCCATATCTTAGGTGCATACTTTTAGTTTCATCCATTTTTGTTCAGTTTTGTTCACATTTCTAGGTGTTTTTGCATTACACAATGTGTTTTCAAACAAGTTACATTTCTTAGGTTTTGCATACTTAATCAATCAATTTTATCAATTAGTTGCATCTAGGTCATTGCATTTAGGCATAGTTACATCATAAATTCCTTAGTTTGAGTGAACCACCTAGATTTTGGATGTGGGATCTATCTCTTTCCTTTAGGTGAAAGACCCTAATTGAGCTAAAGAGACAACATTTCACACCCCTTAAAATCTATGGTTCAAATGCATAAACTTTCAAATACAAAATTTCCATTCTAAACAAACATTTTCTTTTTATGCAGTTCAAATCTTATTCCTTATTAAGCATTCAATATCCCTATTGATGTCTAATTCATTCCTAAGTAGTGTCCTTATGAATTTAATTTTCAAATAAAGAGAGAAGCGAGAGGAATATTTTTCAATTAATCAATGCATATATATGCCAACTAAGTAAGATATGCAAAAATGATCAAATTTTTTAGACATAATACCACTATCTACAATGCACCTTTATACTACATGCTCTTAAATGTGGAAGTTCCAATATTTCCAACATTTCCTAACATTATAAATGCAAATAATAGTTCCTAATTCCTTACTAAGAGGTGAAATTATACAAACAATCCTTTCGCATACAATATCACATACATGAAAACTCCATACATCTATTTGGTACAGTACATTATAAATTAACACCCTTTATATTTCATATCAAACTTGGAGAAGAAAGAGGGGAGAGATAAAGACATCATTTGGCTAATATATCCACATTGAGAAAATTGTTCGCATATGCATTATGATCTATTCTAAGTCAAGTTATTATGTGGAACACATGCACATTATCCTACTATTTATAAGGAAGGTAAACATACTACTTCTTTGTAATAAATCTAGTCGTATGAGCATTCATGGTAACATCATTTAAGGGAATACATAAAAAATGATCAATCATACACTCAACATCATCCCAAGCATTCAACAAAAAACTACAAGAGAAAAAAATATCACATAGTATCATATAACAAATGTTTGTATCAAAAAGGCAGGCACAAAATGTGAATACACATAATGCACATAGCTATAATTTCTAGAGAGAAGAAAGAAAGAGAACAAGCATGAACAAATATAAGATAAGGTTTAGGGAATGCATAACCAAGAAGACTTGAAACGAAAGCTTCAAGGTTAACGATTAAAGTTACACTACTATCCCGCATAATGGGCTCACAGGTATCCAGAGTGCCCAGTGTACGAACCTAGGCTCTAATATCAGGTGTAACGCCCTGCCAAGGAATCCCAAAGGACAACACTAACTATGCAATTAAATAATGGAAAAAATTTTTTAAAAAAAGAAATATCATTAGATTGCATGATATAATAATCTAAACCAAGTCCTCTAAGGTTCCTCAACCGCGCTACTCACAAACTAATAATCAAGATAGCTAGAATTAAATTTTTAAATGCCATGAGTTATCTAGCATGCAAGATTTATATAAAAGAACCCTATAGAATGTTTCAGCATTAATTAACTTCATAACATGTCACATGATAATCATATCTAACCAAATAACATATACAATACCTACACCATTTTACAATAACCATTACATAAAGAGTACACCAATATCTATTATACCATTACAATTTAGATCAATGCTTCCCAGAGAACATATGAGAAGGATACATCAGGTTACAATTTATGAGATACAACTGACAATACAATTCAATACATAAACATAGAAAGGTTGTCTTCTTAAACTGGAATAGAAGCTGGAGTCCACAACATCAAGAAAAATCTCCATGCGCATGAATATGTAGCAAGAATACCTAATGGAGGAAAAAGCACCAACCTCCCGACCATGTGGAACCCTAAGGTCCACCCCCCGTGCTAGGAGATAACATAAGGTCCCACAACATACAGAAAATCATGAAGACAACAAGCTAATCATAGACAAAGGCTAAATATAACTCCAACACAACACTGCTAACAATACTGACATCACATGCAACACTTACAAATCTTCTAGAGGCACACACAACAGGAGGAGAAAGTACAACTAGGGAATGCTAGACTGCAATAGGGAGCAGTGTCACCACATAGCTTGATATGGGTTATCTATGCAGATCTTCCTAGGATTCGACCCCCATCTTGGGTTATCCTGTTGACCTCTCTCGATCCCTGGCCACCATACATACTCATGTGGAATCAACATACCTTTCCAGAGGACAAGGCAGTTGATTTTTCCATTCCAAGTCTTTCCATCTCATCTCAAGCCTAAACGAACACTTGAGCCATGACTGAGGCATACATTATCTTGATTAATGTGAATTCTACCCTTCCCCCTAATTCATTATTGATGTTATCAATGGATTAAGAAACCCTCCATGGGTTATCATGGGCACCACTTTGGGTCTTTGCCCCCATGAAGAACCACTCCCCCTACTTGTAACTAGTAAGCCCCCACACATCAAGTAAGAAATTTACCATCTTGCATCTTACACATAAATCCATACACAGTGCAAGGTATTGCTCATCTTGCACACATAGTTCATAAGAATCCATATACAATGCAAGGCATTGACCTTCTTGCACACATAACTTAATTGCAAGAATCAATACATAGTGCAAGGCATTACCCATCTTGCATAGAACACTAAACATTGCCAAACCACTTGCAAAGTGAAACCATCAAAGAACCACACATACAAAAATAATCCCTCCCAAGCCTCTGGAAGCCAACTTTAACAATTTTGCACATATGACTCCCACTTTTAACAATAACCAAAAACACCCCAATATCAAAAAATCAAACACAATATTCAATACAAATGATCAAACGAGTAATATGTTCATGAAAGAAATTATTTCCACATCTCATGATACCCATTAACTTAGCCACTAACTCACTTAATAAACTATTTACACAATAACAATTGTACTCAACAACTAATTACATGGTAAATTTACAGTTTAACTATTAAATAATTATAAAAGCATTCATTAATTAACACCAAGATAATATAGTTTATTTATTTAAACAAATATTTTAATTATCTAAATATATATAATTAAATCATTTTTCCCCTACTTAATTTCCAAATTCATTTATCCCATATAATCATTTAATTCCCATGGGAAAAGTTATTCATTTGTAATAATCATATTATATATATATATTTACACACATATAAAATCGAATCGAATGCCATACCCAATGATTCATATTATAGCCAAATTACCAAATGCAATGAATAGAAATTGAATTCCAAAGATATTAAATATCCATCGGTTATCAAAGGTAGGGCGATTAAAATGAAATCGCAATGCACACATGCCAAGCTTAAAACATTATAACCGTTGAGATAAAAAGAAAATCAAAGTTTCCAATGCAACAACATCAAACAAAATCGATTTCCAAAGGTAAGCTATCAAAAAAAATCGAAGCATCCCAAACAAAATAAATATCCATCGAAATTCCAATTATATGGTGGACACATCGAACTCCATACAAAAAGATATGAATTGAATGCAAAACCTAAGATAAATTCATTGTAACGAAATCGCCATATTAGCATCGAAGAGGATGCAGGGAAAGATTCTCAATGAACAATGATTGAATTCCATCATATTGTACCTCCATCGATTACTAATTTTAAAGCATATAAATCAAATTTATAAAGCGTAAGACAAGAGGGCAGCATTCAAGCAAGAAGATAGAGGGATGCACCGACATTAAATCAAGAGCAGAGGAGAGCAGCGATTGATGGTGGTGTGAAAGGTGTTGAAAAGAAAAGTATGCGGAGAGACTTTCCCATACCGTGCCAAGGTGAGAAGAGGACGCTGCGTTGAAGAATAGATTGGAGGGTGCGGTATCAAGCAGCTAACAGAGACTTTTACCATTGATGCTAAGACTAGAGAAATCTGAGGGGCGGTAGGTTTAAAGAAATAACCATCGAATACTGGTTGCAAAATAAATACAACGAAATAACCATCGAATACTAAATGCATAGAGTACATAGCAAATGCTAATCATGAAGGGAATTTATTGAATACGAAACACAATCTTTATCTATCGATTCCAAGTACAATGCATATCAATCAAATCCCAACCATTATTGTATGCATCAAAGCCCAATACAACGAATATGCGTCGATTTTCAACATAGAGCATTTTTCCCAAATACCTCATAATGTTTCAAACATAATCTGCAAAAACGAAATCACAGCATAAAGTATCCATTAAAGAAAGAAATCAAACCCTACTACACAACTAATGCGGCAAGAGGGAGAAGCAATTGGCCGGCCACAATAGTAAGCCATCGGCCCAAATAAAATTTCACGACATACTAACAGGGTACACTTAAGAAAATACAAAATGGGGTTAAGATGCTTGCAAAAATACCAACGACAGAGGTAAATCGATACATAACATGCAAAGTGATAGGCTACTAATAGGAGAAAAATATCGAAGGAAAAACGATATAGAAAATAGAGGATTACACTCGAATAAAGAATAGAAGATTTTAGCAAATATTGCAGTTGCATTGCCCTATTTGAGATAAAATCGAATTGAGGAAGCAAGAATTGGATAAAAAAACTAAACAAAATACCCAAAAGAAATGGGGTTTCATGGCTACAAGGGGGCTACAACTTATGCACAAATCAATTTACAACAAAGGACTTTGAAGATCTTCAAAAGAAACATTCAAGAATGGTTTCAATTCAAGAATTAATTTAACAAGTAAATGTTTCATTTCCTAACAACATAATCATTTAAGCATTCATTTTCTAAACAAAAATAGAATTCAGAATAACAATGAAACTTGGATCCAATCGCTTGGTGGCTAGAGATTCGATGCCGATTTTGAAATCTACAACTTGCAAATCCAATCTCCCCAAATCTCCAATCAATCTTTTTAGAACCCCGATCCAAAATCAATAGTCTTTGAGATTTTTTCAACAAATTTTGAAATTTTATAAATAGATTACTCCTTTCAGCAAAAATAGAATGAAAAACCTCTTAGGAAAACAATATTTACAGAAAAAGGAGACTGTTCGCATTCCTCGGGACAAACCAACCAATTTTCCACAATTAAAAATTAACTTTAAATTTATTAAATTAGCCTTTTGATTTCTTGTATTATTTTACTATTTATTACTTATATCATCCCACTGTAATTTTATTTGATTATTCTCTATAATTATTTATGTATTTATTTTTTATATTTATTCATCAAAACATCCTCTAATTTTATTTAAATTTAATAATTAACTATATAATTTTTCTTTATAATATTTTATTTATTAACTTCAACATTACATTATAATTTATTTTATGGTTGACTATGATTATATATAAGCATTTATATTTACTTATCAAAAGTACCTTTTTAACTTAATAATTTTATTTTAATGCGACAATTAATCAAAACATTTATTAAACAATTCTAAATCAAATGAACTAAATTCCAAACAAAACCTGACCACAAGCAAGATCGAAAAGCAAGACCATAAACAACACTGATTGACCATACCGAACATACTAATAACATTGATAGGGTGCAAAACCAGATACTCATCCTCTTCAAGGAGGATGACTAGGTTAGGGGACTAAGTGTTATCTCTGATCAATTGATCCATTGGGTTTTGAGGCATGCTCAAACTTGACAATTTAGGTGGAGTTGATGTCTAGTACCTGCAACCTACAACATACAAAATATCTTTGCACATATATATACAATCATCTCATACCTAGTGAAAGGAAATAAAAACATCGTAGGGTTCTCACATATGAGAAATATGAAATCCTTCCCTTCACACCTAAATAACATTTAAAAACATCATATAATACATCAAATAGCATCTCATGCAACATCAATAATCATAAACCATTCCAAAATAAGATAACACATTCTATTTCTAGTATATTCATAAACATGCCATAGTCATCATCAAACTAATCAAATACTAATCAACATCTAACATCAATGTTCCATCAGTCATTATAATATCCATAAGCATATATTGATATGATAAGCATATCTATAAACACGTGATAAGTCCTAACATAAAACATCACACATAGTCATGACAATGATCTAAACATATGATTGTTAAATTTTTTAACCACAAGCAGAGTACCTAAGACATAAAATGAAACCAAAAGCATCTGACATAGACATCACAAAGGGTGAATCATGGAGGGCACTAGATCCCCCCCCCTAATATTTTATTTACTCCTGGAAGTCGCAAAGTTAAGATAAAGATATGCACACATTAGTCCTAGAATTTATTTAAATAATACTACGTTTACCTTTCCTCCAATGTAAATACAAACAACATATCTAACTCACCTATGATTAGAGTTCATCAATAGGTAAAAATATCCTAACCTACTCATTTTCTTCCTTTTTCCTAATTCCTAAAGTAAGATAATATTAACAAGGATTTCCTTTACATCATGTTGTTCCACAATGAATGCATTGATACAACGAGATCTATCACTTTACAATTAATTTCATTAAACATACCAATTCACTCAAATACCTACCAAAAATACCACTCCAACAAAATTCCTTGAAAAGTAATAATTTTCATTCAACACCCTCATTACAGAGTGGGAATCCATAAAACAAAAACCACAATAACTTACTCTAAACAACATTTACTCAAACACATCACTGAGGGCCAAAGCATACATTTATAAGAGTGAAGATTTGAAATCTTATAAACTCTCCAAACTAATTACAATTAAGATATCCTACAACATCAAAACCATAATTCATTATGAAAACAAGATGCATGGTGTATGAAACATATCAACATTCTCACATAACACACTAAACTTAAAGCATAGTAAAGTCTCAACTAGGCAGAAAGGGAAAAAATACCAATGCATGTTTATAACTTCTAACACACACTATAATCAACTAAAATCCACACTAGCATTCATATTAATTAGCTTTACAAAACTTACATGATCATTTATCGAAAGAATCTATAGTTCATTATCATCTAACTATTGTTGATGGGTGTTTTTGCACCTTCTCAACATAAGTAGCACACAAGTATGCTACCTCTCTTAAAAGGTAGAAATCCGCAAACAAGTTCCAGATCACTACCCCAAGGTCTCTTGGGTGTCAAGTCATGACAATGCTTGGAATAATTCAGTTGGTTGATGTGATTTTTTGGTAATCATAGGGTGGCCTTTATGGTTTGAAAAGCATGGAAAGTTGGGTCTGCAAATGGAGCTTCAAAGTGCTAGAAGTGAATGAACAGTCGTTGCTCACTCAAAACACCAAGCTAAAACTCACCTCAATCACCAAGTTTGACATTATGATGGTGCTTGGAATCCTACTCTAACAAAGGACTAAAAGAAATAGAAAAAGGGAAAGGGTTGAGAAAGTTATTCTAAGTCTAAGCTATGAATGAACAATAACAATAGAGGATGCTACAATAGACAAACTCCCATAAACTGAGTTTTATTTGACCAAGAGAAACCTACAGCTACACAAAACCAGTGCAATCTTCTAAGGACTTTAGATTTTCATATTTTTCATTCACCTCACAAACATACAACTGAACTAAGTTGCAACAAATAAGTTAGTTCAGAATAGCTTTGCAAAGTGATTCACCATCAACAAAGCACAAAAAACATGAGCTAGAAGTGCATCCAATACTATAACAACATTCACCATTAAAGTCATTCAAGAAACTACAAGCTAAATCTAACATGGAAGTTGAACCATGCATGCATAATGAACAAGTTGAAAGAAAACATCCAAAATAATGCAATGCTTTCTTCTATTTTTACAAAATGTCCTTTACACTAGTTCACCAGCACTTACAAATGAGGAGCAAACCCCTATTTATAGTTTTCCAAAGCCCAAATGAATGGCTAGGATTGATTTATATTGTGTAGTCTAGATTCATTACAACCTAGAGTTTCACCTACCCCCAATATATAGCAATATAAAATATAGTTATGTCTCTTCCCTATTTTTCCCTCTAGTGACCTTGGCACTGTAGCACTTTTTTCTTTTAGTGGCTACCTTTCCTACTGTAGTTGAAACTGCTAAAGGCTGCCCTTTGTCTAATGTATTCACAACATTATTTCAACCAATCAAGTGCACCTCACTTGCAAATTTGTATTGTTGAAGAGAAAACATGCTGGTCTTGATCTTGGGTGGATAGTCCTTGACAAATCATGATTGATTGATAAAAGAAAAAATAGCTCCCTCTCATTTCTGACTTTAGTGGGAAACTCCTTGATTCCCTGACACTGACTTCCTAAGTTTACCTCCCTGTGTAAGCCAGTCACCCTTGACAAGCTAGTTATTCTTTGGAAGAAATCCCTCGACAAACTATTCCTTGTTTATGAAAACATTGCTTTGGCAATCCTCAACATGCATCATTTGTGAACTAAAACCTTCTTCTCGGTGTAGTGTCCCTCCAGTTTTGACACTCTGTTTTAGTTTATTAAGTTTGATAGATAGATGCTTTAGTTGTCTATGATTCTATGTTGTTTGTTTCATATATGACTCTGACATTATGTTGCTTTATTGTGTTGATGATTCATTTGACATCATGATTATCTAGTTGTGTTTGAGTGATGATATTGTGATGGACACATATGTGATATGATTTATGTTGTTTATGAGTTTTTATGTGGTTATCATGATGAAATGGTTGTTTATGATATATGATGCTCGTCAGTTTTAGTGAAGAAAATAGTGTAGCATTACTCATTCGTGAGTACCTTGCTACGTTGTGATTCTTCTTCATGGTGTGTTTTTTGATATAAGTTTATATGTTTAACAGTGATGTTTCATGCAGATACGTGTATCAGGTATCGGCTCCACCTACTTGTCAGGTTTGAGCATACCCTAATCCAATGAAATTATGTTGATCTGGAGGTAGTGACAGGTCTTTATTGAACCATTGTTCTTTATTGAATGAGTACCTATTTGTTACCCTTCCTTGTTGTCTAGTCTTTTTTTGTTGTGTCGTACTTAATTGTATGGTTTTGTTTGGGAATTCATTATTGTAGTTAAATGATTAATTTTTTTTAATATTAGTTTAAATGTTTATGTTTATGTGTATATTTATCATTTAATTTATTAATTTAAATTAAATAAGTTATTTACTTTAAAAGTGAAAGTTAAATTTTTTAAAAGTAATTAATTAAATATAAACTGTCGATTTACTTGTGCAAACAAGATTTATGTGGAAATAGATATTTTAAGAGAAGATATTTTCAACATGTTAAAAGGGTAAGTTAGAATTGATTGATTAATTATGAATGCATAATTGACTATCAGTTAAGTTTCATGATTGAGAGTTAATTAAATGCATTAAAAGCTTTTGGGGGTTGCAATTTCATTCATGGAAATATTTTGGAAGAATTTTCATGTTAGTAGTTTCTATAGTATATTTTGCACGACAGTTGTTCTAGAAAACTTTTATCTTAGAATTGGTTTGCAAGAATAATATTGAAGCTATATGGTTTTTGATTTCTTCATCAAGATCTGGTGAATTTAAGTAGAATTGATAGAATCTATAGAATTTGTTTCCAACTAGCCATCAAGCTTTTAAATAAGGTTCCTTTCTTGTCTTGCAATAACTTAATTCATACATCTTGAAAGCTTCGCTTGAAAATTTACTTGCTTTGAAAAACGTTTATTTTTGTTGTGAGAAAGAATTATCTTGTCAAACCTATAAACACATCATTGAAACAATTTAGAAAGAGTTTTTGAAATTAGGAAGGAAAGTAAAACAAAACGATGATAAAAAAAATGCAGTGAAGTAAAATTTCATTTTACATTCTATTATAAGGATAATAGTTTATATGAAAGGAAAATTCTTCAAATTTGTTTCAGTTTGTTTATGTATTCAGTATTTTTGGTTTTTTGTGTGGCACTGGAAATAATGCCTTATGCCTTCTTTTGTTTTATTTGTTCAATTTAAAATTTTTATATATAATTCTGGGACCAGATTGTATTGGTATTCGTTTTCGGATTTCCTGATAGCTGCAAGTCTGTAGATCAATTTTGTTCAGCTTAAGATTATACTTTGAAAATTATAAATTTGAAACTTATCTGGAGGGCGGTTGAAACACAAAACTTAGATCATGCATTAGAAAATTTATGCTTAACTGTATTGAGTTTTATGGTTTAAATAACCCCTTTTGATTCAATTTGTAACCCATCCCAGCTGCAATACACAAATATAGGAGGGAGATGACATTTTAAATGACCTCCCTGATTCTTTAAACACCTATTGCTGATGCAGTGCATGAAAATAGAAGGCCATAGAGATTTAAATATTCAACTGATTCCTTTGGAAATTTGTCATGTCTGCTATATTAGAAAGTAAAATGTTGTAGAGGTTAGAGTAATCTCCCTAGTTCCCTTTGGCAACTTGTCACATCAGCACCACTTGAAAATAGAATGTTGTAGAGCACTGGTTATTTCTCTCTCTAAGGGAATAAATTTTAGGAAAGTGAAAAAGTGATTCGTTGGATTGAAAACATGCATGCACCACCCTGTAACTATTATATTTGTAGTTTTTTCTATCTATAGTAATATAAGGTTTTCTTTGATCTTGTGCATTCTATGCTTACTGACATTGGTGTTTCCACCTTACTCCCGAGACCTGCGCTTTATTCTCTTTTCACCTCCCTATAAAGGTCACTGGGAATATCCTATTCCCTTGTATTTTGGTCAGTATTCTACACTATGTAATCGACATGTATTCTTGATTTTATCTAAATCTTTTCCCCTGCAAATTCTATGTGCCCAGAATTCTCTCTATATCCTTGGTTCTTTACCAACGAGATTCTTTGGGCATGCCGGTGTTGGAAACATGTTTTAGTCATCTTAAAAGAAAACTCCTCCAATTTCCATTCTCCTATTATCACTTGTAAGCTCGAATCGATGCCCTATTGAGTGAGAAAATTCTCATTAGAACTTGTACTTTTGTAAATCATATGTGGGTCATTTTTTTGAGACTTATGCATGCATTAATCTTCCATGGCACGTATTCTCCTTGCATGGTGTGTATTCTTTCCCTTTGTCATGGCATGGGAGTAATTTCCGTTTACTAAGACTTTGTATGCTAAACTAGTGATTATGCTTGGGTTCTATGATGTACATGTGCTGTTGCAACAACTAGTTTGTTATTTAATATAGTGAAAACTGAATAGCCTTAGTTTTATATATGAACATTATAATATGTATTAGTTGCATTTATATTGTAATTAGTAGTTACAAGAAGGTTATAATATTTTCAAAAGGAAAGATCATAGATTCATTTAGTTATAAATCTGACGTTTATTAGTGACAATGTATAAACTATTTTAACTTATAGCTCACATTGATTTAATGGTGATGTATATATATACATATATATAATTGTAAATAATTTAATGATGACCATGCTATCTTTGATTGAATTGACATTTCTTAAAATTTTGATTTAGATGTATATGGCTTTTAAAATTGTGAATTAATGGACTATTATTTTTAGCCATTCTTTTATTTGATTCGATATCAAGAAAGTCTTTGTGGAAGAATAATTTTTTTACAATAAAGAGCTCTTAAATGAATCGTTTAATTTATTTAAGTCATGAAGATTTGATCATTGTGCATGATAGGTGATAAATATTTGTTTACATATATGAGTGCACTTTTGTGTTATTGAGTTCTTTTACTTCCAGAGGCTAGTGGGTTGATTTGAGATATGAGCTTCTAATATTTGTTCATTGATGTTTTAAATACCTTGATCTATTTTGGGACTCAACCATGCGAGAGTTATTTTTCACCTTAGAGGTGTTTGAATTATTCAATGATTGGGACATGAAAGAGATATGTTTGATTATGGTGTTGTATACACATGTTGGCAGACCTTGATATTGTGATGTTGCATCATGTTTAAAGGAAGAGTGGCTTGCGATAGGGGCCAGAACCCTAAGTGGTTGCCAAGGTAACCTATCATGGGTTTTTGTAATCTAAAGAAAACCTATCTAATGTACTAGGGGTTGGGTAGTATTTAACATTAATTCAGATAATTGTATGCCTCACCTAGCGCCTTAATGCTCGTTTAGATTAAGGGTAGGTTGAGAAGGCCTGGAATGGCTTGTCATCTACCTTGTCTTCCTGAAAGTTAATTTGATGCCACATGAGTTTGTCTAAGGGTCGGGAATCGGTAGAGACTACTAGGGTAACTTTGCATGAGGGCCAGTAGTTTAGGAAGATTCACCAGGGTAACCTAGAATAGCTATGTGATGACACTATGTCCTGAAGAATGTTTGTAGTCTCTTTTGTTGAGTCACTTGTGTTACTATTGTTGCCTTTGGAGTTTGTTAGTGATCATATAATTTAGATACTGTCATTTTGTTATATGTTTGTCAACCATGTTATGTGATGTCTATTCTCTGTTGTTTTTTTTTTTTTGAGGACCTGTCATTATCTCCTAGCACGAAGGGAGTGGACCTTCGGGTTTCACGTGGTTGGAAGGAAACCATGCTATAACTTCATTGGATACTCTTATAGATGATATTATACTTGTAGCTAGTTCTTGTTACTTCATTGATCGTGACAATGGATGTAGAACGTGTTCATGAACATGAATGTTGGATATGATGTGATCATTATCCTCTTTTGTATATTTACCTCATGTATATGAGTGTACTCATTGTATCATCATTATGATGTATTGAGATTTATTAAAATATCACATGATGTAATCTGGATACATTTGTAATTTGATAGTATAAAGTTTTGAAACTAGATCATTCATGGATTTAAATTGTACTTATGTTTTATGATATGATGTGTTGATCTTATTTATAATGTTTATGTAATGTTGTCTTGGAATCGTTAAGATAGTTATGTAATTAAATCTTTTTAAAAAATAAAATTATTTGGTTAATTTGTTATTTACGCTTTGTTTTAATGGAAACCATGGCAATGCATTACACTCAACTAGGTTTCGCAGGTGATCCTTGATTATTGCTTCCTTCATAGACTTGGTTGACAACATGTAGACTCAGGTCATTCACATAGTAACCCTTATGATTTAATTTCTCCTCCCTTTATATCTGTTGTCAATCAGATATTCACCCTTTGTCAAATTTGTAAAAATCAGACTATTTTTTGAAACATGGAACCTCCTTTCAGATGTGGGTGATCTTCTGTGAAAAGAGAATTTCCAAAGTGAGCCGGTTCTTCGAATGACAAACCTATTCTAAATATTTTTTTGGAAAAAGGATAGAGGAGGATTACTAAAATTAAAACCTATGACTTAAAATGATTTTTTAGAATTTAACGGTGACTAAATGATGACTTTGGTGTTTTTCCCACAAACAATTTTCAAAAAACCACAATATCTCACAACCTCTCATGAACAATTAACACATAAATAATTTGCATGAAGATTTAACTTTAAATACAACATGCAACATGTATCCTTGGACTCTTTGCATCAAGAATTATAGTCTTAGGACATAACAAGGATTCTGTAAACAGAAATCACAATATAACATCAAACTAAAACTCCAAGTAGACACAAAAATGAGAAATAGGAATGTTGTTTTATTCAACTGTAAGAGTATGCCCAAAATCTGAAACCGAGTACAAAGGAATTTTACAAGCTCCAAAATGTGTGAGAGCAAGAAACTAAAATCTGAACTAGAAAAACACTAATTTTTTCACAAGATATATCTCCCAAACCCTAATTCGATTTCTAGAAGAAAGCTCAAGGAAAGGTATAAAAAAACTACCCCAAAAGTATGCACAAAAGCGGAAAAAATCACACTTTTGCATGTACATACTAAAAAACTCCTCAAAAAAGGTCAAATATTCTTTTAAAGCAAAAAAAAACACCTTATCTCTCCATCAGGAAGCTCAAATTCGACCAATGAAAGACCACTCACAAATCTGCTAAAAATAGCAAAGAGATAAAACAACTTGTTTTATTATTGCTTTACATAGCTTGCATATTCTAAATCTCCTCAATTTGATTAACTTTTTACAACTAAAAATTTTGAAATCTTTTGCAAAAAATCACAACCTTATTTCTCCATTTACAATACTTGATTTTCTTAAAAAATCATAAAAATACAAGGCATATCTCTTCTCCATATCTCCTTTCCCTTTGAAAACAATTCCCCAATCTACAATTGGTTTCTAAAAAACAATCAAAAACAAATAATAAAGGCACGAATATTTGAATTGATTTCTTTAAAATCAATAAAAAATATAATCTAAGGCATATGCAAAATAAAAGCAAAGCTTTTATCGACCACCATGGGTATTTTTATTGGGCTTTGAAATTTTATTTCAAAATGCATAAGGCATGGGAATCGACCTTCACTATGAATTGGGACTTAGAGATAAATGTTTAAAAAAAAATGCCTAAATCATGGCATAAAGTGATCGGCCCCCATGGTATTAACTTGGCTTTGAAATTTTTAAAACTTAAGGGAAAAATTCCCTTGGCCGACCTAGGTCTTTGAGAAACTATAAAACAAAACTACCATTCCTCCTATTTTTTCACATCATTTGGACTTGAAAAGTTTTCCTTCTACTATGAAGAGTGCCACCACCATGAGAGCTAGGGTTTCATTTGGATGAGGGGAATTCAAGCCTCCATGCTCATTGTATTCTGTTGATTCCTCCATGGTTCTAAAGGTAAGCTCGTTCGTAGACTTTCTGTGGGCTTTACTGGAACTTTTGATATGTTTTTTGGGTCATTTTCTGGCCTTGAGGCCGTAGCTAGTATACTTCTGATGGCTTTTGATATTTTTTCTTTATTTTCTATTTCCCTCCTCCTTTATGAGGCACCATAAGCGTGAGCTCGACCTTGCATATGGAAGCTGTGTGAGAGCTTGGTTGCAGCCTACTTGGGCTTCTACAGGCACACATGGTAAGCTTTCACTCTCTTTTTATTTTTTGTTGAAAAACTAAAGCTTATAAAAGCTTGTCTCTACAAGAAATTATGATTTCTTTTAAAAGAAAAGAAGTCCAACACATAGTCTGTGCCATATACTTGATTATAGATTTTTACAAGGGATCTCTTGCATTATAACTATTGTGTGCTTCAGGTATTTCTTGATTTTGATGGAAAATTGAAAAAAACTTTCTCCTTCTGTGAAATAGTAGACTACTTGAAAAGAGCCAAAAGCTCCCTCCGCACCGTGGCCATGTAGACTTGAAAGGACATTCTGAAACTTTTTGGGCTCGACCCATGTGGATATCTCTCCTTCTTTTGTAATTTTTTTCAAAACCCCTACATGGGTAAATGATATTTTGAAGAAAATGCATTTCTTTTGCTTCCTGTTGAAAACCCCATGTGCGTATTCTTGAGAATTGTAAAAAATTGGGTAAATATGCATTTTAGATAAAAACCCATTTGGGTTCACTTAATTTTGAAAGGAATCCACTTATTTTTGTACTTAATGCAAAAACCCAACATGCGTACTCAATATTTTTTGAAGAAAATTGTCTATTTCTTATTAGAGCTCGACCCATCATGGCATTTCATTTTCATTTTTTATTTTTGTGTAAAACCCCTTATATGGGTAAAAGGTGTTCTAGAAGAAGACTGCATTTTGATTTGAAATTCTTTCATGGCATTTTGTATTTCAAACACAACTGTATTTAGTTCAAAAACCCAATGTGGGTATCTCTGAAACTTGGAAGAAATTGACTATTTCCTGCTCTCTGTGTAAGAATGGCTGCCCCACTCATATTTCCAGTCTACTATATTTTCCTTTGACTGAAACCCTAGCTCAAGGGTATTTGACTACCACCATTTTGATCACAGGGTTAAAACCCTAGCACTAGCATACTGAATAAAACATTATATTGTATCTTCAAAATAGTGTACTCTTGAACTGTACTTATGGGTTATAACTTGAGCAATACTTCTGAACTTAGCTATCTCAAAACACTTGCATAATTGTCACTTGATGAATGATAAATGCAGTGCAAGTTGCACTTAAGCATATGCAGAAATAACTATATTTTTCCGCTTTCAAATATAACAATATTTAAATCAGCTCCACCAATTGAGTTGTAGCAAAAAATTGGTAACATTTTGGCAATTTTCATTGAATGCTTGCTAGCTAAGCATAGATCGTTTGCCTTTGAAAACTCCATTGGGTGCAGAATCAAATATGCCCCCTCCAAAACTCAGAAAAATTGAACAGCAACACTCCAAACAACATGAAAAAAAAATGAAACAATGCAGAAAGCAAACTAGCAAGCCCTAGTGGCCAACAGAACATGTGCAGCAGCGCTTAGGGAAAGAAAACTACTAAAAATAAATGTGCGTAACACACTTATTTGCAACAACTACTCTACTTATTTACAAGATAGAACTTATCTTAGAGGAAATGCTTGAGATGGATCCCATTAATTGGGATGGACAACACCTCTCTAGTCAACTTAGAAAGTTGGAAAGCATTGTGATCCTTGCACTCCATGATCACATAAGGCCCATCCCAAATTGCATCAAATTTGGAATGTCGTCTAGGTCTTCTCTTATATTCATTCCACTTGAAGACCAGATCACCAATAATAAATTCTTGTGGTCTTTCCCTCTTATCAAAAGAGCTCTTCATTTGAGGTTGATGTATCTCAAGTTGTCTTAATGCTTCCCTTCTAGTTTCCTCAAGCTCTACCAGTTGTGCAAATCTTACTTCAAGAGGTTGTTCATTCAACAATTTCAGCTCCTTAACGAAACTGAAAGTAGGAAATTCAATAGAAACCAGTAACTTTGCCTCTTTTCCATAAGCAAGTACATAAGGAGAACAACCAGTGGTCCTTTTAGGAGTCACCCTATCAGCCCAAAGAGCTAACTTTAGCTTTTCATGCCATGTCTGTTGATTGTCCTCAACTGTCTTCTTAATTATCTGAATCAGACTCTTATTTTGTAGATTCTTCCTGACCATTCCATGCAGATAATAATTAGAAGATGTCTTCAAATAAATGTTATTCCTAACTGACCAATAAAAAATTCTTAAACTAATAAAATCCAAACCATTGTTAGAGATTATCAAATCTGGAGTACCAAATCTTGACCCTAATTCTTGATAGAAATTAAGCACATAAGTCTCATTTGCTTTTTTTAAGGCAACTACCTCAGTCCATTTGGTAAAATAATTCGTTGCGATAAGGATCCACTTATGACCTACACTTGAAGGAGGGTTGATTGGCCCAATGAAGTCTAAACCCCACTTGGAAAATGGCTTCTCCACCTGTAGGGTGCAGGGGCAGAGCTGCAAGCCTCTATTTTCTAGAAAATAAAGCACATTTTTCACATATTTTGACCCAAGCAATAACATCTTTAAATAGATCTGGCTAGTAATAACCAGCTTGCATAATTTTTAGGGTTTTTGTTCTTGTAGCAAAGTGGCCTACTGAAGGCCCATAATGAAATTCTACTAAAAGCTTATCGACTTGATCAAGCTGAATGTACCTTAACAAAACACCTTGAAAGTCTCTCCTATAAAGGATGCCACCAATAATTGCAAAAGGAATAGCCTGTAATCTATAATACCTTCTTTTTGCTCTATCTAAGCCTTCGGGGCACTCACCAGTTTGTAAATTGTACATCATTTGCTACAACCAAGTAGTAGAAGAAACTAGAATAATAACTACATCATCATTGTTTAGCACTCTATCAACAATTTCAGCTTCTTCTAAGTTGTCTTCATTTCTAGCAATCTATTCACACAAACCCTTGCCTCTAATGAGCTTAGTTACCTTAATATCCATGTCAAATTCCATTACCTTGGTAATCCAACCAACACACTTATCATTAATATCTTTGTTAACTAATAAATCCTTAACAGATGAATGAGCAACCATTAAGTGAATTTTTCAATTTGACAACATATGCCCAAAATTTTTTAGGCTTCTTACAACAACAATAACATGCTTCTCGACAGGAGAGTACTTCACCTCATAATCATGTAATACCTGGCTGAAAAATGCTACAGGTTGCTCCAAACCTTCATCGTTCTACTGGCAAAGCATAGCAGAAATAGTATCAACTCCTCCAAATGCATAAAGAATGAAATCTCTATCATAATTTGGATTAATGAGGGTAGGGGCAGCTGCAAGGGCTCCCTTGATTTTATCAAAACTTCTTTTACCCTCCTTGGTCCAACTAAAAGACATATTATTTTTAAGCATAGATGTGAGAGGTTGCAGCAAGGCTACAATATTCGGTATGGACCTCCTCACAAAATTTATTCTTCCAAGAAAGCTTTGTAATTCTTTCTTGTGAGCTGGTAAAGGTAATTCAAAAATTGTAGAGACTCTTTCAGAGTCTATAGAAATAACTTGCTTTGAAACAATATGTCCAAGGAGTTTACCTTTGTGTATACAAAATATACACTTCTTCGGATTGAGAGACACTTAGAACTCTCTATATCTCTAAAAAATATGTTCTAAATGATCAAGATGCTCATTAGCATTTATGGAAAAAATAGTAATATCATCTAAATATATCAGAACGAACTTGTTCATGAGGCCTTGAAAGGCCATGTCCATTGCTCACTGAAATTTTTCTCCAGCGTTGGATAAGCCAAAAGGAATATTTTTGTAGGCCATCATGCCCTAATTAGTCGTGAATTTTGTTTTGAACTGATCCTCTTGTTTTACTAGAATTTGGTTGTAACCTGAGTAACCATCTAGCAAAAAAATCTGTCAAAACCAAAAACTACCTGCAGAATTTTCTCCATGGAAGGAAGTGGGTAGTGGTCTTTTAGTGACACTTTATTTAAATCTCAAAAATCAACACACAATCTGATTTACCCACTTTTCTTCCTAACTGAGACTAAATTTGACACCCAAAAAGTATGCTTGATAGGAAAAATAATACCACTTTCAACTAACTTATTCAACTCAGCTTTCATAAGGTGTTCTAATTTAGGATTAAGAGGTCTTTGTTTCTGTCTTACTAGTTTTGCATCAGGTTCTAGTTCAATAGTATGTTGGGCTAGTTCTGGGTCAAAACCTTTCAAATCTTTGTACTCCCAAGCAAAAACATCACTAAATTTCTGACATAACAGAATAAATGTTTGTTGTTCTTCCTTATTACATACCTTTCCCAACTTAAGAAGCTTGCCTTTGAAGATTTTGATCACCTCATAGTGTTCTTCTTTATCAGTCAGGCTGCACTTGTCTTTCCGCACTTGGCCATCTGAGTTGAACACAGATTCCAAGGTCACCAAACCTTTTGGTAGCTTGTTTGTCTTCAACTACACTATCTAGTTATCATACTGTTGCTGCCAATTTTACTGGTTTCCATCTGCAAACTCAACTTTGGAAATTAAGAAATTTACAATTTGCTCATCGCTGTCAAAAACCTGCCAACTCACATTATTGTCAGGCATAGAGGATCTTACCACTATTTTTAGATATTGATGTGCCTCTACTTTGTGAATTTCATTTGGAATATCAAATTGGGCTCCTATGGCTGCAAGCCTATCAGTATGCTTATTTTCATTTCTAGGAACTGAAACAAATGGTAAAAGCATCAAAATCTTCTATTAAATCCCATACATGATTCTTATATTTCTTAAGGAAATCATTTTTGCAGCATTTAAATTTCTAACCTAATTTACTATTGACTCTAAATCACCATAAACTTGCAAGAATTTGATAGCTCTTTCGAGCCCAATCTAGGCCATGCACCAACACTTCGTACTCAGCTGTATTGTTTGAATAGCTGAAAGCAAATCTACAAGCTAAAAAATATTTATCACCCTCTGGTGAAATTAGCATAGCTCCACCTCCAGAACCTATACTGCTTCTCGAACCATCAAAGTAAAGCTTCCAAAGCTCATTTTCTGTTGCTGCAGATTGTTCCTCCTCTTTGCAAAGGTTAGGCATATCAAAATCAGGTCCGCGAATCATATAGACTCCTAATCCTATCTCATATGTGTGTTGAAAAGGATCAAGCTCATGATCTTTGACTACCCATTCATCTAGATTCATATTTTCTATAGGGGTGTTGCAGTCTGAGGTCATGGTTTGTTCCTCCAGTATAGGGTTGGTGTAGAGGTTAGCGTTTATAGGATTCATGGAATATGGTTCGATATGGTCTTTGGTGAGAGGCTTAGACTTTATGGTCACTTTTGTACCATACCTTGTTCTAAAAAATAGATGAGACCAATTAGAGGAAAAAAACCCACCTAGCTTGGCTATAAAATTTCTTGAGAGACAAATGGCAAAGTGTAGTGGTAAATCGATAACATGTATATTTTGATGAATAACAAAACTCAGGGATGCATGTAGGGTAAGTGCCAAGTTCCTGATTATACCACCAGTTTTAACAATAGACCCATATCACTGAACTATGCCTTTCTGGGGGTTAGGCTCATAAACCAGATCTAGCTTATCGGCCAAACTCTTAGGAATGACTAAACTACTGGCACCAAAATCAACCATACAATTATGAACAATCTTATCACCAATAATTAGACTTAAATAAAATGAGGGAGGCTTTACCTCTTTATTCTTATGTTCACTTTTAACCTCCAGATCGTTTGCAAGCACAACTTTAGCAACTCCTTGATTAGTATCATCAGAAATAGACAACTTAGCTAAAGCATCTTGCAGCAAAATTTTCTAACCTGGGATGTGCAAAGCATCTAATACATACATACTGACAGTAGCTTTCTTGAGGTGTTCAACAATATTGAAAGAAGTAAGATTTACCCTCTGCCGGTTTTTTGTGACAACAACATTATTTTGCCTCTACAAATTTGTCTTTGACTATTCCTTTCCAGGTATTTCTTGGCCTCTTTACAGAATCTGCATCTTAGGTTGCGTTGTAGCATTGACATTCAATGAAGTAATGGGCTGCTTATTGTTTGCAGGCTGTTGTTGTGAATTTCCAACTTGCTACCCCAAATCCATAGCTCTCTTTTTTGATCTGGTATTGGCCGAAATAGGAGAATTTTTTTGATCTTGGCCATTCACGCCACAAAACTCAGAACTCTACCAGTTCAACAAGGCAACTTCTACATTATCTTGTTGTTCTTTATTCTAATCAGCAACATTTTCTGAACCAACATAGTTGTTCTGGATCATTAAGGCCTGATTTATCATGCCATTAGCACACACTGACTGGTTATGGGGCTGACTGCATGGATAACACCAATTGCAATCTTGGGAAATATTATTCTGAGGCACGAGTTCCTTTGATGAACTAGTTGCATTTGGGTTGTATGGTTGGAATGGTCTTGGGTTAAAAATCCTCTTTTGGCCTTGATAATCATTCTGAAAAGCAGGCCTATTAGGTTGGTTCTGCTGATAAGTGGCTTGATAAGGTTTATGTTCCTAGCCAACTTGCTTCTTTATATTCACAAGGTCATTTATGAAGGTCTTAAGTATGCTTTTAATCTCCTAAAGTTCTTGGCTTTGGGCTAGAGCAATACTCTCTTGTGTTGCATTATGATAACCTATTGTTGGAACAAGTGGGACAACAACTAAAGGAGGTAAAGCAATAGGGGTAGGTGGTTGTATTTCAGGAAACAAAGGCATAAGAGGTCTAGGGGTTATATATACAACTTAGATGAGACAATATTTGGCTCTAATGGTGATGTCATAAGCATTAGGGAGTGTATTCCTACCCATAGATTGGGTTATGACTGAAATCTTACTTTTTAAGGCTTTTAAGTAAAATAGAAAAGCATGAGCTGGTAAAGGCTTTACCATTGTAGGAATTATGTCCTAGGTCCTCTAAAATTAATAGTTGAAATTAGCCAAGTGCTCGTGTGGTGCCCTCTGAATGGTGCTCAATTGCTCTAAGAGAGACAGGTTATCTGACTTATCAACAAAATGCTGATACAATCCATTACCTAATGCATCCCATGTCATGATTAAGTTGGATGTGAGGCCTCTGAACCATTGCAATGCTTTCCCCTTGAGTGATGCATCAAAGATTCTTAATGCGATGTTCTCTTGCGTGATGTTGTGAACCGAGCATAAGGTAGCCATGTCATGAATGTGCTCAATCAGTGTCGTGCGATCCTCCCCGGTGAAGTACGATAGGCTTCTAAGGGTTGCCACTAGGATGTCATCATGTTGAGCAATGTCTAATGGACTGCCTCCATTAAAAGGTGCAAAAGGTGCAAATGGGTGTTGTGCAAACGGGATTTCCGGTGATAAAACCAAAGAGCTGAAAATAGGTGTTGATTTTGACCTTGTAGGTGTTTCAAACAACCTCCTTGTTGCTCTGCCTCTTCTTCGTGGTGGGGACAACTGTCGGTATTTGAAAGGTGTAGAACTTAACCTAGTTTTTACTTTTCTCATGCATAGGTTGCACTAAGTCTACATACAAAATTAGGATCGAAGTCGCTAGGTATATTGAATAGGTTGCACTAAGTCTACATACAAATATAGGATCGAAGTCACTAGGTATACTGAAATGAGCTTCCAAAAGAATGAGTAACTTGCTACATACACCAACCAACAACTTAAAAAAATTAAAAACTTCTCTAAAATTGATTTTCAGGGTCCCACTGTGCGTACCAAAAATTGTTGTCAATTAGATATGCACCCTTTTTCAGATTTGTAAAAATCAAACTATATGTTGAAACATGGAAACTCCTTTCAGATGTGGTGATCTTCTGTGAAAAGAGAACCTCCAGAGTGAGTTGGTTCTTCAAATGACAAACCTATTCTAAATAATTTTCTGGAAAAAAGGATAAAGGAGGATTACTGAAATTAAAACCTATGACTTAAAATGATTTTTCAGAATTTAATGGTGACTAAATGATGACTTTGGTTTTTTTCCCACAAACATTTTTCATAAAACCACAATATGTCACAACCTCTCATGAACAATTAACGCATAAATAATTTTCATTAAGATTTGATTTTAAATACAACATGCAACCTATATCCTTGGACTCTTTGCATGAAGAATTATAGTCTTAGGACATAACAAGGATTATGTAAACATAAATCACAATATAACATCAAACTAAAACTGCTAGTAGACACATAAATGAGAAATAGGAATGTTGTTTTATTCAATTGTATGAGTATGCCCAAAATTTGAAACTGAGTACAAAGGAAGTTTACAAGCTCCAAAATGTGTGAGAGCAAGAAACTAAAATCTGAACTAGAAAAACACTAATTTTTTCACAAGCTATATCTCCAAAACCCTAATCCGAGCTCTAGAAGAAAGATCAAGGAAAGGTATCAAAAACTACCCCAAAAGTCTGCACAAAAGAAAAAAAAATCAAACTTTTGCATGTACATACTCAAAAACTCCTCAAAAAAGGTCAAATATTCTTTTAAAGCAAAAAAAAACACCTTATCTCTCCATCAAGAAGCTCAAATCCGACCAAGGAAAGACCACTCACAAATCTGCTAAAAATAGCAAAGAGATAAAACAACTTGTTTTATTCTTGCTTTACATAGCTTGAAGATTCTAAATCTCCTCAATTGGATTAATTTTTTGCAACTAAAGATTTTGAAATCTTTTGCAAAAAATCACAACCTTATTTCTCCATTTATAATACTTGATTTTCTTAAAAAATCATAAAAATACAAGGAATATCTCTTCTCCATATCTCCTTTCCCTTTGAAAAAAATTCCCCAATCTATAATTTATTTCTAAAAAACAATCAAAAACAAATAATAAAGGCATGAATATTTGAATTGATTTCTTTAAAATCAATAAAAATATAATGTAAGGCATATGCAGAATAAAAGCAAAGCTTTTATTGGCCACCATGGGTATTTTTATTTGGCTTTGAAATTTTATTTCAAAATGCATAAGGCATGGGAATCGACCTTCACTATGAATTGGGACTTAGAGATTAAATGTTTTAAAAAAATTCCTAAATAATGGCATAAAGTGATCGACCCCCATGGTATTAACTTGGCTTTGAAATTTTTAAAACTTAAGGGAAAAATTCCCTTGGCCGACCTAGGTCTTTGAGAAACCCTAAAACAAAACTACCGTTCCTTCAAGTTTTTTGCATCATTTGGACTTGAAAAGTTTTCCTTCTGCTATGAAGAGCACCACCACCATGAGAGCTAGGGTTTCATTTGGATGAGGGGAATTTTTGCTTCCATGCTCACTGTATTCTATTGATTCCTCCATGGTTCTAAAGGTAAGCTCGTTCTTAGCCTTTATGTGGGCTTTACTGGAACTTTTGATTTGTTTTTTGAGCTATTTTTTGGCCTTGCGGTCGCGGCTAGTATACTTCTGATGGCTTTTGATATTTTGTCTTTATTTTTTGTTTCCTTCCTCCTGTATGAGGTCCCATAAGTATGAGCTCGACCTTGCATATGGAAGTTGTGTCAAAGCTTGGTTGCAGCCTACTTGGTCTTCTACAGGCCCGCATGTTAAGCTTTTGCTCTCTCTGTTTTCTATTGAAAACCAAAGCTTATAAAAGCTTGTCTCTGCAAAAAATTATGATTTCTTTTAAAAGAAAAGAAGGCCAACTCATAGGTCGTGACATATACTTGATTATAAATTTTTACAAGATATCTCTTGCATTATAACTATTGTGTGCTTCGGGTATTTCTTGATTTTGATGGAAAATTGAAAAAACCTTTCTCCTTCTGTGAAATAGTAGACTACTTGAAAGGACATTTTGAAGCTTTCTGGGTTTGACCCATGTCGATATCTCTCCTTCTTTTGTATTTTTTGTCAAAACCCCTACATGGGTAAATGATATTTTGAAGTAAATGCATTTCTTTTGCTTTCCTATTGAAAACCCCATGTGTGTATTCTTGAAAATTATAAAAAACCAGGTAAATATGCATTTTAGATAAAACCCCATGTGGGTTCACTTAATTCTAAAAGGAATCCACTTATTTTTGTACTAAATGCAAAAACCCAACATGGGTACTCAATATTTTTTTGAAGAAAATTTGTTATTTCTTATTAGAGCTCGACCCATCATGGGATTTCATTTTCATTTTTTATTTCTGTGTAAAACCCCTTACATGGGTAAATGGTGTTCTGGAAGAAGACTGTATTTTGATTTGAAATTCTTTCATGGCATTTTGTATTTCAAACACAACTGTATTTAGTTCAAAAACCCAATGTGGGTATCTCTGAAACTTGGAAGAAATTTACTATTTCCTACTCTCTATGTAAGAATGGCTTCCCCACTCATATTTCCAGTCTACTGCATTTTCCTTTGACTGAAACCCTAGCTCAAGGGTATTTGACTACCACCATTTTGATCACAGGGCTAAAACCCGAGCACTGGCATACTAAATAAAACATTGTACTGTATCTTCAAAATAGTGTACTTTGGAACTGTACTTGTGGGTTATAACTAATTTGAAATGAACGCCACCTTTGGTTGTAAGTTGATAACCAAACATGGATAACCCATTTTTCAAGAGTACAAAAACTCCCGATTTGTGTGCATTAATCCTAGACTTAAGTCCTCATGAGTTGTAGCTTCACATCTATATATTGATTCTTCACAGTTCCTGTAGCTTTTACTTGCAGAGACTTGAAATTTATGATAACTCCAAATGGATTCCCGTACTATTCATGCATTAATGTAAAGCTTTAGTATATGGAGCACATTTCTCTTAAATGACACCATACTACACACATAAATTATTTTGAAGTTACAGATTGTCTATCTGCTCACTATCATGCACTATTGTGACTTTCATTCCTCATGTTTCTCTAGCTTACATCTTTAAAAATTTCTCTATGTTTTGTAAATCCTTTTCCATTCTAGAAATGTCTTTACATATTCAAATTCTTGTGAAATCTTCTCATATCTGTCTGCTTTGACCTTATGCAAAATACTCTTCGAAAGCATACTTGAAAAGCATAGCTGAACGATGAAAACAACCCTTAAAAGAAAGTACTTTGAGTTGCCTTCATTTTAGACACACTGATGCACAAACTCCATATGGAATACATGTGCGTTAATGATATATTACTTGAGTTGTTTACTACAATTAATGCCACAGTTGCATTTGGACAAATAACACAGTGGATTACCTAATGCTTGAAACTCTGAAGCTCTCTTCATGTTTGATTGTCCTTACATTTTTATGCTCTTCAACTTGCCACTCTTTATGCATTTTTATGCTCTATTATGTAAAAAAAAATTATGCACTTGCTCTTTTCGCAAAAGAAAAAATTGAAACTTCCACACGCTTCCTCTATTGAACAATCCTCTTTGTTGAGGCATTATGTATGCATGTTCACTATCACCATTATGACATTGTTGTACTTCTCATGAAACAAGATGCATAAAAAAAACTCATGGCAGCAAAATGCAAACCGCATAGCAATATGTTGCATTTGCAATTATGAAAATGATGCATTTCAGTTGAATTGATTGGGCTCATTTAAGTCTACTATCCACCTGTAGATTTTAGAAAAAGCATATTACTTGATTGTTATGACTGAACAATCGACTTGATGGCTTCGATGAATGAACTCTCCTTTACTCTTTTAGATGTATAGTTCAGATGAACATGATAATTGCATTCCTTCACTCAGCCCCATCTGTAATGTATAAGCGGCAGCATGCCTAGCTCTACCCTTGTGGGAGCCCATTTTTCTCCACATGCTTGGTCTTCAAAAGATAATTAGCTACATGACTTTACCTATACCTACACAAGGAAAAAAATGATGTTAGCATAAAAACAATATGTGATGATGGTGTTCTCTCTTTTCAATTCATGTGTTTGTTCCTTCCTTTAGTTGGTTCTATGCATTACAAGGATTGAAATATATCTCTATTAGTATGGCATGTGGTATAGTTCATATCCCAAGCTCTTAATTGACGTTCTTCTCAATCTTTTGCAGGTACATTCGGGAGCTAAAGTAGAATGGAGCAAGCTACGAGGCATCAACCAAAGACCAACTCAGGCAAAGACGAATATGTCCCATGTTATCTGCTTTTAAATTTTAGTTGTATATTTCCTTTCTTGTGATGAATGGAAACGGCTAAAACCATGGCTTGTGTGGATATTTAATTTTGTTCTTTCATTTCCATTCTGAAAGAAAAGCATTGAATTGCAAAGTTGAATTATCATTTGTATTATGGAAATCAAATGAAAACATGTAATGTGAATCACTTTATGAAATAAACGAAAGCATTCTATTATGCTTTATCATTTGTATATTCAGTTATGTACTCCATTTGATTTGTAAATTACTTGAGCAATACTTTTGAACTCAGCTATCTCAAAACACTTGCATAACTATCACTTGATGAATGATAAATGCAGTGCAATTTTCACTTAAGCATATGCAAAAATAACTATATTTTTCCACTTTCAAATATAACAATATTTAAATCAGCTCCACCAATTGAGCTTCAGCGAGAAATTGGTAACAATATCAAGCCTAGGGTTGAACTTTCTTTAGCATGGCTGCACAGATAGTTTCCCTAGTGGCACAATGGCAAAAGCGGGTATTGCAACTAGCTCCTTTGTTGATCTCCATTTCGTAGTTAGAGCCCCACACAAGACAGTAAATTGAATTAAGCCCATCCAAATAATGATATGAAACCCTCTAAAATATGATTATTTGATGTTCTTATGACCATATAATCCTCATTTTCTAGTGATTTCTTACCCATAGTTCAAATGGTCCCCATCATTGCATATTCTCTAAGTAAATAATGATAAGTGATAACAACATTAAAAGAGAAATTTAGATCAATTTATAAGGCACTTCATATTTCAAGGTATGGAATATTGGAATATTTCCTTGTCATTCAAGCATGCTAGGCATTCTAGTTTCATTTGGACCTTTCCCCTATGGAACACTAGCTTATTGAACACCCCATTTGGCTTCTTTATCACAACGATCATCCTTATCCTAAATGGTCTCAAAATTTGTCTACCTACTAATGTAAGTGGGTTGATGTTACATGAGTCAAGGTCATTTTATTTGGATCCGCTCTCGAATTGAAATATTTAAAGTGTGCTTCCCATCTCTCTATATTCGCTATTTTGCTCATGGGTGTGAATAATAGTACTGCCCTGATTCAGTTATCGTGTCCACCTTATGGTCGTCAAGGGGAAGTATGATATTCTTCAGCGAGTGATCTTTAATTATATCGACTGACCATCCCCCACCTTTTGTGTAACATATGTGTGAATATTTAAGACCTTTATGTCCGGCCTGGCTTAAACATCACACACTAAGCGCTGACCGCTTAGGTGGATGTCCCTTTTAACTCAACTCTGTCAGTCTGTTTAACCCAACCCTTTTTTCAGTTTCCGGTTCCGGCTGTAAAAAAAGTTTTCTGATGTGACGCGTGAGTTAGTTGGCTTTCGCTTCTGTACGGACCCATTCGCGCTGCATTTTTATGGAGAAATATCAATTTAGGTCTAGTTTATTAGTTGCCATGTTCGCAAAAAAGTGTTTGTTAAGATGATGTTTTAAAATATTTAAAATTTATACTTAGGATTTATCTAAAATTGTAAGGTTGTGTTTTAATCTTTAATTTGTTATTTAATATATATTATTTTTATTTTATTTCTTTATATAAAAATTTATTTTAATTTTAATTTAAAAAATATGAATATTTAGTATAAAAAATCATGAAATCTTTTTTTTTTTAAATTATATTAAAATTAATTTAAATATTGAAACTTGATATTTTAATATAAATTAATGTTTAAACTTTGATAAAAATAAAATTTTATTTATATTTTTAAAATTTGATTATTGATAAATAAACAATTTGATAAACAATGTTCAATTTTAAAATAAAATTTTAAATCTTATGTATGAGATTTCTAATAAATCTTCCAATTTAAAAAAAAAGTAATTCATATGAAAGTATAATTTTTTGAAATAAAATATAATTTTTTTTTTATAAAATAAATTATTGTTGATGTTGGAGAAATATTAATGTAGAGGATGTTTTAAAACATTTAAATATATAAACTTAGCATTTATTTAAAATGATAAAGGTTATATTTTAGTTTTAGTTTTTTATTTAATACATATTATTTTTATTTTATTTTTTTATAAAAATTTAAATATTTAATTATAATTTTTTAATGTGTACAAATATTTAAAATATTTAAATATTATTAAAATTTATTAAAAATAAAAAATATTTTAATGTAAAAATATATGAATATTTTAATGTAAAAATATATGAATATTTTAATATAAAAATATTAAATTTCTTAAAATGTTGTTTATATTAAATTAATTGAAATCTTTAAATTTTAATATTTATAAATTTTCATAAAAAAATATTTATAATTTATAATTTGATTAAATAATTTGATAAAAAATGTTATTTTTTTAGAACAAAAATTTAAATCTTATGTACAAGATTTCATGTAAATCTTTAAATTTTAAACTTTTCTAATATTAAAGAATATAAAACTTTTAAATAAAATACAAGTTTAATTTTCATCAAATTTCGTCTTTTAATAATTGAATACATTAAAAAATTCTTAATATATTTTAAAATGGTTATTTTAAATATATTATGATTAAAAATTTATTATATACAAAAAAATTATATAATAAATAATTTATGTTCTTCAAATTGTATTCATTGTATTATGAATATATTTTTCTTGTTAATATATTATTTATATTAATATTCTTATGAAATTAATATTTAGTTTTGATAAAAAAAAATTACTTTCTAATGATGTTAGTCATATACAAAAGACTTTTCTTTATGTTCTTTAGGTTGATTAAATCAAATGTACACACAACACTTTTCTTTTTAATTGCCATAATTCTAAGTGTTTGCATTGTCTTTATTGCCCTTGCACATCTTATCCTTACTTTTTGGTCTTTGCCACATTTGTTTCTATGTTTTTCTTGTTTCCTTCTTTTCTAATTGTTATGCATCCATGCTTGATTTTATCATGATATTTTTTATAGTTTTATGCCTATATACTCATGATCCCATCCCTCGTAATACTTATATTCTACTTTGATTACTTGATGCTAATACCTATGATGGTGTACCATGCTTAGATCTATATCACTATATTTTAGTTACGAGCCTTATCAATTTACCTCATTCGTAGATTACAATTATGTGCTCATGCTTATTTTTATAACTTATGTAGTCATATTGTGTCTCCAATTCCATGTCATTCTATTATATTGTGAGACATCGTTCTTCCTCCATATTTTGTGTTCACTATATTGTCCTATCATGATTCTAGAGACACCCTTTTATATTGGGGGCATCTAATTTTCTCCATTATGTTGTCTTCATCTTATAGAAAGCATGAACTATTTGTTATGTAATTTTTTATATCTAATATTTTTTTTACCTTCATATATTTAAAATATATCTTTTCAAATGCATTCACTTATTAATTCATAATTAAAAATATTTTTATCCAACATTTATTATTCTTTCATATTAAAAATTTAATAATTTATATTTTATTTTAAGAAGTTAATGATTTTTTTAATCAAATATCTTGATTTATTATTATTCAAATTAAAAATTTAGAAATTAAAAAATAATTTTATCAAAATTTACAATATTAATTTATATTAAACATATCAACATTTTAATATTCAAATTAAATTAATAGAAACAATTTTTTAGAAGACTATAATATTTCAATATTAAATATTTAAATATTTTTACATTGGAATAAAAATCAATTAACCAAAATAACATCAACAAAATCTTGTGTGTATTCCACTTGATTGATTTAAACAAGGTCGTGATTGTGAAGTTCTTGTCAAATGTTGTGAGGTTAGTTTTGTTCTTTGATTTGTATTAATTTAAATAGTTGTGTTTAAGTAATAAGATATAGAGTATGTTTTATTATACAAAATGAAATTTGCTTGTTAGATATATTGCATGTGTTGCGATTTTCTAAGTATATGGTACATGATTTTTAGAATGCTAACACAATTTATCATATAGCCAAAAATTGAAAAAGTAGAATTTGTACTTGCCTGAATCCAGTGCAATAGTTTTTTCCTTCCAGTTGTGAAGTCATTGTTCTTATGTTTGAAAAATGCAAGATAAAATATTTCAACAAAAGGAGCATATGTAAGAAAATTTACATATGTTTTGTGCAATATCGCCTTGTTATGAAAGCAATAAATACAAAAGGATAAAGGATCTCTAGAAAAAATTGGTAAACTACTTCAACTTAAAATCCATGGTTTTAACTCATGAACAAAACTTATTAAATTCATACCATCTATGTGATCCATTAATCCCACTAGTTGTTCATTAGAAAAAGAATAACAAAGCAAAGAGCACACAACAATGTAGGAGGGATGAAGATTGTGTTCTCAATGAAATTCATATATTGTTTCTTATTCATGAACCCCAACACCATCGTATCTTTGCATATTTGAGCTCAGTAGAAGCTATAAGTCCTCATTTCCTTATTAGAGGTTTCCAATCTTGGTGTTCATTGTTTTGGATTTGTGCAATGTTATTTGTCTATGTTAATTGTTTAAGCACATAATTGTGGAATAATATGAGGTAAAACAACTTTTTCAAGCACCATATTGAACACTTTGCAAATAAAACTAATCTAATAGTCACAAGTCGGTGAATTAGCTCTCTTGATTTAGTTTTATAGATCACCAGTCCCAAACCCTTTCTTGTCTTTTAAAGATTAGTGAGTTCACTTTTAGGGCTTTTCTATATTCACATAAATGGGAGACAAGGACTACATAGATTAGCTATCATTTAACTAACTAATTCCATCAAATTCCAAAATCTAGAAAAATAGATATATGTGTAGAAACAACTCATGTCTTGCTAATTACTTTGGGAATATTTGAGACTAGATTTCATCCAAAGAACTGAAGAGAAGCATAAGACCCTATTTCAGGAAAGTAGACCATAAGCCTCTCCACCAAGCAATGGACACAACTAAGACTTGGCTTTTTAATTGATTTAATAACTATGAACTTATAACTTGAAAGTAAGACCTATCAGATAAAAATTTATGAAATCAAAGCAGCACAAGTGATTCCAAATCAGTGATATTCTAACTAAGAAAGATTGAAATATGATAAATCTTCATAGCCCACTCCAATTAGGGATAGAGTACACTATTGTAAGCCTTGGATCTGCAACTATGTAAGAAGTATCTCACATCTCAAGACTCTCTTTTAACCATAAAATGTTAACCAAATTGAAAGAATTCTCAAATTTAGAAAGATCTTGGATAGCTGAATGATATTTATCTTTTCCAACACATTCATTTTAGATTCAACTAGTAAGAATTGGGCTTGGCAGTTAATTTCTATAGATGAAATTACCTTCTAATGCATGAAGAGGGGACATAAGAAGATTGCTTATTATGTTCAATTCCATTGACAAAATAATATCAACAATTGTGTATTATCCTTATCAATGAAATCTCATTAGCTGGAGGAAGAATGTTACACTGCATCTAGATAAAATGTTGTGTGATGTAATGCAAATGCCTACTAAATTTTTTGGTGGTTTAGACATTATTTTAATTTTTTTTTTCCTTTTCTTGCAATTGCCCCTAATTTGACAAGTTTTTTATTGGCCAAAATTTGGCCACACTAGACACAATGGTCCACTTTATTTTGTGCCAAAATATTAAAAAAGAGTAAGTCGTTTGCAATATATATCAGAGATGTGTCAACAAAAAGCTAAAATAGTTTGATTTCAAAATATTCAAATTGGATAAAATAAAAATTTGTGGAAAATTATAAATGAAAGTACATGGAAATCTTTTCATGAGGAAACAAAGCCTCCACTTCTTGAACACCACCAACTAGTTGACCTTCAAAGAATGCCTCAAATTTAAGATCTCTAGGCTATATATAGAATAAGGCTTGTAACGGAAGAAAGTCCCTTATTGCTTTTTTTTTAATTTGTTTTTCTTTAGTGAGTACACAAATATTTTAAATCTACTTTATAATATTCAATACTTTCTTTGCATTTTATTTAAGTTATTTTTTAGCCAATAAAGATTTTTATTTAGATCATTATTTGCAACTATTTTAAAAAAGTTTTTATAATAATTATTTTTAACTTTGCTATAATCATTGTACTTCCAATATCAAGGATTAAGTGGATGATAAACTGCCACAACAAAAGCCAATAAAATTATAAAACAAAAATATTATGCTCACCTCCAAAGTCGTCTTCATTGCCTCAATTAAATATCACACATTTTATCATTAGAAAAATTCTATAATTAATGATAATAAAATTATAAATTTTGATTGGCTCAAATATACAATATTAACCACTAATTACTTACTATAATAATAATCTAAAAATAAGTAGACCTATATTTATTTAATTATCTTTTGTAAGTGAGATGTTAAAAAATATTTGGTGAGTTTAATTTTACCTTTCACCAAATTTAGGAGTTTTATGAATGACATTATTGTTTCATAAAAGATAAATGATTTCTACAAAACTTTATATCCAATACTTTCTTGGCATTTTATTAGGTTATCTTTTAGTCAATAAAGATTTTTATTATTTATATCGTTATTTGTAATGTTTTTGAATTTCTTTTATAATGAATAAATAAAATTATCATTTTTGATTGGGTCAAATATACAATATTAACCACTAATTACTTAGTATAATAATAATCTAAAAATAAAAATATATAAATTTCTATATTTATTTAATTATCTTTTGCACTCTAAGTGAGATGTTAAAAAATATTTGATGAGTTTAATTTTACCTTTTACCAAATTTAGGAGTTTTATGAATGGCATTTTTCTTTCATAAAAAGTAAATAATTTTTACAAAACTTTATATCCAATACTTTCTTTACATTTTACTTAGGTCATCTTTTAGTCAATAAATATTTTTATTATTCATATCGTTATTTGTATTTTTTTTATAATAAATTTATTTTAACTTTACTATAATCATTGTACTTTTGACTATCATGCATTAAATGACAGTTTACAATATTAACCACTAATTACTTACTATAATAATAATCCAAAAATAAAAATATATACATATCTATATTTATTTAACTATCTTTTGCACTCTAAGCCATATGTTAAAAAAATAATTAATGAGTTTAATTTTATCTTTCACCAAATTTAGGAGTTTTATGAATGACATTTTTGTTTCATAAAAAGTAAATGATTTTTTACTAAACTTTATATCTAATACTTTCTTTGCATTTTACTTAGGTTATCTTTTAGTTAATAAAGAATTTATAGTTTTAGGAATAAATTTATTTTAACTTTACTATAATCATTATACTTCTCAATATCATGCATTAAATGGTAGTTTACAATATTAATCACTAACTACTTACTATAATAATTATCTAAGAGAAAATATATAAATGTTTATATTTATTTAATTATCTTTTACATTGTAAGTGAGATGTTAAAAAAATATTTGATGAGTTTAATTTTAACTTTGACCAAATTTAGGAGTTTTATGAATGATATTTTTGTTTCATAAAAAGTAAATGTTTTTAACTTTATATCCAATACTTTCTTTGCATTTTACTTAGGTTATCTTTTAGTCAATATAGATTTTAGTTATTTATATCATTATTTGTAACTTCTTTTGAAATATTTTTATAATAAATTTATTTTAACTTTACTATAATTATTGTACTTCCAAATATCATGCATTAAATGAGGATAAACTGCCTCAACAAAAGCTAATAAAATTGTAAAATAAAAAGATTACGTTTACTTCAATTTTTTTTATAATAAATTTATTTTAACTTTACTATAATCATTGTACTTCAGAATATCATGCATTAAATGGCAGAGATTATGTTCACTTCCACAAAAGTTGTTCTCATTGCCTTAGTTTTTTTGGTCAATGATATTTGACAAAAATGATTTTGAAAATTATAAAAGTTAAATATCACACATTTTGCATTAGAAAAAAATAAATATAATGAATGAAAATAAAATTATCAATTTTGATTTGCTCAAATATACAATATTAGTCACTAGTTATAGTCTTGGCCTTGGCTATAATTCCATGGGAGGAACTAATAATGTTAAGAGAAGTGTTTTGTACATTTAATTTAATCAATCAAAATAGCATAAAGAAAAGTATTTAGTATATGACTAATATGATTAGAATATTAACATAATTAAAATATTAATTAGAAAAATGATATTCAAAATACAATGAATACAATTTGAAGAATATGCATTATTTGTTATGTGATTTTTTATGTATAATATAAATATTTTTAAATACACTAAAAATATTTTGAATGAATTAGTTATTAAAATACAAAATTTAATAAAATTAAATACATTCAACTATTAAAATAAAAAATTATTAAAAAAAATATTATATTTTATTTCAAAAAAGTATACTTACATATTATTATTATTTTTTAAAAAATTGAAAGATCTACTAGAAATCTTATACACAAGATTTAAAATTTTATTTTAAAATTGAACATTGCTTATTAAATTGTTTATTTATCAATAATCAAATTTAAAAAATATAAATAAACTTTTATTTTTATCAAAGTTTAAACATTAATTTATATTAAAATATCAAGTTTTACTATTTAAATTAATTTTAATATAATTTTTTAAAAAAGATTTCAATATTTTTTTATACTAAATATTCATATTTTTTAAATTAAAATAAAAATTTCAATTTTTAATTAATTTTTTTATGTAAAAGGATTAAATATAAATAATATATATTAAATAACAAATTAAAGATTAAAATACAACCTTATGATTTTAAATAAATCTTAAATATTAATTTTAAATATTTTAAAACATCATCTTTCAAACACTTTTTTTGCGAACATGGCAACTAATAAAGCAGACCACATTGGTATTTCTCCGCCAATGGTAGTCCACTCTCTGAGACCTCCGTACAGAAGCGAAAGCCAACTAACTCACGCGTCACATCAGAAAACTTTTTTTACAGCCGGAACCGGAAACTGAAAAAAGGGTTGGGTTAAACAGACTGACAGAGTTGAGTTAAAAGGGACATCCACCTAAGCGGTCAGCGCTTAGTGTGTGATGTTTAAGCCAGGCCTTTATGTCCTGCGGATGGATAGTGCGGGGAAGTATGATATTCTTCAGCGAGTGATCTTTAATTATATCGACTGACCATCCCCCACCTTTTGTGTAACATATGTGTGAATATTTAAGACCTTTATGTCCTGCGGATGGATAGTGCGGGGACCCCATATAAGAACGTCATTCTATGGAACCTTAATGCCTTCATCAATCATGTCACACCATTTATCATTATCAACCCCCCTCACGCGGACTCTAAACAACTTCTCACGTCATTTCCATTATTATCTAGAGATTTGATATCATTGATCAAGAGTAGGTATAAAGAGACGACATCCTGTGGAAATGGTTGGAGAACAATGCGAGGAAATTGGTGTGGGCCATTGAAGCAAGAACACCGTAGAGAAGGTGACATTGTGAAAGTGGTCGTCCTAGCTGTGGAACCCACAAGTAGAGGTTTCATCCCACAAACATCATGGAGACGGTGGCATTGCTTTACCCCTTCAGTAGTTTGTAAACAATGACAAGGTATTTTGATTATTTTATCATTTCAACAACTCAAAATTCTCGTGCCTCAGCTAATTTTGATATGTTAACCACCATCTTCATTTATTGGTGTCATCGTCCTCTAGTCTACCACGTGACCCATCTAATTAATCACCTTCCTTCAAGCTATAACATCATGCGGGAATGACGAAAGCTTACACCATTCACAAAGAG
>VDFB02000363.1:59199901-59240991 GCA_007258455.2 Sequoia sempervirens | reverse complement strand
CAAGAATAAAATAATTATTATCATTGTGTAATATGATGCATGGATTGTTGAAACAACTTAAAAAATCTACACATGAAAAGGTGTAGATGAACAACCAAACATAGAAATAATAAAAGTGGGCTCACCTATAATTTCATTATGACATAAAAAATCCTCCATAAGAAAATTTATAATTTAAGAGGTTGGTTTGTAGAAATTGGGAAATTAAGTGGGAAGAAATAAGGAAAAGAGAGTTAAAGTTGGTAACTCTATTATCTTTATCTCTCTATAATTTCTAGGCAACTTCTAGGCAAATAAAAGAGATAACTTAGGCAATAAAGATATCCATCTCTAGATTGTCATAATGACAAGGAAAATAGAATAAAAGCTGGTCATCTTTTTTGCCTTTATCTCTCCAATAATTTCTAGGAAACTTCCATACAAAGCAAAGAGTTGGTATCTTTATTGCTTTTATCTCTCTCCAATAACTTCTAGGCTACTTCTTGGCTAAAAACAAGGGATAGATACATGCAACGTGCCTAGAAGTTAATGGAGAGAGATAAAGACAATAATTAAAGATTCCAACCCTTTTCTTTGATCGTATTTCTCTCTCTCCCTCTTAATATCTAGACAACTCCTTGACAAAGAAAATAGATAAAGACAATAAAGATATTTGTCTTTATCTCTTTCTAGTAGTTTCTAGGCTTCCCCTTGACAAAGAAAAGAGATAAAGACATGAATAGATGTCTCTATAATTTGTTGTACAACTCTTGTAATTTGTCTTTTTTGGTTGGTTTTTTGGGTCACAATAGATGTATTTTTAGCTGGCTATGTCATTTCTCTCTCTCTTCCCCCTCCACCTCCCGCCCCCTCTTAATTTCTAGGCAACTACTTGACAAAGAAAAGAGATAAAGACAACAAAGATATTTGTCTTGATCTCTTTCGAGTAGTTTCTAGGCATCTCCTTGACAAAGAAAAGAGACAAAGACACTAAATATATGTCTATAATTTGTTGTACAACTCTTGTAATTTGTCTTTTTTGATTGATTTTTTGATCAAGGTGGGTGTCTTTTTAGCTGACTATGCACTTCAATGACTTTTCATTAGCTAACTATGTACTTCAACGACTTTTAATAACTTCATTCTTGTAATTTCTTATTACTTTGATCAATACAAAAAAAATGTCTTTATCTTTGTCTAAATTATCATAATGTCAAAGAAAAAAAGAATGTGATACCTTTATTATCTTTTATCTCTCTCTAATAATTTCTAACAACCTTTTGGATAATTCACTTCCTTTTCATTGTTTCTTCCCACCGAAATTCTGAATTTATAAGACCAACCTCTTTGACTACAAATTTCTCAGTTTTTATATCATAATGACACGGTAGTCGTGCCCATTTTCATTCTTTCCGTGTTTAGTTGTCTGTCTTCACCTTTTCATTTGCGGAATCCCGAGGATGGAAGTGGGACTATTCCAGGAGTCGCCAAGATTATCTCGACAGGACTAGTTTCTTTTATAAATTTAATTTAATTTTAAAATGTATTTCTACTTATTTTTTTTATGTTTTTTAATTTTATTAATTATTTAATTACTAAAAATAAATAATACATATACTTTCATATAGTATTTTTAGTTTTAAATTTTTATTTTTTTTAAAAAAATTTATCTATAGGGTTTTAGTTTTAAATTGTTATATAAAAATTATAGTCTAATTTTATAATTTATCTTATTTTTAATACTTTTAATTTATTAACTAGCTTAGATATCTTATATATATCTATCTAAAATATGCCGAGAGATATCAATCTCGAGGCACCTATTTTAAATTGTTATTGAGAATATATAGGCACCTCAAGACTGATATCTTTCAACGTATTATATATATATATATATATATATATATATAAGATATCTAAGCTAGTAGCATCTGCAACGCTCAATGTAAAATAATAATTTATCACATATTTTGTTTTGAATAAAGAATTATAATACTTTACAAATCATGATTCATATCATATTTATTCAAATGCACAAAGAGATGTGTACAATAAGAATTCATAATGAATGAGACAATTCATCTTTTATACCAAAAAATTAATATCAATATTAATAGAAGAGTTAACTTGAAAAATATATACATCACATAAAAATGTTATGTTTCTGAGGGTGATTTTGCAAAGATGCTGTTTCCATAACAATCTATGTAATGGTGGTGAGATTAGAATTCATCTAAAGACTTAACATTGATAGCAGCAAATGTTAATCACGCTTGCCAGTGCTATATCAAGTGTTGCGGAAGAAGTGTCCTTGTGATTTTACATTAGTTATTTAATTTCACCAGCCAATCGCTGGGAATTGGTATTGTGACCGGGCCAGTGGGAATGGTACGGAGATGCATCTTCAAAAGGAATTCTAGAGTAATTATCAAATTCAACCATAACATATGTAGGTGGATCTGGGGGGCCACATCCAAGTTTGTATATGATATTTCTAATGTATCCTAAAGCTCCATTCACAATACATACTTCTATCCATAAACTTGATGTTAACATGACCCTTGCATCCTTTGAAATTAATAATTCAACATCGAATTCATCATTTTGACCTTCTACTCGATTATCACTACCTTCTTTGGTTGCAATGCTATGGGCTATTGGTCTTCTTGATGAATGTAACTTTTTTCTGTTATGGCTATGTACATTATCATTTGTTGCAAATAGATGAATATTATTATCAAACTCCTCCTTAATTGTTGGATGTAATGAAGCATTTGTTCTTGTCATGAGTAATTTTCAATCATCTATGGTAGGATGTGCATCTCTAATATTTGTGAATAATTGGCGAAACCTTTTTTGGTCTTCACTTTCACCTTCTTGTCTGAACACCTTATCCAAAGTAACAACTATCTTAAACTCTTCCTATAATAGTTTTGTACGTACATTACTATCATAAGGTGGTTTGTCACTTACAGGAGGTAGTTGTCCCACATCCCCCACCAAAATGATTGATCTTCAACCAAAACTCATGTTTGATTTTTCAGGATAAGCCTGGCGTAGTCTTGAATCAATATTTTGTAACAAATTTTGTCCAATAAAACTCATTTCATCAATTAATATGTATTTTATATGTTGAATTTATTCTTGAAGACTTGTAAGCTTTGTTCCTTCTAATTCAACAAAATATGCAATAGGTATTGTTAAAGTTGAATGAATTATTGATGCACCAATGTTAAAGGTTGCAACTCCAGTTGGTGCTATTAATAGGAAGGGAGAAGACACGTTGTTGCATGAAGAGGCATGGGTTGAAACAATCAGAAATTGCTGGTTTCTTTGCTTAGGACTGTTCTGGAGTATCAGCATGTATGGTGGCATGACATTATCCACATTGATTATAATGTGACATGGCAACTCAAGTGTTTTTTTGCTTGTACCTAATGTTTCAACCTTGATGTAGTTGACAACGTATCATCCAATTATCGATAAGCCATTTCTTTTCCTTAATATTGATAAAGTTATTGCCATTATTACAATATTAATCTTCTCGCCAATCAAATCCTTTCTTCATCTTTTACATTCAGTTAGTTATTCGAACATTTGTCTCATATGGTTTAGCATATTCTCTCCCTTTGTTCTCTTTCTTGCTCTTCAATTTGTAAAATCCTTATACTCTAACATTACGTAAGCCATTTGTTCACGTTGTTGTCTCATATAATTTCAAGCATATTCTCTTTGATGCTCTCTTTGTTGCTCTTCATTTTGAAAACTTGTCCTTAGACGATGAGGCATCCTACAAATTTTAATAAAAATTATTAAATCTATAAAATTACATTAATAATTCGTAAAGACACTTAATGATGTAATTTAATGGTTCATAGGTATATAAATAATTTTATCAATAGTATAAATATATAAGAAAGAATTGTTAAAAAACATGAAATACATATTACATCAAAAGTATTTTTGAGTAGTGATATTTGACATTTTCTGTTATTATATATCATATTAATATTACTTTTAATTTAATTTTTACTCTCTTCCTTCTTTCAAACAACCTCAGAAAAATGTTACCAACAATTAAAATTTGAAACTTTTCATACTGTAATTATAAGAGCTCAAGTCAACAGATTAGAAAATAACTATTAAGTTTGATTAAAATAACAAAATAATAATTCAAACTTTTACAAACCATTTTAAAGAAATTCAAAAAAAAAAAAAAAAAACTACAAATATTTATAACTCTTATATATGAAATTTGATTCTTATATAAAAAAAAGTGTAAATTTATTAATAACATATGAAATTTGATTAAATTTTTTAAAAAGTAAATTACAAATATTTATAACTTTTATATATGAAATTTGATTCTTATATAAGAAAAAGTGTAAATTTATTAAAAATATTAAAGAAGCTTTATTAAAATTTACTTAATTTTATGAGTTTAGTTTTTAAATTTATCATTTAATTTATTGAGTTCACATTATAAATTTTATGAGTTCACATTATATGATATGATACCAATTTTATGAGTTCACATTATAAATTTACCTTTTTCACATTTTCTTTTACCTATCAAAATTTACCGTATCATATCAAGTACTATATAATTTTATGAGTTCACATTATAAATTTACCTTTTTCACTTTGAATTTACCTTAATTTACCTTAATGTAGAATACAAAGAATTTACCTTAATTTATCACATTATAAAACTTAACCATATCATATCAAAATTAAATAATTTACTATTGCATGTGAAACATTAATTTATGTTTAATAAATTCATTAAACAAAGATAATTGAAGAAACCAAATTAGGCTTAATAGGTTTAGTTTTATCATTTTATGTTTTTAATTCCTGTAAAAATGACTTACTTTTTTTCACTTGTAGTATATATTAGCACCACTTTTGTATTTATTCACACTTATTTGCACCACTTTGTATCTGTGGTAATAATTCATTTTTGAATCAACACATTCATTTTTTTTACTTGCTATGTATATTAGTTCAAAAAGTTATGACTATTCAAAAATATATCATATTTAATAAAAAATCTTTAGTTGTCAGCTCTTAATTTGTTTAAGTTAACATTTTTTTTAACACGATCACACTCAATCCATGCTATCACTGTAGGTTACACCTCTCGGTGTAATTATTTAAATGAAATTTATACCTTCAATCAACAATTTTATTCTCTAAATTTGTTGTATTATTATTCAGTTTAAATTTGTTTATTTCAAATTATATTTGAACCCATCTTCCAAAAAGATATATTAAACTTTTATTGGTTTTGAAACTACTTTATTATTAAATTATCAAATACTCATTTTTAATATTATAGTAGTTTTTTATAGTAATTAATAAGTTACTTTACTCACCCTAATAATTTAACATTATTTTGTACTTCTTTCTAGTTGGTTGCTACTAAGACTAGTCATTTCAACTTCAAAGATCTACTAAAGAGAGTGGTGAAGGATGTGATTGAAATACTCCATTTTTACTAGAGAGAAATTTAGCATGATAGAAGGTTTGTCACAAACAAGACATATTCTCAGTTAGATTGAGAATATTTATGAGCTCATATAGATGGGATTATCTTAAGTGTTATGAGTTTTTTATTTCATTAATTATGTTTGAAAACACTATATTTGACATTATGCATAAGAGAAAATTTCAGATATCTTCACCAAACCCCTAACTAAAACCAAGTTCCTTCATTTGTCAGCTTTTTTGGGGGTGCAATGGGTTTCCTCTTTGGACAAGGCTTCTTATTCCTTCATTTTTTCTCTCTATTATGAGTGTACTTCCTTTTTTGTGTGGGGAGCTTCTCTTTGGGGGTATATCTTTGTACTTAGGTACCTCATTAGACTTCATTTATTGGGACCCATCTTTTCACCTATGTGTAAAAGATCATAGTTGTGTCCCACTTTCAACCAACATTGGAGGCACCATAAACAAAGTCATTGTACAAGGTCTAAAGCCACCGTTAACAATTTAAAATGAAGGGAGGAGAGGTAGGTTCAAGTGAAGGCTCTGCAAGTAGGTCCACCATGCCCTCTTCTTGCATAATTTGTACTAAATAATTGTAATGTTAACTGTTAATTTATTAACAAACCCTAATACACAGTGTCATGATGAGAAATATTGAAGGTGACATTTACCAACATGCAAATGGTGTACATAATTGTGTTATTTGACCTTCAAAAATTTAAATCATGCACTAATAATTTTACCTTATCATATCATCAAAATTAATTACACATTGAATGCTTTCTATTACATGTCACAACAATGCATTTCAAATTAGCTCATAATGACTAGTAAAGAGACATAAAGATTTTAAAACACAATTCTATGCAACAATACACAATAAATCATGATATAAATGATAATCTTGAAACAATAAGTTAATGTACATAGATACATATAAAAATAATGCATATTACAAATTTTTATATCATATTTATTGTCACTGTCTAATATGATATAGATTACTAAAACGGTGTAAAGAATTTGCATATGAAAAGGTGAATAAACAACAAAGAATAAAAATGGGGCCTGCCTTCCATGTCATTATGACAAAAAAATTTGTCATGAAATTATTTTAGTGGTATATGATTTGGTGTTTTTTTTTGGTAGCCTATTGTTGGTGGCTTCAAGGAAATTAATGAAACTCTAGTCCGTTATGGGTAATAGGAGTTCTAGATATGTGTATTTTGAGTTCTAACATCTGTCAAATTGGGTCCAATCCTCTATTTTCTCTCTAAGATGAATCCCGATGAGGAGGAGTTGTGTAACGTCCCGCCAAGGAACCCCAAAGGACAAAACTAACTATGTAATAATAATGGAACAATTTTATTTTTTAAAATGAAATATCATTAGATTGAATGATATAATAATCTAAACCAAGTCCTCTAAGGTTCCTCAACTGTGCTTCTCACAAACTAATAATCAAGACAACTAGAATTAAATTTTCAAATGCCATGAGTTATCTAGCATGCAAGATTCATTTAAAAGCACCACATAGAATGTTTCAACATTAATTACCTTCATAACATGTCACATGATAATCATATCTAACCAACTAACATATGCAAGGTGCATCATTTGACAATAACCATTACAAGAAGAGTACATCAATATCTGTTACACCATTGCAATATTTACATCAAGGGTATGTGCAAGATTGTGATGGGCCAAAAAGTGGCGATATGATGGGTATGTGGTTGACAATTTTTTTTTACCCAAAATTGATGAAACAAAAGGGGTTTTTAAAGGAGATTCTCAACTTTCCACCAATATAAATTATTCTTTACTTTGAATTTAATAAATAATTATTATTCATTTTCTATTTAAATTACGACTAAATTTTTGATTGATAGGTTGATTGAAAAACATCTATAGCTTTCAAATGGTATCACATTTTTTGAATGTGAAACATGCATCACATACTATAGGATCAAAAAAAAATCATGAAGTTTTGACCAAGTTAAGGTGGTTAGACATACAAGTTTTTATATTTTTTAAAAGTTGTAATAAAAAATTCATAATTAATTATTTACTTGGAAAAAAATTACAAAAAATAATGCATCACATTGGAACATGAGTCATCTACTTATATCTAAAATATTATAAAAAAAATTAACATTTTATTGTAGTTAGGGTGGTCAGACAAAAACCTACTAATTTTTTCCCTGAAATTTAAGTGCTACTGCATTAAAATTTCAAATTTTCACCAAATAATTTTTAAAAAAAATAAACTTATTAGTTTAGAAACTACTTTAATTTTCTACAAATTCTATTCTTACATATTTTTGAAATAATATAGATAACTTATTCAAATTTTTACATCAAGATGCCTAACTTTGATTTTTTTGAATTTCATTGCCACTTAAGAGCCTGTTTTTTCCATGATGATTTTGTACATACCCTCAATGCTTCCCAAAGAACATATAGGAAGGATACATCAGGTTACAATATGAGATACAATTGACAATACAATCCAATACATAAACATAGAAAGGTTTTCTTCTGGAACTGGAACAAAAAATGGAGTACACAACATCAAGAACAATCTCCACACACACAAATATCTAGCAAGAATACCCAATGGAGGAAAAAACACCAACCTGCCAACCATGTGGAACCCTAAGGTCCACCCCCCATTGTAGGAGATAACACAAGGTCCCACAACATATAGACAATCATGAAGATAACAAGATAATTATAAACAGAGGCTAAACATGACTTCAACACAACACTACTAACAATACCAACATCACATGCAACACTTAAAACTCTTCCAAAGGTACACACACAATAGGAGGAGAAAGTACAACTATGGAATGCTAGACTGCAATAGGGAAGAGTGTCATCACATAGCTTGATATGAGTTATCCTGGGTTATCCTGTTGACCTCTCCCGATTCCCAGCCTCCATACAAACTCATGCGGAATCAATTTACCTTTCATGAGGACAAGACAGTTGATCTTGTCATTCCAGGCCTTCCCATCTCATCTCAAGCCTAAATGAGCACTTGAACCATGAGCGAGGAATACATTATCTTGATTAATATGAATTCTACCCTTCCCCTTAATTCATTATTAAAGTTATCACTAGATTAAGAAACTTTCCATGGGTTATCTTGAGCACCACTTTGGGTCTTGGCCCCCATGAAGAGCCACTCCCCCTACTTGCAACTAGTAAACCCCCACACATTAAAGAAGACATTTACCATCTTGCATATTACACATAAATCCATACATAGTGCAAGACATTGCTCATATTGTGCACATAGTTATAAGAATCCATATATAGTGCAAGACATCGACCTTCTTGCACACTTAACATAATCACAAGAATCAATACATATTGCAAGGCATTACCCATCTTGCACACAACACAAAACATTTCCAAACCACTTGCAAAGTGAAACCATCAAAGAACCATACATACAAAAATACTCCCTCCCAAGCCTCTGGAAGCCAACTTTAACAATTTTGCACATATGACTCCCACTTTTAAAAATAACCAAAAACACCCCAATATCAAAAAAATCAAACACAATATTTAGTAAAAATGATCAAACAAGCAATACATTCATGAAAGACATTATTTCCACATCTCATGATACCCATTAACTTAGCCACTAATTCACTTAATAAACCATTTACACGACTATTTACAATTTAACTATTAAAAAATTATAAAAGTATTCATTAATTAACACAAATATAATCTAGTTTATTTATTTAAACAAATCTTTTAATTATCTATATATATAATTAAATCATTTTCCCCCTACTTAATTTCCAAATTCATTTATCCCATATAATCATTTTATTCCCATGGGCAGAATTAGTCATTTGCAATAACCATATTATATGCATAAATATATACATATTTATATATATGTATATACATATATTTATATATATATACATATATATATATACATATATATATGTGTGTATACATGTAAATTAATACAATATATATATACATAATATACATATCTATTAAAACATAACATAGTTTACTATTCCATGTATCAGATAATAATATGATAATATGTATACATTAAAATAGAATATAGTTTACTGTTCTATGTATTAGATAATAATATGATAATATGTATACACACACATATAGATATATATACATACATAAACACACACATAATTGAATGCCATACCCAACGATTCATATACAACCAAATTACCAAATGCAATGAACATAAATCTAATTCCAAACATATTAAATATCGACCAATTATCAAAGGTAGGGTGATTAAAATGAAATTACAATGCACACATGCCAAGCTTAAAACATTATAACCATTGAGATAAAAAGAAAATCAAAGTTTCCAATACAACCACAACAAACAAAATCGATTTCCAAAGGTAAGCTATCAAAAAAAATCAAAGTATCCCAAACAAAATAAATATCCATCGAAATTCCAATTATAGGATGAACACATCGAACTCCATACAAAAATATATTAAATGAATACAAAAAATAAGATAAATTTGTTGTAACGAAATCACCATATTAGCATCAAAGAGGACATAGGGAAAGATTCTCAATGAACAGTGATTGAATTCCATCATATTGTACCTCCATCGATTACTAATTTTAAAGCATACAAATCAAATTTATAAAGCATAAGACAAGAGGGTAGCATTCAAGCAAGAAGATAGAGGGATGCACCGACATTAAATCAAGAGCAGAGGAGAGTAGTGGTTGATGGTGGTGTGAAAAGTGTTGAAAATAAAAGTATGCAGAGATACTTTCCCATACCTCGCCAAGGTGAGAAGAGGATGTTGTGTTAAAGAAGAGATTGGAGGGCACAGTATCAAGCAGCTAACAAAAACTTTTACCATCGATGCTAGACTAGAGAAATTTGAGGGGCAGTAGGTTTAAAGAAATAACCATCAAATATTGGTTGCAAAGTATATACAATGAAATAACCATCGAATACTGAATGCATAGAGTATACATCAAATGCCAATCATGACAAGGAATTTATTGAATACCAAACACAATCTTTATCTATCGATTCCAAATATAATGCATATCAATCAAATCCCAACCATTATTGTATGCATCGAATGCCCAATACAATGAATATGTTTCGATTTCCAACATAGAGCATTTTTCCCAAATACCTCATAATGTTTCAAACATAATTTGTAGAAACGAAATTGTAGCATAAAGTATCCATTAAAGAAAAAAAAATCCTACTACACAACTAATGCAGCAAGAGAGAGAAGCAATCGATCAGACACAATAGTAAGCCATCAACCCAAATAAAATTTCACTTCTATGAAGACATACTAACAGGGTACGCTTAAGCAAATACAAAATGGGGTTGAGATGCTTGCAAAAATACCAACGACAGAGGTAAATTGATACATAACATGCAAAGCGATATTTGCTGATAGGAGCAAAATATCGAAGGGAAAACAATATAGAAAATAGAGGATTACGCCAGAATAAAGAATATAAGATTTTATCAAATATTATAGTTGCATTTCCCTATTTGAGATAAAATTGAATTGAGGAAGCAAGATTTGGATAAACAAACTAAATAGAATACCCAAAAGAAATGGGGGTTTCATAGCTACAAGGGGGCTACAACTTATGCACAAATCAATTTACAACAAAGGACTTTGGATATTTGCAGAAGAAACATTCAAGAATGGTTTCAATTTAGGAATTAATTTAACAAGTAAATGTTTCATTTCCCAATAGCATTTAATCATTCAAGCATTCATTTTCTAAATAGAAATAGAATTCAGAAAAACAATGGAACCTGGATCCAATCGCTCAATGGTTGGAGATTCAATGTCGATTTTGAAATATGCAGCTTGCAAATCCAATCTCCCTGAATCCCTAATCAATCTTTTTAGAACCTCGATCCAAAATCAACAGTCTTTGAGATTTTTTCAACAAAATTTGAAATTTTATAAATAGATTACTCCTTTCAGCAAAAATAGAATGAAAAACCTCTTAGGAAAACAATATTTACAGAAAAAGGAGACTATTCGCATTCCTCGGGACAAACCAACCAATTTTTAACAATTAAAAATTAACTTTAAATTTATTAAATTAGCCTTTTGATTTCTTGTATTATTTTACTATTTATTACTTATATCATCCCACTGTAACTTTATTTGATTATTCTCTATAATTATTTATGTATTTATTTTTTATATTTATTCATCAAAACATCCTCTAATTTTATTTAAATTTAATAATTAACTATATAATTTTGCTTTATAATATTTTATTTATTAACTTCAACATTACATTATAATTTATTTTATGGTTGACTATGATTATATATAAGCATTTATATTTACTTATCAAAAGTACCTTTTTAACTTAATAATTTTATTTTAATGCGACAATTAATCAAAACATTTATTAAACAATTCTAAATCAAATGAACTAAATTCCAAACAAAACCTGACCACAAGCAAGATTGAAAAGCAAGACCATAAACAACACTGATTGACCATACCGAACATACTAATAACACTGACAGGGTGCAAAACCAGATACTCATCCTCTTCAAGGAGGATGACTAGATTAGGGGACTAAGTGTTATCTCTGATCAACTAATCCATTGGGTTTTGAGGCATGCTAAAACTTGACAATTTAGGTGGAGTTGATGTCTAGTACCTACAACCTACAACATACAAAATGTCTTTGCACATATATACAATCATCTCATACCTAGTGAAAGAAAATAAAAACATCGTAGGGTTCTCACAAGTGAGAAATATGAAATCCTTCCCTTCACACCTAAATAACATTTAAAAACATCATTTAATACATCAAATAGCATCTCACGCAACATCAATAATCCTAAACCATTCCAAAATAAGATAACACCTTCTATTTCTAGTATATTCATAAACATGCCATAGTCATCATCAAACTAATCAAATACTAATCAACATCTAACATCAATGTTCCATCAGTCATTATAATATCCATAAGCATATATCAATATGATAAGCATATCTATAAACACATGTGATAAGTCCTAACATAAAACATCACACATAGTCATGACAATGATCTAAACATATGATTGTTAAAATGTTTTAACCACAAGAAAAGAGTACCTAAGACATAAAATGAAACCACAAGCATTTGGCATAGACATCACAAAGGGTGAATCATGGAGGGCACTATATCCCCCCCACCTAAGATTTTATTTACTCCTAGAAGTCACAAAGTTAAGATAAAGATATGCACACATTAGTCCTAGAATTTATTTAAATAATACTACGTTTACCTTTCCTCCAATGTGAATGCAAACAACATATCTAACTTACCTATGATTAGAGTTCATCAATAGGTAAAAATATCCTAACCTACTCATTTTCTTCCTTTTTCCTAGTTCCTAAAGTAAGATAATATTAACAAGGATTTCCCTTACATCATGTCGTTCCACAATGAATGCATTGATACAATGAGATATATCACTTTGCAATTAATTTCATTAAACATACCAATTCACTCAAATACCTACCAAAAATACCACTCCAACAAAATTCCTTGAAAGGTAAGAATTTTCATTCAACACCCTCATTATAGAGTGGGCATCCATAAAACAAAAACCACAATAACTTACTCTAAACAACATTTACTCAAACACATCACTGAGGGCCAAAGCATACATTTATAAGAGTGAAGATTTGAAATCTTATAAACTCTCCAAACTAATTACAATTAAGATATCCTACAACATCAAAACCATAATTCATTATGAAAACAAGATGCATGGTGTATGAAACATATCAACATTCTCACTTAACACACTAAACTTAAAGCATAGTAAAGTCTCAGCTTGGCAGAAAGGAAAAAAATACCAATGCATGTTTATAACTTCTAACACACACTATAATCAACTAAAATCCACACTGGCATTCATATTAATTAGCTTTACAAAACTTACATGATCATTTATCGAAAGAATCTATAGTTCATTATCATCTAACTATTATTGATGGGTGTTTTTGCACCTTCTCAACATAGGTAGCACATAAGTATGCTACCTCTCTTAAAAGGTAGAAATCTGTAAACAAGTTCCAGATCACTACCCCAAGGTCTCTTGGGTGTCAAGTCATGACAATGCTTGGAATAATTCAATTGGTTGATGTAATTTTTTGGTAATCATAGGGTGGCCTTTATGGTTTGAAAAGCATGGGAAGTTGGGTCTGCAAATGGAGCTTCAAAGTGCTGGAAGTGAATGAATAGTCGTTGCTCACTCAAAAAAGCAAGCTAAAACTCACCTCAATCACCAAGTTTGACATTATGATGGTGCTTGAAATCCTACTCTAACAAAGGACTAAAAGAAATAGCAAAAGGGAAAGGGTTGAGAAAGTTATTCTAAGTCTAAGCTATGAATGAACAATAACAATAGAGGATGCTACAATAGACAAACTCCCATAAACTGAGTTTTGTTTGACCAAGAGAAACCTACAACTACATAAAACCAGTGCAATCTTCTAAGGAATTTAGATTTTCAGATTTTTCATTCACCTCATGAACATACAACTGAACTAAGTTGCAACAAATAAGTTAGTTCAGAATAGCTTTGCAAAGTGATTCACCATCAACAAAGCACAAAAAACATGAGCTAGAAGTGCATCCAATACTATAACAACATTCACCATTAAAGTCATTCAAGAAACTACAAGCTAAATCTAACATGGAAGTTGAACCATGCATGCATAATGAACAAGTTGAAAGAAAACATCCAAAATAATGCAATGCTTTCTTCTATTTTTACAAAATGTCCTTTACACTAGTTCACCAGCACTTACAAATGAGGAGCAAGCCCCTATTTATAGTTTTCCAAAGCCCAAATGAATGGCTAGGATTGATTTATATTGTGTGGTCTAGATTCATTACAACCTAGGGTTTCACCTACCCCCAATATATAGCAATATAAAATATAGTTTTGTCTTTTCCCTATTTTTCCCTCTAGTGACCTTGGCACTGTAGCACTTTTGTCTTTTAGTGGCTACCTTTCCTACTGTAGTTGAAACTGCTAAAGGCTGCCCTTTGTCTAATGTATTTGCAACATTATTTCAACCAATCAAGTGCACCTCACTTGCAGATTTGTATTGTTGAAGAGCAAACATGCTAGTCTTGATCTCGGGTGGATAGTCCTTGACAAATCATGATTGATTGATAAAAGGAAAAATAGCTCCCTCTCATTTCTGACTTTAGTGGGCAACTCCTTGATTCCCTGACACTGACTTCCTAAGTTTACCTCCCTGTGTAAGCCAGTCACCCTTGACAAGCTAGTTATTTTTTGGAAGAAATCCCTCGACAAACTATCCCTTGTTTATGAAAACATTGCTTTGGAAATCCTCAACATGCATCATTTTTGAACTAAAACCTTCTTCTCGGTGTAGTGTCCCTCTAGTTTCGACACTCTATTTTAGTTTATTAAGTTTGATAGATAGATGCTTTAGTTTTCTATGATTCTATGTTGTTTGTTTCATATATGACTCTGACATTATGTTGTTTTATTGTGTTGATGATTCATTTGACATCGTGATTATCTAGTTGTGTTTGAGTGATGATATTGTGATGGACACGTATGTGATATGATTTATGTTGTTTATGAGTTTTTATGTGGTTATCATGATGAAATGGTTGTTTATGATATACGATGCGCGTTAGTTTTAGTGAAAAAAATAGTGTAGCATTACTCATTCGTGAGTACCTTGCTACGCTACGATTCTTCTTCACAGTGTTTTTTCTGATATAAGTTTATATGTTTAACAGTGATGTTTCATGCAAATACATGTATTGGGTATCGGCTCCACCTACTTGTCAGGTTTGAGCGTACCCTAATCCAATGAAATTATGTTGATCTAGAGGTAGTGACAGTTCTTTATTGAACCATCGTTCTTTATTGAACGAGTACCTATTTGTTACCCTTCCTTGTTGTCTAGCCTATTTCTGTTGTGTCATACTTAATTGTATGGTTTTGTTTGGGAATTCATTATTGTAGTTAAATGATTAATTGTTTTTAATATTAGTTTAATTGTTTATGTTTATGTGTATATTTATCATTTAATTTATTAATTTAAATTAAATAAGTTATTTACTTTAAAAGTGAAAGTTAAATTTTGTAAAAGTAATTAATTAAATATAAACTATCGATTTACTTGTGCAAACAAGATTTATGTGGAAATAGATATTTTAAGAAAATATATTTTCAACATGTTAAAATGGTAAGTTAGAATTGATTGATTAATCATGAATGCATAATTGACTATCAATTAAGTTTCATGATTGAGAGTTAATTAAATGCATTGAAATCTTTTGGGGGTTGCAATTTCATTCATGGCAATATTCTGGAAGAATTTTCATGGTAGCAGTTTCTAGAGTGTATTTTGCACGACAGTTGTTCTAGAAAACTTTTATCTTAGAATTGGTTTGCAAGAATAATATTGAAGCTATATGGTTTTGGATTTCTTCATCAAGATCTGGTGAATTTAAGTAGAATTGGAAGAATCTATAGAATTTGTTTCTAGCTAGCCATCAAGCTTTTAAATCAGGTTCCTTTCTTGTCTTGCAATAACTTAATTCATACTTCTTGAAAGATTCGCTTGAAAATTTACATGCTTTGAAAAACGTTTATTTTTGTTGTGAGAAAGAATTATCTTGTCAAACCTATAAACACATCATTGAAACAATTTAGAAAGAGTTTTTGAAATTAGGAAGGAAAGTAAAACAAAACGATGATAAAAAAAATACAGTGAAGTAAAATTTCATTTTACAATCTATTATAAGGATAATAGTTTATATGAAAGGAAAATTCTTCAAATTTGTTTCAGTTTGTTTATGTATTCAGTATTTTGGGCTTTTTGTGTGGCGCTGGAAATAATGCCTTATGCCTTCTTTTGTTTTATTTGTTCAATTTAAATTTGTTATATATAATTCTTGGCCTGGATTGTATTGGTATTCATTTCCGGATTTCCTGATAGCTGCAGGTCTATAGATCAATTTTGTTCAGCTTAAGATTATACTTTGAAAATTATAAATTTGAAACTTATCTGGAGGGCGGTTGAAACACAAAACTTAGATCATGCATTAGAAAATTTATGCTAAACTGTATTGATTTTTATGGTTTAAATAACCCCTTTTGATTCAATTTGTAACCCATCCCAGCTGCAATACACAAATATAGGAGGGAGATGACGTTTTAAATGACCTCCCTGATTCTTTAAACACCTATTGCTGATGCAATGCATGAAAATAAAAGGCCATAGAGATTTAAATATTCAACTGATTCCTTTGGAAATTTTTCATGTCTGCTATATTAGAAAGTAAAATGTTGTAGAGGTTAGAGTAATCTCCCTAGTTCCCTTTGGCAACTTGTCACATCTGTAGCACTTGAAAATAGAATGTTGTAGAGCACTGGTTATTTCTCTCTCTAAGGTAATAAATTTTAGGAAAGTGAACAAGGGATTCGTTGGATTGAAAACATGCATGCACCGCCCTATAACTGTTATATTTGTAGCTTTTTCTATCTATAGTAATATAAGGTTTTCTTTGATCTTGTGCATTCTATGCTTACTGACATTGGTGTTTCCACCTTACTCCTGAGACCTGTGCTTTATTCTCTTTTCACCTCCCTATAAAGGTCACTGGGAATATCCTATTCCCTTGTATTTTGGTCAGTATTCTACACTATGTAATCGACATGTATTCTTGATTTTATCCAAATCTTTTTCCCTGCAAATTCTATGTGCCCAAAATTCTCTCTATATCCTTGGTTCTTTACCAACAAGGTTCTTTGGGCATGCCGGTGTTGGAAACATGTTTTAGTCATCTTAAATGAAAACTCCTCCAATTTCCATTCTCCTATTATCACGTGTAAGCTTGAATCGATGCCCTATTGAGTGAGAAAATTCTCATTAGAACTCATACTTTTGTAAATCATATGTGGGTCCTTTTTTTGAGACTTATGCATGCATTAATCTTCCATGGCATGTATTCTCGTTGCATGGCGCATATTCTTTCCCTTTGTCATGGCATGGGAGTAATTTCCATTTACTAAGACTTTGTATGCTAAAATAGTGATTATGCTTGGGTTCTATGATGTACATGTGATGATGCAACAACTAGTTTGTTATTTAATATAGTGAAAACTGAATAGCCTTAGTTTTATATATGAACATTATAATATGTATTAGTTGCATTTATATTGTAATTAGTAGTTACAAGAAGGTTATAATATTTTCAAAAGGAAAGATCATAGATTCATTTAGTTATAAATCTAACGTTCATTAGTGAACATGTATAAACTATTTTAACTTATAGCTCACATTGATTTAATGGTGATGTATATATATACATATATATAATTGTAAATAATTTAATGATGACCATGTTATCTTTGATTGAATTGATATTTCTTAAAATTTTGATTTAGATGTATATGGCTTTTAAAATTGTGAATTAATGGTCTATTATTTTTAGCCATTCTTTTATTTGATTCGATATAAAGAAAGTCTTTGTGGAAGAATAATTTGTTTACAATAAGGAGCTCTTAAATGAATCGTTTAATTTATTTAAGTCATGAAGATTTGATCATTGTGCATGATAGGTGATAAATATTTGTTTACATATATGAGTGCACTTTTGTGTTATTGAGTTCTTTTACTTCCAGAGGCTAGTGGGTTGATTTGAGATATGATCTTTTAATATTTGTTCATTGATGTTTTAAATACCTTGATCTATTTTGGGACTCAACCATGTGAGAGTTATTTTTCACCTTAGAGGTGTTTGAATTATTCAATGATTGGGACATGAAAGAGATATGTTCATTATGGCGTTGTATACGCATGTTGGTAGACCTTGATATTGTGATGTTGCATCATGTTTAAAGGAAGAGTGGCTTGCGATAGGGGCCAGAACCCTAAGTGGTTGCCAAGGTAACCCATCATGGGTTTTTGTAATCCAGAGAAAACCTAACTAATGTACTAGGGGTTGGGTAGTATTTAACATTAATTCAGATAATTGTATGCCTCACCTAGTGCCTTAATGCTCGTTTAGATTAAGGATAGGTTGAGAAATCCTGCAATGGCTTGTCATCTACCTTGTCTTCCTGAAAGTTAATTTGATGCCACATGAGTTTGTCTAGGGGTCGGGAATCAGTAGAGACTGCCAGGGTAACTTTGGATGAGGGCCGGTAGTCTAGGAAGATTCACCAAGGTAACCTAGAAAAGCTATGTGATGACACTTTGTCCTAAAGCATGTTTGTGGTCTCTTTTGTTGAGTCACTTGTGTTACTATTATTGCCTTTGGAGTTTGTTAGTGATCATATAATTTAGATACTGTCATGTTGTTATATGTTTGTCAACCATGTTATGTGATGTCTATTCTCTGTTGTTGTTTTTTTTGAGGACTTGTCATTATCTCCTAGCACGAAGGGAGTGGACCTTCGGGTTTCATGTGGTTGGAAGGAAACCATGCTATACCTTCATTGGATACTCTTATAGATGATATTATACTTGTAGCTAGTTCTTGTTACTTCATTGATTGTGATAATGGATGTAGAATGTGTTCATGAACATGAATGTTGGATATGATGTGATCATTATCCTCTTTTGTATATTTAACTCATGTATATGAGTGTACTCATTGTATCATCATTATGATGTATTGAGATTTATTAAAATATCACATGATGTAATCTGGATATATTTGTAATTTGATTGTATAAAGTTTTGAAAACTGAATCATTCATGGTTTTAAATTGTACTTATGTTTTATGATATGATGTGTTGATGTTATTTATAATGTTTATGTAATGTTGTCTTGGAATCCTTAAGATAGTTATGTAATTAAATATCTTAAAAAAATAAAATTATTTGGTTAATTTGTTCTTTATGCTTTGTTTTAATGGAAACCATGGTAGTGTGCTACACTCGACTAGGTTTCACAAGTGATCCTTGATTATTGCTTCCTTCATAGACTTGGTTGACAACATGTAGACTCAGGTCATTCAGATAGTAACCCTTATGATTTCATTTCCCCTCCCTTTATATCTGTTGTCAATTAGATATTCACCCTTTGTCAGATTTGTAAAAATTAGACTATTTTTTGAAACATGGAAACTCCTTTCAGATGTGGCTGATCTTCTGTAAAAAGAGAATTTCCAAAGTGAGTCAGTTCTTCGAATGACAAACCTATTCTAAATAATTTTCTGGAAAAAGGATAGAGGAGGCTTACTAAAATTAAAACCTATGACTTAAAATGATTTTTTAGAATTTAACGGTGACTAAATGATGACTTTGGTGTTTTTCCCAAAAATAATTTTCAGAAAACCACAATATCTCACAACCTCTCATGAACAATTAACACATAAATAATTTTCATGAAGATCTGACTTTAAATACAACATGCAACCTGTATCCTTAGACTCTTTGCATCAAGAATTATAGTCTTAGGACATAACAAGGATTCTGTAAACATAAATCACAATATAGCATCAAACTAAAACTCCAAGTAGACACAAAAATGAGAAATAGGAATGTTGTTTTATTCAACTGTAGGAGTATGCCCAAAATCTGAAACCAAGTACAAAGGAATTTTACAAGCTCCAAAATGTGTGAGAGCAAGAAACTAAAATATGAATTGGAAAAACACTAATTTTTTCACAAGCTATATCTCCCAAACCCTAATTCGATCTCTAGAAGAAAGCTCAAGGAAAGGTATCAAAAACTACCCCAAAAGTATGCACAAAAGCGGAAAAAATCACACTTTTGCATGTACATACTAAAAAACTCCTCAAAAAAGGTCAAATATTCTTTTAAAGCAAAAAAAACACCTTATCTCTCCATCAGGAAGCTCAAATCCGACCAAGGAAAGACCACTCACAAATCTGCTAAAAATAGCAAAGAGATAAAACAACTTGTTTTATTCTTGCTTTACATAGCTTGCATATTCTAAATCTCCTCAATTTGATTATTTTTTTGCAACTAAAAATTTTGAAATCTTTTGCAAAAAATCACAACCTTATTTCTCCATTTACAATACTTGATTTTCTTAAAAAATCATAAAAATACAAGGCATATCTCTTCTCCATATCTCCTTTCCCTTTGAAAACAATTCCCCAATCTACAATTGGTTTCTAAAAAACAATAATAAAATAATAATAAAGGCATGAATATTTGAATTGATTTCTTTAAAATCAATAAAAAATATAATCTAAGGCATATGCAAAATAAAAGCAAAGCTTTTATTGGCCACCATGGGTATTTTTATTGGGCTTTGAAATTTTATTTCAAAATGCATAAGGCATGGGAATCGACCTTCACTATGAATTGGGACTTAGAGATAAATGTTTAAAAAAAAAAAAGCCTAAATCATGGCATAAAGTGATCGGCCCCCATGGTATTAACTTGGCTTTGAAATTTTTAAAACTTAAGGGAAAAATTCTCTTGGCCGACCTAGGTCTTTGAGAAACCCTAAAACAAAACTACCATTCCTCCTATTTTTTCACATCATTTGGACTTGAAATTTTTTCCTTCTACTATGAAGAGTGCCACCACCATTAGAGCGAGGGTTTCATCTAGATAAGGGGAATCGAGCCTCCATGCTCGTTGTATTCTGTTGATTCCTCCATGGTTCTAAAGGTAAGCTCGTTCGTAGACTTTCTGTGGGCTTTACTGGAACTTTTGATATGTTTTTTGAGTCATTTTATGGCCTTGAGGCTGCAACTAGTATACTTCTGATGGCTTTTGATATTTTGTCTTTATTTTATATTTCCCTCCTCCTCTATGAGGCACCATAAGCGTGAGCTCGACCTTACATATGGAAGCCGTGTGAGAGCTTGGTCGCAGCCTACTTGGGCTTCTACAGGCACACATGGTAAGCTTTTTCTCTCTCTTTATTTTTTGTTGAAAAACCAAAGCTTATAAAAGCTTGTCTCTGCAAGAAATTATGATTGCTTTTAAAAGAAAATAAGTCCAACACATAGGCTGTGCCATATACTTGATTATAGATTTTTACAAGGGATCTCTTGCATTATAACTATTGTGTGCTTCAGGTATTTCTTGATTTTGATGGAAAATTGAAAAAACCTTTCTCCTTCTGTGAAATAGTAGACTACTTGAAAAGAGCCAAAAGCTCCCTCCACACCGTGGCCATGTAGACTTGAATGGACATTCTGAAACTTTCTGGGCTCGACCCATGTGGATATCTCTCCTTCTTTTGTAATTTTTGTCAAAACCCCTACATGGGTAAATGATATTTTGAAGAAAATGCATTTCTTTTGCTTTCCTGTTGAAAACCCCATGTGCGTATTCTTGAGAATTGTAAAAAATTGGGTAAATATGCATTTTAGATAAAACCCCATTTGGGTTCACTTAATTTTGAAAGGAATCCACTTATTTTTGTACTTAATGCAAAAACCCAACATGGGTACTCAATATTTTTTGAAAAAAATTGTCTATTTCTTATTAGAGCTCGACCCATCATGGCATTTCATTTTCATTTTTTATTTTTGTGTAAAAACCCTTATATGGGTAAAAGGTGTTCTAGAAGAAGACTGCATTTTGATTTGAAATTCTTTCATGGCATTTTGTATTTCAAACACAACTGTATTTAGTTCAAAAACCCAATGTGGGTATCTCTGAAACTTGGAAGAAATTTACTATTTCTTGCTCTCTGTGTAAGAATGGCTGCCCCACTCAGATTTACAGTCTATTGTATTTTCCTTTGACTGAAACCCTAGCTCAAGGGTATTTGACTACCACCATTTTGATCACAGGGCTAAAACCCTAGCACTAGCATACTGAATAAAGCATTATATTGTATCTTCAAAATAGTGTACTCTGGAACTGTACTTATGGGTTATAACTACTTTGAAATGAACACCACCTTTGGTTGTAAGTTGATAACCAAACATGGATAACCCATTTTTCAAGAGGACAAAAACTCCTGATTTTTGTGCATTAATCCTAGACTTAAGTCCTCGTGGGCTATAACTTCACATTTGTATATTGATTCTTCACACTTCTTGTAGCTTTTACTTGCAGAGACTTTAAATATATGGTAACTCGAGATGGATTCCTGTACTGTTCATGCATTAATGAAAAGCTTTAGTATATGGAGTGAATTTCTCTTAAATGGCACCATCCTGCACATAGAAATTATTTTGAAGTTACAGATTGTCTATCTGTTCACTATCATGCACTATTGTGACTTTCATTCCTCCTTATGTTGCTCTAGCTTACATGTTTAAAAATTTCTCTATGTTCTGTAAATCCTTGTCCATTCTGTAAATGTCTTTACATATTCAAATTCTTGTGAAATCTGCTCATATCTGTCTGCTTTGACCTTATGCAAAATACTCTTCAAAAGCATGCTTGAAAAGCATTGATGAATGTGAATTGCCTTCATTTCAGACACACTAATGCACAAAATCCATATGGAATACATGTTGGTTAATGATATATTACTTGAGTTGTTTACTCCAATTAATGCCATAGTTGCATTTGGACACATAACACAGTGGATTACCTGATGCTTGAAACTCTGAAGCTCTCTTCAAGCTTTATTGTCCTTACATTTTTATGCTCTTCAAAATGGCACTCTTCATGCATTTTTATGCTCTATTATGTAAAAACTATTTTATACACTTGCTCTTTTTGCAAAAGAAAAAACTAAAACATCCACATGTTTCCTCTATTGAATAGTGCTCTGTGTTGAGGCATTATGTATGCATGTTCACTATCACCATTATGACATTGTTGTACTTCTCATGAAACAAGATGCATAAACAACACTCATGGAAGAAAAATGCAAACCACATAGCAATATTTTAGATTTGCAATTATGAAAATGATACATTTTAGTTGAATTGATTGGGCTCATTTAAGTCTACTGTCCACCTGTAGCTTTCAGAAAAGCATATTACTTGATTGTTATGACTGAATAGTCAACTTGATTGCTTCGATGAATGAACTCTCCTTTACTCTTTCAGTTGTATAGTTCAGATGAACATGATAATTGTATTCCTTCACTCAGCCCCATTTGTAATGTATAAGGGGCAGTATGTCGAGCTCTACCCTTGTGGGAGCCCGTTTTTCTCCACATGCTTGGTCTTCAAAAGATAATCAACTACATGACTTTACCTATACCTGCACAAGGAAACAAACGATGTTAGCATAAAAATAATATGTGATGATGATGTTCTCTCTTTTCAGTTCATGTTTTTTTTCCTTCCTTTAGTTGGTTCTATGCATTGCAAGGATTGAAATATATCTCTGTTAGTATGGCATGTAGTATAGTTCATATCTCGAGATCTTAATTGATGTTCTTCTCAATCTTTCGTAGGTACATGCGGGAGCTGAAAAAAATGGAGCAAGCTACAAGGTTTCAACCAAAGACCAACTGAGACAATTCAAGATATGTCCCATGTTATCTTCTTTTCACTTTCATTTGTATATTTCCTTTCTTTCCATGAATGGAAATGGCTAAAACCACAACTTGTGTGATATTTAATTTTTTTCTTTCATTTCCATTATGAAAGAAAAGCATTGAATTGAAAAGTTGTATTATCATTTGTATTCTTGCAATCAAATGAAAACATGTAATGTGAATCACTTCATGAAATAAACGAAAGCATTCTGCTATGCTTTATCATTTGTATATTCAGTTTTGTACTCCATTTGATTTGTAAATTACTTGAGCAATACTTCTGAACTTAGCTATCTCAAAACACTTGCATAATTGTCACTTGACGAATGATAAATGTAGTACAAGTTGCACTTAAGCATATGCATAAATAACTATATTTTTCCACTTTCAAATATAACAATATTTAAATCAGCTCCATCAATTGAGTTGTAGTGAAAAATTGGTAACATTTTGGCAATTTCCATTGAATGCTTGCTAGCTAAGCATACATCAGTTGCCTTTGAAAAATCCATTGGGCGCGGAATCAAATATGCCCCCTCCAAAACTCAGAAAAATTGAACAGCAACACTCTAAACAACATGAAAAAAAATGAAACAATGCAAAAAGCAAACTAGCAAGCCCTAGTGGCCAACAGAACATGTGCAGCAGCGCTTAGGGAAAGAAAACTACTGAAAAGAAATGTGCGTAACACACTTATTTGCAACAACTACTCTACTTATTTATAAGATAGAACTTATCTTAGAGGAAATTCTTGAGATGGATCCCATTAATTGGGATGGACAACACCTCTCCAGTCAACTTAGAAAGTTGGAAAGCATTGTGCTCCTTGCACTCCATGATCACATAAGGCCCATCCCAAATTGCATCAAAGTTGGAATGTCGTCTAAGTCTGCTCTTATATTCATTCCACTTGAAGACCAGATCACCAATAATGAATTCTTGTGGTCTTTCCCTCTTATCAAAAGAGCTCTTCATCTGAGGTTGATGTATCTCAAGTTGTCTTAGTGCTTCCCTTCTAGTTTCCTCAAGCTCTACTAGTTGTGCAAATCTTACTTCAAGAGGTTGTTCATTCAACAATTCTAGCTCCTTAACGAAACTGAAAGTAGGAAATTCAATAGAAACCGGTAACTTTTCCTCTTTTCCATAAGCAAGTACATAAGGAGAACAACCAGTGGTCCTTTTAGGAGTCACCCTATCATCCCAAAGAGCTAACTTTAGCTTTTCATGCCATGTCTATTGATTGTCCTCAACTGTCTTCTTAATTATCTGAATCAAACTCTTATTTTGTAGATTCTGCCTGACCATTCCCTGTGGATAATAATTAGAAGATGTGTTCAAATAAATGTTATTCCTAACTGACCAATCAAAAATTCTTAAACTGATAAAATCCAAACCATTGTTAGAGATTATCAAATCTGGAGTACCAAATCTTGACCCTAAGTCTTGATAGAAATTAAGCACATAAGTCTCATTTTCTTTTTTTAAGGCAACTACCTCGGTCCATTTGGTAAAATAATATGTTGCGATAAGGATCCACTTATGACCTACACTTGAAGGAGGGTTGATTAGCCCAATGAAGTCTAAACCCCACTTGGAAAATGGCTGCTCCACCTGTAGGGTGCAGGGGCAGAGCTGCAAGCCTCTATTTTCTAGAAAATAAAGCACATTTTTCACATCTTTTGACCCAAGCAATAGCATCTTTAAATAGATCTGGCTAGTAATAACCAGCCCTCATAATTTTTAGGGTTTTTGTTCTTGTAGCAAAGTGGCCTATTGAAGGCCCATTATGAAATTCTGCTAAAAGCTTATCGACTTGATCAAGCTGAATGTACCTTAACAAAACACCTTGGGAGTCTCTCCTATAAAGGATGCCACCAATAATTGCAAAAGGAATAGCCTGTAATCTGTAATACCTTCTTTTTCCTCTATCTAAGCCTTTGGGGCACTCACCAGTTGTAAATTGTACATCATTTGCTACAACTAAGTAGCAGAAGAAGCTAAAACAATAATTGCATCATCATTGTTTAGCACTCTATCAACAATTTCAGCTTCTTCTAAGTTGTTGTCTTCATTTCCAGCAATCTATTCACACAAACCCTTGCCTCTAATGAGCTTAGTTACCTTAATATCCATGTAAAATTCCATTACCTTGGTAATCCAACCAACACACTTATCATTAATATCTTTGTTAAGTAATAAATCCTTAATAGTTGAATGAGCAACCATTAAGTGAATTTTTCTATTTGACAACATATGCCTAAACTTTTTTAGGCTTCTTACAACAACAATAACATGCTTCTCGACAGAAGAGTACTTCACCTCATAATCATGTAATACCTGGCTGAAAAATGCTATAGGTTGCTCCAAACCTTCATCGTTCTGCTGGAAAAGCATAGCAGAAATAGTATCAACTCCTCCAAATGCATAAAGAATGAAATCTCTATCATAATTTTGATTAATGAGGGTAGGGGCAGCTGCAAGGGCTTCCTTGATTTGATCAAAACTTCTTTTACCCTCCTTGGTCCAGCTAAAAGACATATTATTTTTAAGCATAGATGTGAGAGGTTGCAACAAGGCTACAATATTCGGTATGGACCTCCTCACAAAATTTATTCTTCCAAGAAAGCTTTATAAGTCTTTCTTGTGAGCTGGTAAAGGTAATTCAATAATTGCAGAGACTCTTTCAGAATCTATAGAAATACCTTGCTTTGAAACAATATGTCCAAGGAGTTTACCTTCGTGTATACAAAATATACACTTCTTCGGATTGAGAGACACTTAGAACTCTTTGTATCTCTAAAAAATATGTTCTAAATGATCAAGATTCTCATTAGCATTTATGGAAAAAATAGTAATATCATCTAAATATATCAGAACAAACTTGTTCATGAAGCCTTGAAAGGCCATGTCCATTGCTCACTGAAATTTTTCTCGAGCGTTGGATAAGCCGAAAGGAATATTTTTGTAGGCCATCATGCCCCAATTAGTCATGAATTTTGTTTTGAACTGATCGTCTTGTTTTACTAGAATTTGGTTGTAACCTAAGTAACCATCTAGCAAAAAAGTCTATCAAAACAAGAAACTGCCTGCAAAATTTTCTCCATGGAAGGAAGTGGGTAGTGGTCTTTTAGTGACACTTTATTTAAATCTCAAAAATCAACACACAATATGATTTACCCACTTTTCTTCCTAACTGATACTAAATTTGACACCCAAGAAGTATGCTTGATAGGAAAAATAATACCACTTTCAACTAACTTATTCAACTCAGCTTTCATAAGGTGTTCTAATTTAGGATTAAGAGGTCTTTGTTTCTGTCTTACTGGTTTTGCATCAGGTTCTAGTTCAATAGTATGTTGGGCTAGTTCTGGGTCAAAACCTTTCAAATCTTTGTACTCCCAAGCAAAAAAATCACTAAATTTCTAACATAAAAGAATACATGTTTGTTGTTCTTCCTTATTACATACCTTTCCCAACTTAAGAAGCTTGCCTTTGAAGATTTTGATCACCTCATAGTGTTCTTCTTTATTAGTCAGGCTACACTTGTCTTTCTGCACTTGGCCATCTGAGTTGAACATAGATTCCAAGGTCACCAAACCTTTTGGTAGCTTGTTTGTCTTCAACTGCACTATCTGGTTATCATACTGTTGCTGCCAATTTTGCTGGTTTCCATCTGCAAACTCAACTTCAAAAATTAAGAAATTTACAATTTGCTCATCACTGTCAAAAACCTGCCAACTCACATTATTGCCAGGCATAGAGGATCTTACCACTATTTTTAGATATTGATGTGCCTCTACTTTGTGAATTTCGTTTGGAATATCAAATTGGGCTCCTATGGCTGCAAGCCTATCAGTATGCTTATTTTCATTTCTAGGAACTGAAACAAATGGTAAAAGCATCAAAATCTTCTATTAAATCCCATACATGATGCTTATATTTCTTAAGGAAATCATTTTTGCAGCATTTAAATTTCTAACCTAATTTACTATTGACTCTAAATCACCATAAACTTGCAAGAATTTGATAGCTCTTTCGAGCCCAATGTAGGCCATGCACCAACGCTTCGTACTCAGCTGTATTGTTTGAATAGCTGAAAGCAAATCTGCAAGCTAAAAAATATTTATCACCCTCTGGTGAAATTAGCATAGCTCCACCTCCAGCACCTATACTGCTTCTTGAACCATCAAAGTAAAGCTTCCAAAGCTCATTTTCTATTGCTGCAAATTGTTCATCCTCTTTGCAAAGATTAGGCATATCAAAATCAGGTTTGCAAATCATATAGACTCCTAATCCTATCTCGTATGTGTGCCAAAAAGGATCAAGCTCATGATCTTCGGCTACCCATTCATCTAGATTCATATTTTCTATAGGGGGTTGCAGTTTGAGGTCATGGTTTGTTCCTCCAGTACAGGGGTGGTGTAGAGGTTAGCGTTTATAGGATTCATGGAATATGGTTTGATATGGTCTTTGGCAAGAGACTTAGACTTTATGGTCACTTTTGTACCATACCTTGTTCTAAAAAATAGATGAGACCAATTAGAGGGAAAAAACCCACCTAGCTTGGCTATAAAATTTCTCAAGAGACAAATGGAAAAGTGTAGTGGTAAATCGATAACATGTATATTTTGATGAATAAAAAAACTCAGGGATGCATGCAGGGTAAGTGCCAAGTTCCTAATTATACCACCAGTTTTAATAGTAGACCCATATAATTGAACTATGCCTTTCTGGGGGTTAGGCTCATAAACCAGATCTAGCTTATCGGCCAAACTCTTAGGAATGACTGAACTACTAGCACTAGAATCAACCATACAATTATGAACAATCTTATCACCAATAATTAGACTTAAATAAAATGAGGGAGGCTTTACCTCTTTATTCTTATGTTCACTTTTAACCTCCAGATCATTTGCAAGCACAACTTTAGCAACTCCTTGATTAGTATCATCAGAAATAGACAACTCAACTAAAGCATCTTGCAGTAAACTTTTCTAACCTGGGATGTGCAAAGCATCTAATACATACATACTGATAGTAGCTTTCCCGAGGTGTTCAACAATATTGAAAGAAGTAGGATTTACCCTCTACTGGTTTTTTGTGACAACAGCATTATTTTGCCTCTACAAATGTGTCTTTGACTATTCCTTTCCAGGTATTTCTTGGCCTCTTTGCAGAATTTGCATCTTAGGTTGTGTTGTAGCATTGACATTCGATGAAGTAATGGGCTGCTTATTGTTTGCAGGCTATTGTTGTGAATTTCCAACTTGCTGCCCCAAATCCATAGCTCTCTTTTTTGATCTAGTATTGGCCGAAATAGGAGATTTTTTTTTATCTTGGCCATTCACACCACAAAAATCAAAACTCTGCCAGTTCAACAAGGTAACTTCTACATTATCTTGTTGTTCTTTATTCTGATCAGCAACATTTTCTGAACCAACATAGTTGTTTTGGATCATTAAGGCCTGATTTCTCATGCCATTAGCACACACTGACTAGTTATGGGGCTGATTACATGGATAACACCAATTGCAATCCTAGGAAATATTATTCTGAGGCACGAGTTCCTTTGATGAACTGGTTGCATTTGGGTTTTATGGTTGGAATGGTCTTGGGTTAAAACTCCTCTTTTGGCCTTGATAATCATTCTGAAAAGTAGGTCTATTAGGCTAGTTCTGCTGATAAGTGGCTTGATAAGGCTTATGTTCCTAGCCAACATGCTTCTTTATGTTCACAAGGTCATTTATGAAGGTCTTAAGTATGCTTTTAATCTCCTAAAGTTCTTGGCTTTGGGCTGGAGCAGTAATCTCTTGCATTGCATTATGATAACCTATTGTTGGAACAAGTGGGACAATAGCTAAAGGAGGTAAAGCAATAGGGGTAGGTGGTTGTATTTCAGGAAACAAAGGCATAGGAGGTCTAGGGGTTATATCTCCAGCTTGGATGAGACAATTTTTGGCTCTAATGGTGGTGTCATAAGCGTTAGGGAGTGTATGCCTACCCATAGATTGGGTTATGACTGAAATCTTACTATTTAAGGCTTTTAAGCAAAACATAAAAGCATGAGCTGGTAAAGGCTTTACCATTGTAGGAATTATGTCCTAGGTCCTCTAAAATTGATAGTTGAAATTAGCCAAGTGCTCGTGTGGTGCCCTCTGAATGGTGCTCAATTGCTCTAAGAGAGATAGGTTATCTGACTTATCAACAAAATACTGATACAGGCCATTACCTAATGCATCCCATGGATGTCGTGATTAAGTTGGCTACGAGGCCTTTGAACCATTGCAATGCTTTCCCCTTGAGTGATGCATCCAAGAGTCTTAATGCGGTGTTCTCTTGCATGATGTTGTGAACCGAGCATAAGGTAGCCATGTCATGAATGTGCTCAATCAGTGTCGTGCGATCCTCCCCGGTGAAGTACAATAGGCTTCTAAGGGCTGCCACTGTGATGTCATCATGTTGAGCAATATCTAATGGACTGCCTCCATTAAAAGGTGCAAACAGGTGTTGTCTTGGCGTTGCCATTGGTAGTGCTTGTGATATCAGAACCAGGATTCCCGGTGATAAAAACAAAGAGCTGAAAATAGGAGGTGTTGATTTTGACCTCATAGGTGTTTCAAACAACCTCCTTGCTGCTCTGCCTCTTCTTCATGGTGGGGACAACTGTCGGTATTCGAAATGTGCAGAACTTAACCTAGTTTTTACTTTTCTCATGCATAGGTTGCACTAAGTCTACATACAAAATTAGGATCAAAGTCACTAGGTATATTGAAATGAGCTTCCAAAAGAATGAGTAACTTGCTACATACACCAACCAACAACTTAAAAACATTAAAAACTTCTCTAAAATTGATTTTCAGGGTCCCACCGGGCGTACCAAAAATTGTTGTCAATCAGATATGCACCCTTTTTTAGATTTGTAAAAATCAAACTATATGTTGAAACATGGAAACTCCTTTCAGATGTGGGTGATCTTCTGTGAAAAGAGAACCTCTAGAGTGAGTTGGTTCTTCAAATGACAAACCTATTCTAAATAATTTTTTGGAAAAAGGATAGAGGAGGATTACTGAAATTAAAACCTATGACTTAAAATGATTTTTCAGAATTTAATGGTGACTAAATGATGACTTTGGTTTTTTTACCACAAACATTTTTCAGAAAACCACAATATGTCACAACCTCTCATGAACAATTAACACATAAATAATTTTCATTAAGATTTGATTTTAAATACAACATGCAACCTATATCCTTGGACTCTTTGCATCAAGAATTATAGTCTTAGGACATAATAAGGATTTTGTAAACATAAATCACAATATAACATCAAACTAAAACTGCTAGTAGACACAAAAATGAGAAATAGGAATGTTGTTTTATTCAATTGTAGGAGTATGCCCAAAATTTGAAATTGAGTACAAAGGAAGTTTACAAGCTCCAAAATGTGTGAGAGTAAGAAACTAAAATCTGAACTAGAAAAACACTAATTTTTTGACAAGCTATATCTCCAAAACCCTAATCCAAGCTCTAGAAGAAAGATCAAGGAAAGGTATCAAAAACTGCCACCAAAAGTCTACACAAAAGCAGAAAAAATCACACTTTTGCATGTACATGCTGAAAAACTCCTCAAAAAATGTCAAATATTCTTTTAAAGCAAAAAAAACACCTTATCTCTCCATCAGGAAGCTCAAATCTGACCAAGGAAAGACCACTCACAAATCTGCTAAAAATAGCAAAGAGATAAAATAACTTGTTTTATTCTTGCTTTACATAGCTTGAAGATTCTAAATCTCCTCAATTTGATTAATTTTTTGCAACTAAAGATTTTGAAATCTTTTGCAAAAAATCACAACCTTATTTCTCCATTTACAATACTTGATTTTCTTAAAAAATCATAAAAATACAAGGAATATCTCTTCTCTATATCTCCTTTCCCTTTGAAAAAAATTCTCCAATCTATAATTGATTTCTAAAAAACAATAAAAAAATAATAATAAAGAAATGAATATTTGAATTGATTTCTTTAAAATCAATAAAAATATAATCTAAGGCATATGCAAAATAAAAGCAAAGCTTTCATTGGCCACCATGGGTATTTTTATTGGGCTTTGAAATTTTATTTCAAAATGCATAAGGCATGGGAATCAACCTTCACTATGAATTGGGACTTAGAGATTAAATGTTTAAAAAAAAAATGCCTAAATAATGGAATAAAGTGATCGACCCCCATGGTATTAACTTGGCTTTGAAATTTTTAAAACTTGAGGGAAAAATTCCCTTGGCCGACCTAGGTCTTTGAGAAACCCTAAAACAAAACTACCGTTCCTCCAAGTTTTTTGCATCATTTGGACTTGAAAAGTTTTCCTTCTGCTATGAAAAGCGCCACCACCATGAGAGCTAGGGTTTCATCTGGATGAGGGGAATTTGTGCCTCCATGCTCACTGTATTCTGTTGATTCCTCCATGGTTCTAAAGGTAAGCTCGTTCTTAGCCTTTATGTGGGCTTTACTGGAACTTTTGATTTGTTTTTTGAGCTATCTTTTGGCCTTGCGGTCACGGCTAGTATACTTCTGATGGCTTTTGATAATTTGTCTTTATTTTGTGTTTCCCTCCTCCTGTATGAGGTCCCATAAGTACGAGCTCGACCTTGCATATGGAAGTTGTGTCAAAGCTTGGTTGCAGCCTACTTGGTCTTCTACAGGCCCGCATGTTAAGCTTTCGCTCTCTCTATTTTCTATTGAAAACCAAAGCTTATAAAAGCTTGTCTCTGCAAAAAATTATGATTTCTTTTAAAAGAAAAGAAGGCCAACACACAGGTCGTGCCATATACTTGATTATAATTTTTTACAAGGGATCTCTTGTATTATAACTATTGTGTGCTTTGGGTATTTTTTGATTTTGATGGAAAATTGAAAAAACCTTCTCCTTCTGTGAAATAGTAGACTACTTGAAAGGACATTCTGAAGCTTTCTGGGTTTGACCCATGTCGATATCTCTCCTTCTTTTGTAATTTTTGTCAAAACCCCTACATGGGTAAATGATATTTTGAAGAAAATGCATTTCTTTTGCTTTCCTGTTGAAAACCTCATGTGCGTATTCTTGAAAATTGTAAAAAACCAGGTAAATATGCATTTTAGATAAAACCCCATGTGGGTTCACTTAATTCTGAAAGGAATCCACTTATTTTTGTACTTAATGCAAAAACCCAACATGAGTACTCAATATTTTTTTGAAGAAAATTTGTTATTTCTTATTAGAGCTCGACCCATCATGGCATTTCATTTTCATTTTTTATTTCTGTGTAAAACCCCTTACATGGGTAAATGGTGTTCTAGAAGAAGACTATATTTTGATTTGAAATTCTTTCATGGCATTTTGTATTTCAAACACAACTGTATTTAGTTAAAAAACCCAATGTGGGTATCTCTGAAACTTGGAAGAAATTTACTATTTCCTGCTCTCTATGTAAGAATGGCTTCCCCACTCATATTTCCAGTCTACTACATTTTCCTTTGACTGAAACCCTAGCTCAAGGGTATTTGACTACCACCATTTTGATCACAGGGCTAAAACCCCAGCACTGGCATACTGAATAAAACATTGTACTATATCTTCAAAATAGTGTACTTTGGAATTGTACTTGTGGGTTATAACTAATTTGAAATGAACACCACCTTTGGTTGTAAGTTGATAACCAAACATGGATAACCCATTTTTCATGAGGACAAAAACTCCCGATTTTTGTGCATTAATCCTAGACTTAAGTCCTCATGGGCTGTAGCTTCACATCTATATATTGATTCTTCACAGTTCCTGTAGCTTTTACTTGCAGAGACTTGAAATATATGATAACTCCAAATGGATTCATGTACTGTTCATGCATTAATGTAAAGCTTTAGTATATGGAGCACATTTCTCTTAAATGACACCATACTACACACATAAATTATTTTGAAGTTATAGATTGTCTATCTGCTCACTATCATGCACTATTGTGACTTTCATTCCTCCTTATGTTTCTCTAGCTTACATCTTTAAAACTTTCTCTATGTTTTGTAAATCCTTTTCCATTCTGGAAATGTCTTTACATATTCAAATTCTTGTGAAATCTTCTCATATCTGTCTTCTTTGACCTTATGCAAAAAACTCTTCGAAATAATACTTGAAAAGCATAGCTGAATGATGAAAACAACCCTTAAAAGAAAGTACTTTGAGTTGCCTTCATTTTAGACACACTGATGCACAAACTCCATATGGAATACATGTGTGTTAATGATATATTACTTGAGTTGTTTACTGCAATTAATGCCACAGTTGCATTTGGACACATAACACAGTGGATTACCTGATGCTTGAAACTCTGAAGCTCTCTTCATGTTTGATTGTCCTTACATTTTTATGCTCTTCAACTTGCCACTCTTTATGCATTTTTATGCTCTATTATGTAAAAAAAAATTTATGCACTTGCTCTTTTCGCAAAAGAAAAAACTGAAACTTCCACATGCTTCCTCTATTGAACAATCCTCTTTGTTGAGGCATTATGTATGCATGTTCACTATCACCATTATGACATTGTTGTACTTCTCATGAAACAAGATGCATAAACAACACTCATGGCAGCAAAATGCAAACTGCATAGCAATATTTTGGATTTACAATTATGAAAATGATGCATTTCAGTAGAATTGATTGGGCTCATTTAAGTCTACTGTCCACCTGTAGCTTTCAAAAAAAGTATATTACTTGATTGTTATGACTGAACAATCGGCTTGATGGCTTCAATGAATGAACTCTCCTTTACTCTTTTAGATGTATAGTTCAGATGAACATGATAATTGCATTCCTTCACTTAGCCCCATCTGTAATGTATAAGGGGCAACATGCCTAGCTCTACCCTTGTGGGAGCCCATTTTTCTCCACATGCTTGGTCTTCAAAAGATAATCAGCTCCATGACTTTACCTATACCTACACAAGAAAAAAAATGATGTTAGCATAAAAATAATATGTGATGATGGTGTTCTCTCTTTTCAATTCATGTTTTTGTTCCTTCCTTTAGTTGGTTCTATGCATTACAAGGATTGAAATATATCTCTGTTAGTATGGCATGTAGTATAGTTCATATCCCAAGCTCTTAATTGACGTTCTTCTCAATATTTTACAGGTACATTTGGGAGCTAAAGCAGAATGGAGCAAGCTACGAGGCATCAACCAAAGACCAACTCAGGCAAAGACGAATATGTCCCATGTTATCTGCTTTTAAATTTTAGTTGTATATTTCCTTTCTTGTGATGAATGGAAACGGCTAAAACCACGACTTGTGTGGATATTTAATTTTGTTCTTTCATTTCCATTTTGAAAGAAAAGCATTGAATTGCAAAGTTGTATTATCATTTGTATTCTGTAAATCAAATGAAAACATGTAATGTGAATCACTTTATGAAATAAACGAAAGCATTCTATTATGCTTTATCATTTGTATATTCAGTTATGTACTCCATTTGATTTGTAAATTACTTGAGCAATAATTTTGAACTCAGCTATCTCAAAACACTTGCATAACTATCACTTGATGAATGATAAATGCAGTGCAATTTTCACTTAAGCATATGCAAAAATAACTATATTTTTCCACTTTCAAATATAACAATATTTAAATCAGCTCCACCAATTGAGCTTCAGCGAGAAATTGGTAACAATATCAAGCCTAGGGTTGAACTTTCTTTAGCATGGTTGCACAGATAGTTTCCCTAGTGGCACAATGGCCAAAGCGGGTATTGCAACTAGCTCCTTTGTTGATCTCCATTTCATAGTTGGAGCCCCACACAAGACAGTAAATTGAATTAAGCCCATCCAAATAATGATATGAAACCCTCTAAAATATGATTATTTGATGTTCATATGACCATATAATCCTCATTTTCTAGTGATTTCTTAACCATAGTTCAAATGGTCCCCATCATTGCATATTCTCTAAGCAAATAATGATAAGTGATAACAACATTAAAAGAGAAATTTAGATCAATTTATGAGGCACTTCATATTTCAAGGTATGGAATATTGGAATATTTCCTTGTCATCCAAGCATGCTAGGCATTCCAGTTTCATTTGGACCTTTCCCCTATACACTAGCTTATTGAACACCCCATTTGGCTTCTTTATCACAACGATCATCCTTATCCTATATGGTCTCAAAATTTGTCTACCTACTAATGTAAGTGGGTTGATGTTACATGAGTCAAGGTCATTTTATTTGGATCCACTCTCGAATTGAAATATTTAAAGTGTGCTTCCCATCTCTCTATATTCGCTATTTTTCTCATGGGTGTGAATAATAGTACTGCCCTGATTCAGTTATCGTGTCCACCTTATGGTCGTCAAGGGGAAGTATGATATTCTTCAGCGAGCGATCTTTAATTATATCGACTGACCATCCCCCACCTTTTGTGTAACATATGTGTGAATATTTAAGACCTTTATGTCCTGCGGGTGGATAGTGTGGGGACCCCATATAAGAACGTCATTCTATGGAACCTTAATGCCTTCATCAATCATGTCACACCATTTATCATTATCAACACCCCTCACGCGGACTCTAAACAACTTCTCACGTCATTTCCATTATTATCTAGAGATTTGATATCATTGATCAAGAGTAGGTATAAAGAGACGACATCCTGTGGAAATGGTTGGAGAACAATGCGAGGAAATTGGTGTGGGCCATTGAAGCAAGAACACCGTAGAGAAGGTGACATTGTGAAAGTGGTCATCCTAGCTATGGAACCCACAAGTAGAGTTTTCATCCCACAAACATCATGGAGACGGTGGGATTGCTTTACCCCTTCAGTAGTTTGTAAACAATGACATGGTATTTTGATTATTTTATCATTTCAACAACTCAAAATTCTCGTGCCTCAGATAATTTTGATATGTTAACCGCCATCTTCATTTATTGGTGTCATCGTCCTCTAGTCTACCACGTGCCCATCTAATTAATCACCTTCCTTCAAGCTATAACATCATGCGGGAATGACGAAAGCTTACACCATTCACAAAGAGAATGACTGCGGGTACCGCAATGCAAGAATCCATGAGGAAGAGGCCACTTGGCCATGTTGAAGGTGGCAAAGAACCCCACAACGCACCACTCGCAAACTCATAATTTCCTTGTTGGGACATAGGGAGATATACTCAACACCTAATACTCCTACCCTCCCTAGCCCTAATAGTTACTAGTAGAAGAGTCATATTCATGTTCTTCCTCCTAACTGATCGACTATGATGGGGTCATTCTTGCATGCATGTTCATTCCCATGTATAGAGGCTGGCTCTGATGATCACCACCAGGACCTTTGGTGCAACGCCTTTGATGATAGATGGCTGCCAACCACACTGCCGCGCTGGTAGGCTGAGAGAGAAAAAAAAAAAAATGGCCTCCTTATTCGGCAGTCACTAAGCCACCGCCAGTCTGATCCATTTTAGGTACTTTCATGGAAGCATCCACATTCAAGACTCTAAATAATTACTCTGTAATTTAATAACAGAGAGGAGGTTAGCGTAAGAGACTCAAACGCTGTTAGTCATTCTTTTATTTTCCCAAAAATGGATGCGTTCTTTGCCTTGTTGTATCACTCAAGTGGGTAGATCACTTACACCTCTTCTTCAAGTCACACATATGATGATAATCCATGTAACATTTTGTGACTATGCACCTTAACTCATGATGCTTACGCGATCACCTTAATGGCCTCCATGATCCTCATTTGCCACGCACCTGATTAGACTCTGACCCAACCCACATATGAACGAACCTTTGAGCCTGAGCTGATGGATTCATTACAAATGGTTAGACTTGAGAGTCATCGGGAAATGGCTTATAAACCTTTAGAGGTGTTTGTTAAATGAAATACGAAGAGGAGGGGCCTGCGACCCATGTACCACTATAGTAATGGTGCTTGCCGGCCTAAACGAAATGCGAGCCTATAGTTCTGTTGTTATTCTCATCCTTTAGAATCTGTGAAGAGTATACATCACTTCGAATCTCTGCCACCCCCAAATACCTTGGAATTTCTACAAATATACATGTGTTTTAGGTGCCATCGAACTGAACTAGCACCCTCTTGTAGGTTTGCGGGAATATCAAATGCCAATGCCACTTGTAGAGGCGAGGATGTAGGGCGTCGGGAGGAGAATTCTGTAAGAGAAACGACATTTTGATAGTTGTTGCCCCACACGGCGGAACCCACTTAGGAAAACTACGCCTTGACGTGACCTCCTCGAGATGGTCCCAAAACATCAATACCTTCAACCACTACAAATTACTACAAGACCATACCCATATTTCTTCCCCGTCTTCTTTGTGATTGCGTTCAGTCACTTCATCTTATCAATCATTTTGGATATCATTGAACTACTATATGGAGGGAATGAAACTATAATCTATTCCTAAACATTGCCTTACATAGAGGGATCAACAACCAATGCCCATGACACACCTACAAATGGAACCCACAGTCAAGGATTTCTTGCAGAGGATTTGGGCAGGGGTGCCGCTGAGGCACGCCATTGAAGGAAGGTACTGGAATGGCAGGGGCGCGCAAGCCAACTATCGCAGTCAGGAGAAACTCTGATGCCCAAGACAATGATTCCCACAAACCTTCATGTTAAAACAACATATCTAATTAGTTCCATTAGTGAAGCTCTTGAAGATACAACACCCCTAGGGTGTTCTCCACTTTTGTTAGTTGTATTAGCTATAGTAGAAAAATTCAATATTGGAGCCTCAATAATCTATTCAAAACTTTGAAATCCAATCACAAATTTTTCTCAACTAGAAAGAACAAAACTTACAAGTTTTCCAGAAGATATTGGGCACATAAAATACATATTGATTGATGAAATGAGATTCATTGGATAATATTTTATAGAGAACATATACTCTCAACTTTGTTAAGTATTTCTTAAGAGTGAAAACATGAGTTTTATAGGTACATTTATGATTTTAGTTCATGATAGGAATTATTTCATATTTTTTAATAAATGTTTTTCATAAATGTTAACTGTTTGTAACCAAATCAACCATTTTCAAATATTATGCAAGTATATCTATGATTTTGGTTGGAGATTTAGGACAATTATCTCATGTTAATGATAAATCAACTTAGTAACATAAATTCTAAAATAATGTGGGAAGAATTCAAAACTATTGTTACTTTGGATAGAATATTCAAAGGAGAGAACATTCATCAACAAATATTTCGTCAACTTCTCACAAATCTAATAGATGTAAATTTGACTATTGATGACAAGAATCAATGTTAGCATACATACAACCAGAAATGAAGAGTTTGAAAATATTATTCTTTTATTTGTCACAAATAACAATGTGCATAATCATAAAAAATAAAACTATATTCATCAAAGCACCCTATTACACATAACATTGCAACAAAGGTCAGTAGTATTGGACAATTTTTTCTCTTTACTTTTTTCTTTGTTTTTGTTTTTAATATTTTGAATGTTTGGATTAGTATGGATGGAGAGAGATTATTATAAGTGGATTTGATAGATAGTGGACAGGTGATGGGAGATGGAGGAAATACTCAAGCATCAGTTCTATATCGAGCTAATAGGAGCCCATTTGGAGTGATCATTGGACAGTGGTACAACCTTGTTAGGATGGGTGGATTATGAAAAGGCATGGATTAAAGTGGTTTTATGAGGGAGATACATGAGATGAGGGATGGGGTGTTTTAAATTGTATGGATGGAAGGATGAGAGGGGAGTATGATGAGGAAATGTTGTCAAGACCAACATTGGCACACACCATGATGGGTGTTGAAGAATTGAATAAGAAGAAGATGTGGGGAATCTATGATAGTTGATTTTGGGACATAAGGACCCAAAATGGACTTAGGAGATGGAGGATGGGGATGCTTAGCTCTTTACTTGTAGATTTGGATGCAATATTGGATTTTAATTTTGGATGCATTTCTTCTTTTTGATTTGGAATCCACGTGGCTTTTTTTTTATTTTGCTTTGGTGGGCCTTTGTGTCCTTTGGTATTTATTTCACTTTTGGATCAATTTTCTTTGTTTTAGCATGCCATTTTGAGTGGACATGATGATCCTTATATTTTGGTGTATGTTTGACTTTATGCATTTTTTATTTGGCATCCAAAATGTTTCCAATAGCAGTGGTATGGTGCGAGGAGATAGATGTTATGGAGAGAATATGAATGGAGTGATGTATATGGGATGTGGGATGGAGTGCATGGATGTGTGCCTATGTTGATCTTGATTGGGGATTAAAGGAGTGGGGATGTTGGTGATGGGTGATAAGGATAGGGGATGGTGGATAAGGGGATGCATAGGATGAAATTTTGGGATATAAGGGACAAAAATGGATTTTGTAGGTGGAGGATATGTGATATTGGATTGTGGGACATAAGGACCCAAAATGGATTTATAGGATGAAGGAGGGATAGTGATGGTCATTCTGGATTAGTATGATGGAGATGGTGGGATAGTGCTAAATGGTTTCGAGGAATAATGGAAAGAACTTATTATAATTTTGGAAGAATCCATCTTAGGTTTTACGAACATTTTTAGATTGGATGCCTTTGGATGCATAACCAATTCCTTGTGAATGTGGATTTTCTTTGATATGTATGGGATCCATGATAACTTGCTCATGAATTCCTATGCCTTTTCCTTGGTAGTTTATGCTCTTGAGAATTTGGTTTAGAATGTGATGCTGGTTATTTTGGAAGCAAGATGTGAGCCCATTGTTAAATGGAGGGGGATGGGTGGTGGATATGAGTTTTTATTTTGTTGCGAGAGAACCACCATGGTTAAAGGTAAGGGGACCAAGCGGATAAGATGATGGTATTGGAATAGTTTTGGTAGGAGACAAGGGATCATGAGAGGGACTAGATAGGATGGTGGGATCTTGACTTGGATGGGGGATGTTGTAGTATGATTTGGAACAAGATATTGGCATGTTTGGATTTGTGTGGTAGGTGTAAAGGGGAAGGAGTGTTGAATAGAATCCTCGGTTGGGGTGGATGGAGGGATGGAGGATTCATGAGGTTCATGGAATTAGGGTTTGACAATTCATGGAGTAGCATATTGGGATTGGAGTGG
>VDFB02000363.1:59135299-59193088 GCA_007258455.2 Sequoia sempervirens | reverse complement strand
GGAGAGAGTGGGAGAGGGTGAGAGAGAGGATTGGATAGGATGGGAGAGTTGGAGAGAGGGTCAGAGAGCATGGGAGAGAGGGTGGGAGAGTCAGAGAGCATGGGAGAGAGTTGGAGAGACTGGAAGAGAGGGTGGGAGAGGGTGAAAGTGTGTGGGAGATAGGGTGGGAGTGGGTATACCATATAAATCTTAAAAAAAACTAAATTTATTATAATGCGATGCGTTACGATTAATAGAAGATGAGTTGTGGTCTAGTGAGTTTAATGAGAAATAACGCGAGCACATTATAATGTGTGCACGCTATTTCTTGCACTAAAAATAGTTAAAAAACACAATATACCCATGATGTCAGCCCACATTCTACATATTCTCTTGGTTTTGTGCGTGCTCCGACAAAAAGTAGTTTTTTGGTCATTGAGTGAAGTGTGCATGCATGATATTTAGATTCTACCACCTTTTTCATGATATTTCCATCACTTTTGCATGAAATAGCAGATTTTTCACATTGGAAGGCATGTAATATGAATTCAATTTTGAATTGTAGTGATAACTGATATACTATTGAAGTTTGGAGGGGAACAAGCTTTTGAAAAAGTCAAATTTTTGAGGAATTTGATGAAAGAAGAAGCAAAGGCTACATAATTGGGTAGAACTCCTCCATTTGAAACTTTGGTTTTTAGGTATGTGAAGTCTTTGTACATTTTCTTTCATTTTTGTTTTTTTGCTTATTCCATGTTGATCAAATTGTTTGTTTGTCATGTTACAACCTTAGGTTGTCAATAGACATTTTAAATTACACAATTCTATACACTTTCCTATTACATTTTTAAACCACATCTCTTTGAGGCATTTTGTTAAATTTAACAATTGACTTTCTTTATGTATGCTTCCAAAGCTTTCATTGAGGTTTTTTTCAAACAGTTATACAAACCAGCTAATTGCCTTGTCTATGCTACCAAATTTTCCATACATGTCTCTAAAAAATTGGAATATACTCCTAATGCATGCTCAAATAGGTTTCCAATGCAAAAACCCTCAATTTGCTCATAAATATCTAGGGTTTTCTATATTTCACAACTCTAAGGCCTTCCTGATGCAAAGCCAAGGTGAATATTAACTCATAACAACCTAATGTCAATTCAAATACTGATGCAGACAAGGTGGAGCAACACAACAACCAACCCAATTTGATCAAATGCATGCAAAGAAATAACCTTCAAAACTTCATTCTCCCAAACTGCACAAAACAATATCCTTTGCTTTCTAGGTCTCAAAATTCATCCAATGGACCTATCTTTTAGAGAAGTCCATAAAATATCCAACACATCATCCATTTAGCATCCACTCAGACCCCAAGTATAATTCCCAAAAAATCACATAAGGTTCCCTTGCAATAGTATGGAGTTTCAATAGGTTACCCTGCCCAAAGGCTACTAGATTAGCCCCATTTTACAAAGGAGGTCCCTCTTAAAGACTCTATTTTTACTCCAAACCAATGGACAGTCATTTGATATGTTCTAAAACAACAAAATCCATGGTTAGTACCCAGACACAAGCATTCTAAAGTGTTGTCTTAGCAAACCCTCCTTTTACATGCTATAACCCAAGGGTTTATTGAAAGTCATATGCCCAAGCCTTTCCAAACCCCCAAAAAGAATCAAACACCTTCCAAATACCCTATAAAAACTTAAAAGTTCATTAGATCAACAAGTTCATCATTTTGACAAACCCCACCATCTAGCCTTCAAATTCACAAGGAAATTTGACTTTTCCAACATAGGACAAACCCGCCTTCAAATTCACAAGGAAATCTTTTCCACCATAGGCAGTCTTTGAACAATCTAGACTCCTACAAATCCATTCCACAAAACTAAATCGTTAAGCCTCCAATCTGATGGAAATCACAATAGAATCACTCCACTATCATTCCAAATTCATTTCATGTCATAATATTTACTGTACAGACTATTTATTTCCAACAAAGTTTAGAAAAAATAGGGAAAAACATGGAAACAACAAAAGATTTCATTCAAATTTTCAAATGGAGTCATGCCAACCTCTCTCCAACATTTACATGGCCCTTTTTAAAGGAACTCCTACCTCTACAACTGCCTAAAACCACCTTACAACTTTCCTTTACCAACTTGACCTTTCAATTCCCTTTTTAGTGCAACTTTGCATTTTTTTCTTTTTTTGCAATTTTTTCACTTTTTGACACTAAAACTGACTTTCAACGTATTCTAATGACCTTATGATGGCCTCATCACACTAATTTTACCTTTAAATTTCCATCTTATGGGTATTTTCATGTTTATGCCATTGAAGGCTTCATTCCATCATATTGACAACATTTTCCAAGACACGACAACTTCATAAAACTATCAACGTAACATGACTCAAAAAACTTCCTAATGGACTTTTGAAACCTTATTACATCACACTCATGATTACAAAGAAAAAATTCATCACTTGACCACCTAATGGTCCTAGCTTTCCTTGGTGATCCTGCATTATACATCCGGCCATGAAAGCTTTCCAAGTCTCTTGGAATTTTGCAACACCTTGACCTACAACAAATCTTTGATGATCCTCCTTGTTCCTACCATTGCTCCCTCTTGCCTTCATCTTCACCTTAGGCTTGGCCTTGTCCTTGCAAAACAATTCCTCTCTTGAATGATCACCTTGAACTTGCACCTTCCTACTTTGTCCTATCATCCATGGCTGCATCCAATTCCTCCTAACTTGTTCCATGGTGTCACTTACTTCCAAATAGTCCACTCTCTGTCCTTCTTTTATTTTTCACCCTTGGCTTCACCTCCATCAACATGATCATAAAAACAAGGAAGTAATAAAGCACTCCCTTCACTCTTTTCCTCTTATCCATCCTCTTCACCATCTACTTCAGGTTCTCCCATCTAGGAGCCATTTCCACAACTGCATACAATTTCCACATCAGTAATCTTACCCATCTAGGACCATCCACTATCCTAGCCTCATCTTTTGATTTCTTCTCCATTTCATTTGGAGATCCCACTCTCACCTTTCCTCTAGCCTTCCCTTGGCCAACCTTTATAAACATCTCTTCCTTAGTCTCTTCCATCTTTGAGTCATTCAAACACTTTGTATTTGCAATTTCACCTTTTATGGTGATTGCACCTTCTACAAACTCTGTCACAAACCTTTGCTTTGCTTTTTGCCATTCCACTTGATGCATCACATCCTCTAATCTCTTATCCTCCACCAAACTCTTTTCCAACACTGTATTTTCAGGATCTTTATCTTCTTGTCCCTTTAGTGGGCCACTTACTGCATCTACCATGCTTTCCATGCACTTATCTTTATCCTCAACTACCATACATTCTTCCACTGGCCTTTTATCTAGGCTCTTTGTAACTTCCATTTTTATGACCTGCATCAAAAAAAATTTATTGTCTTCTTTTTCTTTCCCCCTACATGGGTTCTTTGCATCTAGACTTTGAATCAAATCTCCCTTTACCTCTATATCTTCTGATTTAAATGTCACTATTTCTACAATGCTTTTCTGATCCTTGTCTCTCTTTATCTGCAGGGGACACAACACTGCCCCTATCATAATTTCTTTATTCTTTACAAGCCCTTCATGGATTTCCTCAATTTTCCTTCTTTCCCTTTCCCTCTAAGACCTTCTCATCATGTGGTCTTCCATCTTCTTTATCATCAGTCTATTGCTTTCCATATTTCCCTTTCATTGGACAATCCATCTCTTCCACCATGACCTTACTAGGCCATTCTCGCCTCTTCTCCATCTTGTCTCCACTTATCTTTCCTTTTCCTTGCATTAGGGTCTCTACCCCAAGGTTCTTCACCTCACATTTCTTTTCATTAGGTCTGCATACCTCTGTTTTGACAATATTAGACTGCCCTACACCTGTTCCTGCCTTTTCTTGACTGAAATCAGTCCTTTTCTTTCTCCAACCTGCTTTGCAAACATTTCTAGCTCCTGTATATAGGATTCCATTTCTATTATCACTATTTCTCCATCCTTTTTCCTTTCTAACATTACTCCTTTTTTTACTTTTTCTACCTCAACTCTTTTCTTTGTGTAAGTCACTGCACCTTCACCATGTTTATCTTCCTCAAGCTTGATGAACTACTTTCCCATCATCACTATCCTTTCCATTTTTTCTTGTTCCCTGTCATCTCCCTGCAATGGGGTTAGCTTGAACTTGATTCCATCTTTCGCAATATCATACTCGAAAAAAAACCACTTCAACTTCAAAAACTAACATTTGAAAGAGGTGACCATTGGTCTCCCTCTTTAATAGACTTTTACAACCCTTCACTATCAGTTAATTTGACTTGACTTAGCACTATTTGCACAGGTAAAATTATTCGTCATGCCGAAGAAACAAATTGTTAAAAGGAAAAACCTAACAGATGATCAACTCAAAGCCTTCAGAGATAAAGAGAAAAAATGGATGAGGGAATATCATGAAAAACAAAAATTGGGAACGATTGACGAAAGAAAGCTACATGAAGAGGAACCTCAACCGTTAGAAAGAGAAAATAAATTGGTAGCACAAAGGGCATGAATGTGAAAGAGTCGTGCTAGGGGAGATGTAGATACCATAGTTGGAGACACACCCTCTACCACAAGTGAATACAAAGGGACACCATTAAGCACAAGCGAATATGGAGGAACACTATCTACCACAAGTGAATATGGTTGGACACCATCGACCACATCTAAATTTAAGAGTACATCATCACTTGGATTTGATGAATAAGGTATGCCATCATCCCCATGTGAACCTCAAAGTATGTATTCTATTCCACCCTCGGTCGAAGGTACGCAATCTAGCCCACCTCAATTAAATATTGATGAAATTTCTAATCTTGAGATGTATGTACCTAAGATAACACCACCTAGAATTTTGTATAGAAAGCCAAAGTTTTTGATTAATATTGATGAGGATATTTTGCAGCACATGGAAGGTAAGATTCCATAACGCACTTGTAGAAGATATGCTGATAAGATTTGGAAAATTTTCTTTGAAAGGCTAAATGAGACTGGAAGATGTCAACTATTTGTTCAAATGATGTGGGGTATAAAGTACAGAAACATCATGAAGACTCTTGGGTTGAGAACATCGAATGCATCAAGTGAAAACACTATTGTGAAGAATCTAATGGATGCTTATGAGAGTGTGGGTAAGACCTCACGCTCAAAGGATAGTAATGTCACCCGACGTGTCATTACATCGACTTTGGTAAGCTATCAAAAAAAGAGATCTCGTCTCATTAAAAAGACAAGTGAAAAAATGGGAATTAGTAGAAAAAAATTATTAAGAGTCGTTCAAAGGTGGCAAAGAATTGAGGGAACAGATTCAAATAAATTATGGGAATTCTTAGGAAGACTGCCGCATAAAGATAGAAAAGTTGTTGAAGTATTGAGAACACTAATTGAAGATTATTGGAAGAATAATGCAAGGACATATCTAAATCAAAGGGATGTCATAAGAAGGAGAATTGGTAGTCAGAACCATGAGCCACATCCAAAGCATTTTTTGGATACGACTCAAACCCAATTTTTTCATAAATTTCAAAATGCTTATCCTAAAATTAGTATTTCTCAAAGATTATTTGAAATGCTTAAACCTTTTTATGTCAAGATAAATCACACACACACTACTTGTTGTTGTAGACCACATATTGAATTCACTAACCATTATGATGTTTATCATTCTATATGTTTAGATTTGCATAATAATGATGTTTTGTAGGATTGTGGCATAAAAGCCCCACCAAAATATTCAAGAGAGTTCTTATCAAAAAATTAATGTCAAATAGAGGAGTGCCAAATATTCTATAGAACATACTTGGATGGTTCATGCGAGCGTTATAGTGGCTTGCAACGAATGCGAGTATGTCAACATATGGAAAGCACAAATGAGGTGGGGCATAAACTAGTAAATTTTGGGAAGTATAAAATAATGGCATACGCTACAAAAGATGGGTCTCAAGCAAAAAGGTGTGATTTGGTTATTGAGAAGATTCTAGTGTATCAGTTTATGTCCATGTTTCGTGAGAATCTAGTGTATGAGTATGCAAGGCATACCCATAGAGCCTGATGGCTGGACACACAATTCAAGCTATGCAAGGACACCTTTCCAGTTGGCAGCATAGTATCAGTGGTTGAATTTGCAGAGAACTACACTCTACAGCCATAGTGTGAGGTGCAGTCACAGTATTACAACTCCACATAGGTTTTGATATTTGTGCACATAGCATTCATTCATGCAACTCATTGTATAGAGGACCAAAGGAAGGTATTGAGGGAGTATCACTTTTATATTAGTGATGATCACACACATTCTCCAGATCTCGCGCAAGGTTACTTGTAGATGTTCTATAGTGATTTGGCTCGGAGGGGCATAGCATATGGTCGGATAACTATGCAGCACAGTTCAAGAATGCACGCATGTTCTACTAGTTGTGCAGGATGCATCTCACTATAGGTGTTCAACATATGTGCAACTTTTGTGAGGTCGAGCATGGAAAGAGGGAGCATGATGGTGTAGGAGCATGCGTGAAAATAGCATTAGCACGAGAAGAGTTAAAGTATAAAGACAGTGCAAAGTTGACAGATGCAAGTTCAATCATTGAGTGGTGTAATGCTTTGATGGGTCCAGGTAATGAAGGTATGTCTTCAGTTCATAGATTTTTTTGGTTGATGGATAATACTAACATTGCACCATATGAGGATTATTGTACACTAACAAGATCGAGTGAGCTACACTCTTTCCTTAGCTCAAAAGCAGGTTCATGGAGTATTGATACATGTAAGATGGCATGCTTTTTTTCTTCATGTACAATGCAAGCCTGGAGTGATTATGAGTCAGGGGAGTGGGTTGACAAATGGTTGAAAAGTTATCTTACCCCACTTCACACATATTTCCCTCTGACGGCATTGGAACTAACACAGATGGAATCATCAGTCAAATTTGACCACATATCAAATCTAGTTCAACTAGGTAATATATCTACTTGCTTAGTTTTTCAAATTCCATATTCTTATCTTACTTGGTATTGTATTCGTAATGTTGACTAATTTCAAGTGATTTTATGCACATATCAATGTAGGGTATGTTTATGCAGTTATTGCAGATGAAGAAAACGAAGAGGGAATAGACTATTACTTGTGTCATTTTGTTGAGGCTAAAAAGAAATTGGAAGCCCTAGTTATAGATGGAGAAAACATCAAATACCCTACAGGCTCAGTTGTTGTTACTGGAACGTGGCTTAGAAGGTACCCACATAAGAGTGTTAAACATTGGTTTTTTGAGGACTTTGACACCAATCGTAAGATTATTCATTACTCGAACCTTGTTGTGGCATCCAATGTTAGTTTGAGAAAATATGGGGGAAAACCTTTGAACAAGATGTTGTGGAAGGTCTGTGAGTCTGACCATGAGGCAATACTTGAAACAATAAAGAGTAAAGCAGATCCAGATGGCTCATTAGATTAATTTGTAAGTATGTGCACAATGGTTCTTATTAATTTATACTTGTATGCACATTAATTTTTTTGATGCCAATGCTATCATGTCTTATTTTACTTTGTGTATCTATAAGTAACTTGATAAACATTGAATGGTGTCCACTTGCAAAAAATGCAGATTTATGAGGCATCCAAGAGAATCTCAAGCATAAAAGCAATGCAACATCCCTATTTTGATTATCAAGCCAAAACTCAATTATGATTTTCAGCCATTACAAAAGTGTGTGCGAAGCTTGGTGAGGGAATTTCAAGTTATTCATTTGAAGTTACACTTATCATGAGCACCTATGATGTAGACATTATAGGAGCATCTCGAATTTCAAGATATTATAGATTCATGAGAGGTTTTGAGTGCAATAGGTATCTTGGAACTCACAGTGAATATTTATGATCAGGAGTGACTAAGTTGATAGACTGCCATGCCTATCTGTAAGTACCTTCCATCTATTTTCATTTCATTTCCATTTTGGACATGAGTTGTTTCTTTTTATTCTTTTACTTTTCCTATCTGTAACTAAAATAGTAAAAATTGATTGGTCTCTCCTTGCAGAAAATGCTGATTTTATAGCCATCGAAGACAATCTTAGCTGAAAAAGAAATGCAACATCCTTATTTTGATGATCCTGAAAACTATCAATTTTGATTTCAAGCCATTATAAAAGAGTGTGTGAAGCTTTGTGAGGGAATCTCAAATTTCTCATTCGAAGTTAAACTCTAAATGAGAACCTATGATGTAGACATTATAAGAGAATCTCAAATGTATGAGTGACATTGTAAAATATCTGTGAGAACAGAGTACCTCAGGCATTGTAATGACATTTACTAAAATAATGAAATTTGGTGTAGGGGCACCAAGGTTATTGAGAAAATTTGGTTCATGAAAATATTTTAAGTTAGTTTTTTGTTATGATTTTTGTCAATTGAATAAGGTCATAACACATCCATAATTGATTTATAATGTAATAAGTCATGTTAGTTAAAAAAAGAATAGTTAGGCATGATTGGAAAGATGTAGAATCATTTGTAAAGGCTATTTAAAGCCTCTTGAAGGCTATTTAAGTCAATATTTAATTTGTTTCCTTTTGAAGGCAAATGTTTGAATATGGTTGTAAATTTACTATTAGTGAGATTGAGATTGTTAACCTTTAGACATTAGCACTATTTATGTTGATGAAATTTTCTTTAGATGCAAGGATTCAAAGCACATCAACCATGTCGTAGAAATGATTAAATCCCAGAGATGATCTGTAGCAATGAAAGAATCTGAAATGGTAGAGAGAGCTACACTAGTGACTTAGGAGAAACTTTAGTGATGCAGAGTCAAGGTGGAGAAGACTCAAACAAATCAAATTTTAGTAAATCAACAACCTTTGTTATTTCATTTGGCCATCTTGGAACAACTACCAACAAAAACGCTTCGAAACTGAACAATTTGGCTTAAATTTTAGAGAATTCCTCTCAAGGACCATCTCATCATCAATATAGCATCTACTCAAACCCCCAACACCATTCCCAAGCCAAACGTACAAGGTTTCTTTGCAATTTCTTGGAGATCTTTCAAACTACCCTGCAAAAAGGCTAGAAAATTAGCCCTATTTTACAAACAAACTGCTCTTTACACTTCTTGTAACCCCACAAGATCTTGGAAAGTCATCAAATTGGTCACAAAACTCCCAATTCCACAGGTTTTAGAAAAGCACTCAACCTCTAAGCCATAATTGATTAAAACCCTTAATTTTCTAACAAATACATAGGGTTTTTAGCATCTCACAATTCCAAGGCCTTCCAAACCTCACCAAAGCATCAAACAAGTTTTTTAGGGTCTGCACACATATAATAAACCTTTACCTAGCCTTTAGACTCAGTAGATCTCAAAAAAATCACTTTGGTTCCTCCATTTCAAGCCAAAATATAACATTCTCAACCTAAAACAACATCACTAGCCCTATAAACGCCTTACCATTATTAAAAGAGTTAAGGAAACTTGTAAACAACACATTGTAAACCTTTCCTCTGAGTCACAATTCACCACAGTAACAGGAAGGGCTCCATCACAAAAATTAAAGTAAACTCAGACCCTACTAGTCTATACAGGCTGAATAAAGAAAAATGGATTTTTCTTTCACTAAAACAACAAAAGGTGTATCAAAACAGATTGGTCTATTAGACCTTATTCAAGACAAAAATACCTCAACATACTAACATTTTCCAACTTTCCTCCCAATTTACCATCAAACAATCACAAATTGAGGGTGAGGTGTGGGTGCTCCTACACCATTCAACTTTAAAAAACAAAGTCAATTAGGCTGGCAGATGTCTGGATCGAGCTAACATTTGGTGGAAGAGGAAGAAAGATGACTGGAGCTTTAGAGGCCCACCATACTAGATTTTGGTATTGAACCATGAGAGTAGAAGAGAGATCTGATATCATGTATCAAAACATTAAGCATGCATTATTCCAACCAATGGAGAAGGAGATGATTACTTTGCTTCATTTTCATTTGCATAAGCATATCAAGGCATGGGAACCAAGAAGACCAAGGATGTCCAGATTTATGTGGAGGTAATGGATGTGGTCCAAAATTTAGGAGGGTCAATAAGGTCAATGTATGATCGTGATGAAATTGAGGAAGAAAACAAGAGAGGGACAAGAAAAATAAAATCAATACAAAGTTTCAAGGTTTTTTCAAGCGAGTAAGAGAGCTATGGGAGTAGCCTCATCTGAAATATTTTGAAGTAGAATTTGATATGTACCATTTAGAAAGCTTGGTTTTCATGGAGTTAACCTTGAGAGAGTAGGACTTGGGAAAAAGGAATTTGATATGGCTATTTCGTTCAAAGACTTCAAGCGGGATGTACTCCACATTGACGCCATTCCTCAATCTTCACTTGATGGCATCAAGGAATGGATGAACTCCATGGTTATAAAGTATTATGAAAGAAAAATGAACTTGTACTAGCAGCCAATTTTGAAGACTATTACTAATGATTCAAAGCACATCAACCATGTGGTACAGATGATTAAATCCCAAAGACGATTTGTAGCAATGAAAGAGTTTGAAAAGTCAGAGAGAGCTACATTGGTGACTCAAGAGAAATTTTAGCTTTCAAAAAACAAAGCCAATTAGGTTGGGAGATGTGTGGATCAAGCCAACATTTGGTGGAAGAGGAAGAAAGATGACTGGAACACTGGAGGCCCACCATACTGGATTTTGATACTCAACCACGAGAGCAGAAGAGAGAGTTGATATCATGTATCAAAACATTAAGCATGCATTGTTCCAGCCAACGGAGAAGGAGGTGATTACTTTGCTTCATTTTCATTTGCATAACCATATCAAGGTGTGGGAACCAAGAAGACCAAGGATGTCGAGTATTATGTGGAGGTAATGGATGTGGTCCAAACTTGAAGATGGGAAAGAAGGTCAATGTATGATTGTTAACCTTGAGAGAGTATTTATGTTGAGGAAATTTCCTTTAGATGCAAGGATTCAAAGCACATCAACCACGTGTGGTACAAATGATTAAATCCTAGAGATTATCTATAGGAATGAAAGAGTCTAAAAAGGAAGATAGAGCAACACTGGTGACTTGGGAGAAACTTCAACTTTAAAAAATAAATTCAATTAGGCCGGTAGACGTGTGGATCGAGCCAACATTTGATGGAAGAGGGAGAAAGATGACTGGAACTCTAGAGGCCCACCATACTAGATTTCGGTATTCAACCATGAGAGTAGATGAGAGAGCTAATATCATGTATCAAAACATTAAGTATGCATTCTTCTAGCCAGCGGATAATGAGATGATTACTTTGCTTCATTTTCATTTGCATAACCATATCAAGGCATGGGAACCAAGAAGACCAAGGATGTTGAGTTTTATGTGGAGGTAATGGATGTGGTCCAAAATTTATGAGGGAAAAGAAGGTCGATGTATGATTGGTGTAGGAGAACCATTCAATAGGTTTTGTTCATTAATGCAAATAAGGAGTAGAACATCATCAATTTACTAAAACTGGCTCGAACTTGTACATTTGAAGGTTTTGAGTCAATAAAAATGGATTTTTAACCCATTCCGCTTTATGTAGCCTTTGTAACTTGAGGAATGGGTCTGCACTAACATTATTAAGGTATGGGAATGATGTGTTTGTGTTGGGGAGGTCTAAAAGTGAGATGGGTGTGAAACCCATGTGTGTAAAAGTGAGTTTTCTTTAAGAAAAATGGTGGTTTTGAAGAGTTAAATTGTGTTTTTGTGTACAGAAGCATTATTTTATGATTGTTTGAGCTTGTGTAGGGTATCAAAAACTTTTTTGAGTAATTTATAGGTTGTGGTTAGCTTTGGAAGTATCATTTTCAATAAACCCCTAGGGTTTAGGCTACAATAGAGGGTTTTGTGGTTTACCCATTGTACAGTGGTATAACTGAGATCTAATTGTGAATTTTGAAGTTTTGACACCTTAGAATTTTTTCCCCAAGATTTGGTAAGGTTTGGATAAGTTTAGAGTATAGACCCTTTGTTCAACTAGATCGATCCCTTAAGGGTCCAAAGGGAAAAATGGATGCAAACTTCAGGATGAGTTTACTCAGACACCGTGATGCTTTGAAACTTCTCATCTAATCTGATGGGATCATGTTGGGCCCCTATACAATAACCTCTCTCAGTTTTTGTTATCTCAGAGTGGTTTTCCTGTGGTGTCTAGTTTTTAGTTGATGAAAAAAGTGTCAAATGAAAGTAGTGAAAAGTTGCAAAGTGGTGCAACTTTTGTTTTGCAACTCGTGTGACCAAAAAAACTGTTCCAACATGTCCAAATAGGCATGTTTACTCTATGCATGGTCCTCTTTTGAACCCAAACACGAGGAATTGCACTGAACTACTTTCAACCAGATCGATCCCTTAAGGGTCCAAAGGGCAAAATGGCTATAAAATTCAACATGAGGTTACTCAGACAACGTTACACTTAAAAAATTCTCGTCTGATCCTATGAGATTAGATTGGGCCCCTCTACAATAACCTCTCTTAGTTTATGTTATCTTGAAATGGTTTTCCCATGGTGTCGAAGTTTTAGTTGATGAAAAAAGTGTCAAATGGAAGTAGTGGAAAGTTGAAAAGTGATGCAACTTTCGTTCTACAACTCGTGTGACCAAACACACTATTCCAAAGCATTAGAATAGGAATTTTTACACTATAAATGGTCCTCTTTCACACCCAAACACACAAAATTGCTTCGACCTACGTTCAACCAGATCAATCCCTTAAGGGTCCAAAGGGAAAAATGGCTGCAAACCTCAGCATGAGGTTATTCGGACACCATGATGCTTAGAAACTTCTTGTCTAATCCCATGGGATCATGTTGAGCCCCTCTATAATAACCTCTCTTAGTTTTCATTATCTCAAAGTGGTTTTACCGTGGTGTCCAAATTTCAGTTGATGGAAAAAGTGTCAAATGGAAACAGTGGAAAGTTGCCAAGTGGTGCAACTTTCGTTCTGCAACTCATGTGACCAAACAAACTATTCCAACGCATCTCAATAGGCATTTTTACGCTAGGAATGGTCTTCTTTAACACCCAAACACGCAAAATCACTCTGAACTACGTTCAACCAGATCGATCCCTTAAGGGTCCATAGGGAAAATTGGCTGCAAACTTCAGCATGAGGTTACTCAGACACCGTGATGCTCAGAAACTTCTTGTCTAATCCTGTGGGATCACTTTGGGCCCCTCTACAATAACCTCTCTTAGTTTACGTTATCTGGGAGTGGTTTTCCCGTGGTTTCAAAGTTTTAGTTGATGAAAAAAGTGTCAAATGGAAGTAGTGGAAAGTTGCAAAGTGGTGCAAATTTCATTCTGCAACTCATGTGACCAAACAAACTATTCCAACACATCTGAATAGGCATGTTTACACTAGGCATGGTCCTCTTTCATACCAAAACACACGAAATCACTCCGAGCTATGTTCAAATAGATCAATCCCTCAAGGGTCCATAGGGAAAAAGCACTGCAAACATTAGTATGAGGTTACTCAGACACTGTGATGCTTAGAAAATTCTCGTTTGATCCCATGGGATCACGTTGGGCCCCTCTACAATAACCTCTCTCGGTTTTTTGTTATCTTGAAGTGGTTTTCCTGTGGTGTTTAGATTTTAGTTGATGGAAAAAGTGTCAAATGGAAGTAGTGGAAAGTTTCAAAGTGGTTTGCAACTTGTGTGACCAGATGGAATGTTCAATGCGTTTGAATAGGCATGTTCATGCTAGGAATGGTCCTCTTTCTCACCCAAACACACTGGTTTGGCCAAAAAAAATTGGAGGGGGGTTCAGTTCGTTTTGGGTTCGTTGGTACAAAAAACATGTAAAAATAAAATATATATCTATGCAACCTAGAAGCATGAATTAGGATTAGACTATCACATATCATCATATAAACAACAAAACCACCATAAACTTGAATGTCATTTAAAACAAGAAAATTGGCAAAAAAATAGGTGTTTATAACCTGCAAAAAAATGTGAATAAAATCACAATGATTTTCATGTGAAAAAAAACCATAAGACCATAGCTTGTTGCTTACTATTATGATTTGATAGATTTTTTCCAAGCATCCATAGCTTGTTCAAAAGTAATTTTTTTACTCTTTTAGCTATAGTAGCAAGGCAGTGAATTGTTTGATAAAATGCTTTGGTAAACATGTATGAAAAATGTAGTAGCATAGACAAGGCAGTGAACTGTTTGAAAAAATGCCTCAAAGAAATGTGGTCTCATGGTGATGGAATGGCATGACAAATGCCATGACAAGAAAATTGCTATGGATTGTCATGGCATTCCACCACCATTGAGACCACATTTCTTTGAGGATTTTAAATATTCAAACAGTTTGCTGCCTTGTCTATGCTATTGCTTATTATTATACTTTGATAGATTTTTTCCAAGCATTCATAGCTTGTTTGGAAGCACCTATTTTAGGCTTTTAGCCATAGCAGTAAGGAGGTGAACTATTTGATAAAATGCTTTGGTAAACATGTATGAAAAATGTTGTAGCATAGACAAGGCAGCAAATTGTTTGAAAAAATGCCTCAAAGAAATGTGGTCTCATGGTGATGGAATGGCATGACGAATGCCATGACAAGAAAATTGCTATGGATTGTCATGGCATTCCACCACCATTGAGACCAAATTTCTTTGAGGCTTTTATTCAAACAGCTTGCCTTGTCTATGCTATTGCTTATTAAATTATGCTTTGATAGATTTTTTCCAAGCATCCATAGCTTGTTTTGAAGCACCTATTTTAGGCTTTTAGCCATAGCAACAAGGAGGTAAACTGTTTGATAAAATGCTTTGGTAAACACATATGAAAAATGTGGTAGCATAGACAAGGCAACAAACTGTTTGAAAATATGTCTCAAAGAAATGTGGTCTCATGGTGATGGAATGGCATGACGAATGCCATGACAAGAAAATTGCTATGGATTGTCATGGCATTCCACCACCATTGAGACCAAATTTCTTTGAGGCTTTTATTCAAACAGTTTGTTGCCTTGTCTATGCTATTGCTTATTAAATTGTGCTTTGATATATTTTTTCCAAGCATCCATAGCTTGTTTTGAAGCACCTATTTTAGGCTTTTAGCCATAGCAGCAAGGAGGTAAATTGTTTGATAAAATGCTTTGGTAAACACGTATGAAAAATGTGGTAGCATAGACAACGCAACAAACTGTTTGAAAATATGTCTCAAAGAAATGTGGTCTCATTGTGATGGAATGGAATGACGAATGCCATGAAAAAAAATTGCTATGGATTGTCATGGCATTCCACCACCATTAAGACCACATTTCTTTGAGGCTTTTATTCAAACAGTTCACTGCCTTGTCTATGCTATTGCTTATTATTATGCTTTGATAGATTTTTTCCAAGCATCCATAGCTTGTTTAGAAGCATCTATTTTAGGCTTTTAGCCATAGTAGCAAGGAGGTGAACTATTTGATAAAATGCTTTGGTAAACATGTATGAAAAATGTCATAGAATAGACAAGGCAACGAACTCTTTGAGAAAATGCCTCAAAGAAATGTGGTCTCATGGTGATGGAATGGCATGAAAAATGCCATGACAAGAAAATTGCTATGGATTGTCATGGAATTCCACCACCATTGAGACCACATTTCTTTGAGGCTTTTATTCAAACAGTTTGTTGCCTTGTCTATGCTATTGCTTATTAAATTATGCTTTTATAGATTTTTTCCAAGCATCCATAGCTTGTTTGGAAACACCTATTTTAGGCTTTTAGGCATAGCAGGAAGCAGGTGAACTGTTTGATAAAATGCTTTGGTAAACACGTATGAAAAATGTGGTAGCATAGACAAGGCAACGAACTATTTGAAAAAATGCCTCAAAGAAATGTGGTCTCATGGTGATGGAATGGCATGACTAATGCCATGACAAGAAAATTGCTGGATTGTCATGTGCATTCCACTCATTGAGACCACATTTTTGAGGCTTTTATTCAAACAGCTTTGTTGCCTTGTCTATGATATTGCTTTATTATTATGCTTTTAATAGATTTTTCCAAGCATCCATAGCTTTTTGGAAGCACCTATTTTAGGATTTTATCCATAGCAGCAAGGAGGTGAACTATTTGATAAAATTCTTTGGTAAACATGTATGAAAAAGTGGTAGCATAGACAAGGCAGTGAACTATTTGAAAAAATGCCTCAACGAAATGTGGTCTCATGGTGATGGAATGCCATGACAAGAGAATTGTTATGGATTGTCATGGCATTCCACACCATTGAGACCACATTTTGGAGGCTTTTATTCAAATAGTTTGTTGCCTTGTCTATGCTATTGCTTATTAAATTATGCTTTGATAGATGTTTTCCAAGCATCCATAACTTGTTTTGAAGCACCTATTTTAGGCTTTTAGCCATAGCAGCAAGGAGGTGAACTGCTTGATAAAATGCTTTGGTAAACATGTATGAAAAATGTGGTAGCATAGAAAAGGCAGCGGACTGTTTGAAAAAATGCCTCAAAGAAATGTGGTCTTATGGTGATGGAATGCCATGACAATCTATAGCTTGTTTGAAAGAACCTTTTTTAGGATTTTAGCCATAGCAACAAGGCAATGAACTGTTTGATAGACATGTATGAAAATGTGTTAGCATAGACAAGGCAGTGAACTCTTTGAAAAAATGCCTCAAAGAAATGAGGTTCATGGTGATGGAATGCCATGACAATCAAAAGCATTTAATTGTCATGGCATTCCATCACCATGAGACCTCATTTCTTTGAGGAATTTTTTTAAAGAGTTCACTGCCTTGTCTATGATATTGCTTACTATTATGCTTTTGATATATTTTTTTGAAGCATCCATAGCTTGTTCGAAAGCAGTTGTTTTAGGCTTTCAGCCATAGCAACAAGGCAGTGAACTATTTAACAAAATTCTTTTGTAGTCATGTATCAAAAATATGGTAGTATAGAGTAGGCAATGAATTGTTTGAAAAAATGCCTCAAAGAAATGTGGTCTCATAGAATGCCATGACAAGCAAATGCAATTGGGAGCTGCTCCTAGTTATTAGTTATGAAATGTGAAGTAATTGCATAACTGCTTAGGTTGACTTTGTAAAAACTATATTGTAATTGAAACTTTGTCATCTATCAACATCTAGTTATTAGTTATGCAATGTGAAGCAATGCTTTGAGTTTGAAATATGTGTAATGCAATGTAATCAATGATATGAATATAAACTACAAAAATCTATTTTTTAAAATTTATTAGCTAAATTCTTTATTTTATTTTCTCTCTATATCTCTATGCTATGGAAATTCCTTTAAAATTTTTTAAAATTTTATCTCTTGTTCTACTTTTTTTTTTTTAAATTTGATTTTTTTCCAATTTTTTCAAAAAATCTTATACTTTTGGTTTGCCGATTTTTTCCCCAAAATATTTTTGCTGCTATGGTATAAACACATATTTTTGTAATATCAAGGATACTTTTTGAAACTTGCATGCATTGCTAATCTAAAAGGAAAATTCTTTTGCCTAATTTGTATGCAGCCATGCTTTTGACATTGTCAAAAAGAGCAAATATGGACACCATTGATAAAAAAGATTTGTATTAACCAAATAGCCTTGTACACATACATCAATATATGTCGATATAAGTATAAAATATAGTTACAAAATGGCCATATAGGCTTACGCTCGAATGCCACATAGGCATACAATGTCAAAAATATCCAATACAAGATATGTAAAAAATTGCCATGTCTAGGCATACAACAAAGGGATTTGGAATCAAAATTCATTTCTCTCCATGCTCTGGAAATAAATTCTTTCACTTTGTTTGGTGATCTGATGGCGATAAGTCCATCACTCATTTCTGTTGTGCTCAAGGAGTTTTCTTGCTGCTCCTCCTATAGTTTAGCTCCTGGTGAAGTCTTAACTGTTAGAATAAGAAGTAAAGACATTAATATATAGAAATTACATTATAAGAAATGATATATTTAACAAAATAATCACTTACTTCCATCTCATGATCACTTTCCACAATGGAAATATTTGCATGTCAATGCTCAGGCATGCTCAAGCCATATATAAACCATCCAAATAGGAATTAAACTACAAATCAATAATGGTTTGATTTTTCACTAGAACTAACATCTATAACAATAAATTGAAATTGAAATTTAGTAATTTTCCTCATACATCCTCTATCAGAGCCATGGAGGATTGTATAGTGGATGAAACACTGATATTTATTGCCCTGGTAACATTTGGAGGTGTTCCCACAACCAACATCTGAAAATAAAACAACAAATTATTCAATCACAAAAAAGTTACAATAGCAAGATCCACGTCATGACTTATAATGTATGAGATCTAATGAACAAAATTTTGAGTACAATTATTAAGCTATATATTTTTGGTAGGCCTTGGCAGTTTGATAGGAAGACCAAGCATGATGGGGAGGAGAACACATACTCCATTGTGAAGGATGGGAAGACTTACAACCTTTCACCTCTCCTAGAAGAAGACAAGGAAAAGCATGAAGGGCCTAGTTTTTTTATGGTGGGTGTGAAGGAGTTCATGAAGACCTTAAATGAAGGAGGAGGAAGAGGATTCTTCCTGATTATGAAGTAAAAAAGTGAAGCAGATCTTCCCACAAAGAAGAAGGAAGATGCACCAAACGAAGTCCAAGAGTTGTTGGAAAGGTACAAAGACATAACGGTGAATGAATTACCTAGTTCCCTACCTCCCATTAGGGATATAAGCCACCATATTGATCTGATTCTAGGGGCTACATTTCCAAATAAGGTTGCATACAAGATGACACCTACTCAAAATGAGGAGATTGCAAGACAAGTGCAAGAGTTGATGGATAAAGGGCTAGCGAGGAAGAGTTTGAGCCCATGTGTTGTTCCTACTATCCTAGCACCAAGGAAGGATGGGAATTGGATGCTTTGCCCTTATTCAAGAGCCATTAATAGGATGATGCAATCAGATATAGGTTCTTGATGCCAAGAATGGAGGAGCTCATGGATTGTCTATCAGGAGCATCTTACTTTTCCAAGATTGATCTAAAGAGAGAGTACCATCAGATAAGGATCAAAGAGGGGGATGAATGGAAGACAAATTTTAAGACTAATTAAGGGCTCTATGATTGGTTGGTGATGTCCTTTGGGTTATCAAATACCCCTAGTACATTTATGCACCTTATGAATGAGGTATTGAGACCTTTCATTGGAAAGTTTGTTGTAGTTTATTTAGATGGCATCCTTGTGTTTAGCAGGTCTAAGAAGAACATTTGAAGCACCTTGACATGGTACTAAGGTGGTTACAAGAGGAGAAGTTGCTGATCAACATGGAAAAGTGTGAATTCATGAAGGAAGAACTAGTCTACCTTGGTTTTTTCATCTCCAAGGGAAGTTTGAAGATGGATCCTTCAAAGGTGCATGATATTCTTACTCAAGGCCAACACCAAAATCCATGGGAGATGTGAGAATCTTCCATGGACTTGCAAGCTTTTATAGAAATTTCATCAAGAACTTTAGCCAAATTTGTGCACCAATCTTGGACACCATCAAAGGAGGTAACAAAGGTAAGTTTTCTTGGACCAATAAAGCTGATAAAGGGTTTGAATATCTGAAAATGAGAGTAGCACAATAGCCTATAATTGTGCTCCCTAATTTTGATAAAGTTTTTACCATTGAGTGTGATGCCAACAATCAAGCAATAGGGGCTATTTTGAGCCAAGAAGGTAGACCGGTTGTATTTTACAGTGAGAGGTTGAATGAAGCAAAGAGGAAGTATTCTTCCTATGATTTGGAATTGTATGCTATGGTCCAAGCCCTCAAAAAGTGGAGGCACTACTTGTTACCTAAATAATTTGTTGTTTATATTGATAATCATGCCTTGAATTTTTTGAATGCACATGACAAACTCAGTCATAGGCACATGAAGTGGGTAGAGTCTTTGCAAGCCTATACTTTCACAATAAAGCATAAGAAGGGCCAAAAAAATAAGGTGGTAGATTCTCTCAATAGAAGGGCACTTGTAGTGCAAGAGATCAAACTCCAAATCATGGGGGTTGAAGCATTGAAGGATATTTATCATGAAGATTCAAATTTCAAGGAGGTATACAATGTTTGTGAGCAGCATTTAAATTCTTTTCATGGTGAATTCTCTGACTTTTTATTGCAAAATGGTTTTCTCTTCAAAGGAATCCAATTGTGTGTGCGTAAATTCTCAATGAGGGAGAATATCATAAAGGAGAAACACAGTGGGAGTCTTGGAGGTCACTTTGGCCTTATCAAGACCTTAGAACAAGTTAGGAGATTTTACTATTGGCCAAAGCTGCAAGTGGATCTGAGAAGGTATGTGGAAGGTTGCACAATATGTCAAAGGGAAAAGAGAAATTCATCAAATGCCAGACTCTATCAACCACTTCCCATTCCCAATAGGCCTTGGGAATGTGTAAGTATCAACTTTGTCTTGGGGTTTCCTAGAACACAAAAAGGTTTTGATAGTATCTTTGTGGTAGTTGATAGATTTAGTAAGATGGCACATTTTCTTCCTTGAAAATGCACCAATGATGCATCTCATATAGCAGGTATCTTCTTTAAGGATTTGTTAGGATACATGGAATGCCTTTAAGCATTGTTTCTGACATGGATTCTAAATTCATTGGTCACTTTTGGAGGACCTTGTGGAAGAAACTCAAGGAAAAAATTTGTCCTTTAGTTCAGCATACCATCCACAAACAGATGGATGAACTGAAGTGGTGAATAGATCATTGGGAAACCTCTTAAGATTCCTTACCAAGGAGCATGGACAAGCTTGGGATTTAATTTTACCTTAGGTTGAATTTGCATATAATGACTCCATGAATAGGAGCATTGGTAGAAGCCATTTTGGGGTAGTCTATGGCATGCACCCTAGAGGGGTCTATGAACTAAGAGATCTACAAGGAGTTGTTGGAGAAGTGCTCAAGGTGAGGAATTTGTTGTTATAATTAGGGATATCCATCAACAAGTGAAGGAAACCCTTCAAAAGAATGTTGAGAAGTATAAGGAAAAGGCAGATTTAAAGAAGAGGAATGTCCAATTCAAGGTTGGAGACTTGGTGATGGAACACTTGAAGAAGAAGAGACTTCCAAAAGGAAAATATACCAAAATCATGATGAAGAAGATATGACCTTGTAAGGTGGTCTACAAGTTTGGACAAAATGCTTATGAAATAGAGCTACCTCCTAGGGTGGAAATCTCTCCTATCTTCAACATTTTTGACTTCTATCCTTTCAAAGCTTTTGTGATATGATTGATGTTACTAAATTTGGTTAAGGCGTATAAGACAGGTTTTGTGACTTTGATGGTTGGATGGGTGATTATTATGAAGCCTTTTGAGAAAATTGGTGATTAACCACAAGATGATAATCAAGATTCTGTTGTAGTAGGAGTTTGTAACCTATAAATAGACTATTGCAGTTAAAATATGGTGAGTACAGTAATTGATAATGGACTGATAACAGTGAGGTATGGTTTAATTGATTTGTTTCCTTGGTGAACAAATGAAAGGATGAATTGTTCAAGTGTCAATAATCAGGTTTATGTTGTTTTTATGGTGGTTGAGAATGATGTGAATCTAATTGATTAAGTCAAAGTTTTCTTTAATATGGTTTTTTCTTTGAATGAATCAATTGGAATACTGATTAGTAGACTAATGAATGATGGCCTATGGAATGACTAAGAGAATTTGAGTGGATTTTGGTTGAATAAAAATTAGATTTATGATGAAATTATATTTGATCTTCTCTTGATTCTATTTGGGATTGAAATCCCTTGAAGAAATGATGTTGATGGTGTTTGTTGGATGCTCTGCATCAGATGTACCCTGGTGATTGAGTGTTTTGATATGATGCTCTGCATCACTATCTGCATTGTCTATGCTATTGCTTACTATTATGGTTTCATAGATTTTTTCCAAGCATCCATAGTTTGTCGTGGTGGTGCACCTTTGAAAGCACATGCCTCCATGTGAAGTAATTGCATCGTCCTGCTTATGTTGACTTTCTAAACAACTATAATATATAGTTGAAATTTTGTCATCTATCAACATCTAGTTATTAGTTATGGAATTTGAAGTAATGCTTTGAGTTTGAATGATGTGTAATGCAGCGTAACCAACAATATGAATATAAACTACACAAATGTATTAAGTAGAATTCATTAGTTAAGTTCTCTTTATTCTAGGAGGTGTTTGCTTGAAACCACCAATATTAGCTTGTTCAACATCCAAAATCACATGTATTAAAATACCATTTGTAAAACAATGCTATTAACATGTAATAAATTTATAATTATTTACTAGTTACATACCCCACTGATAGGTGTACTGCAGAAATAAGTAGGTGGAGGACCAGTGTATCCAATCTCAACACTGTGACCTTGCAATTTTATTAAAATAATAAAACTAAATTAGTTAATCATGCATTTCAGAATCAAAATTTAATAAATTAAATTCAATGAACATGTTGACTTTTACCCGACTATCAATGCCATATGCATGATGCAAAATGTCAGTCATCCTCTCCATCCCTGTAGCAACATACGGATCTTGTGTAACAGCATACAGATCCTGCATAGCAACATACGGATCCTACGTAGCAGTATACAGATCTTGTGTAGCAACATACGGATCTTGCATAGCAGCCTTCTGAGTGTCAATGGGGTCATATGAACAAGTTTCCCCATAAGATTGACACACATGGGTTCGAAGGCCACCACCCGAAGACTCCCCTAGATGGTGCTATACAATAGGGCTAGTATGATGGATGACACTCCAGGTCAAAGTGTTGATCACCTGCAATGTCTCTACATCAACACTTTCCTTCGCAACAATAGGCATAACAATGTGCTCACAAGGCGGCCTAGCGAGAGGTCGTCTCCCTTGCTATGCAAGACTATGCATCGGGCCTATCCTAAGCCGACCCCCCACCTCTCCCCTGGAACTCCCTCATATCAAAATAATTTGGGATTTGGTTCAATACGAACTCACTGTATAGTTTCCTAAGAAAATATTGGGGGACTTCACAATTATTACACAGTGGGTAATCAACTTACCAAGTACCACCTATCGTAAAAACAGTTCCTAATCTCTTGGTGGTGGCACCAATGAATAGAAAACCTCTTCGCATTGAAGCTAAGATTTTGATTTGTTCTAGGGTCAGTGAATAGAGAGCACAAATCACCTTTAGTAATTTTTAAATCTTTTACTTATTTATATGATAGTTTATCTACATAATATGCTTAGTTTCCTGCCTCCTATCTTGCCATCCCGTTATTTGTTGGGTTATTGAATATACATTTTTTAACATATCTTTCATTGAATTTTCTAGTGTCATTCTTTTTGCGGTTGAAGTATTTAGATCACTCAACCTACTGATAAGATCCTCAATTTGTTTTTTGTTGTTTTCAATTTCACTCCTCAAATTTTTTTGAGTGCCAGAAGGGTGTTGAGTGATTGGTGGGGGAGGTTGATTTTGTTGAGGAGGATTTTCTTGTTCTTCTTGTTGAGGATTTTTAGGATTATTTGCATCTCCTACAAATTAAAAAAAATAAATCAAATCTAACCTGAAACAAACAAAATCAACTTGAAACTAAGAAATTCAAATCAAATAGCAAAAAATACTTACCTCATGCACCTCTTCATCATCATGGTGCCATGTTTGTGAATGAAAAGCAACTATTGTTAATGAATTTTGAAGAATGCCTCCTCCTAGAACACGAGCGCGAAAATGCGGGTTTTTGGTCGCGGGCAGAGCATAAAAACAGAAAAGAGAAAGTGAATAACTTTCAAATTTTTTTTCTTTTAAAATGAAATAATGCAAGCGATTTATAATGCACTCATGTTATGTCATTTCCAAACTTTTTTTGAAGTTGGCCACAAAAGTGAACCAACTTCATGCACCCACCCGATTTTTATGTTAAAACTTCTAGAGGCCATAACTTTTGAATCGAGTGTTCGATTGAGCTGAAATTTTACAGGTAGTTGCATTATGAGGTGACATGTGGATTCCTAATAGACCTTGATTCGGTTGGACCCTGTTTCAACACGTTTTTGGGGCTCCAAACTTTCATCTTGACCCTCAAAATCGCAATTTAGTGTTTTTTTTTAGTTTTTGAAAAATCATTTTCTTGAATAACTCAGAATGCATGTCTCAGATTTGATGTTAGTTGGAAATTCATCCTATCTTAGTTTTGGGTATTTTTTGGGAAAAAATGGACTCTCAAAGGTATGTCTATGAAATTTCCTAAAATGGAAAAATTTGATAATTTTGAAACCTGCCAAATCTGGAAAAATCTGATTGTATGCACCTTATGTCCTTTAAACCATTGAACTTGGTGTAGAATCAATACCATCACATCCTCCAATCATCCTAATTTGAGCTTCAATCCAATCATAATTTGAGCTTTAATCTACTCCCAATCTTAGCTTTAACTAAAATCCTAACGTACACTTACCCTACCTTGGGTGAAACTGCCCCTCAAATAGTTGATTTCATCCTTCGTTCGGTAATTTCAGGCAACCTTCTTCATATATTGAGAATTCTTCACCTTTTTACGAGTATCCTTTCATCCATTCCAAGAGTTAGTCTCCCAATCCAAGCATTCGTTCATCCATTTCGATCAATCGTTTACTCGTTTCAAGGTTTCATTCATCCATTTTGAACTCTCGTTCACCCTTTTCAATCATTCGTTTACTCGTTCCAAGTAAAAATTCACCCATTTCAAGCCTCCTATCATTTCAAATTCTTGTTTAGTTGTTCCGATCATTCGTTTACTTGTTCTGAGTAATCATTTATTCATTTCAAACCTTCATCTTCTCATTCTGAGAATCATTCATCTGTTGTGAGCAGTCATTTACTCATTTTGAGTAGTCATTCATACCTCTCAATCATCCATTTACTCATTCTAAGTAACCTTTCATCTATTTTGAACCTCCTTCTCTCGTTTTGAGCAGTCGTTCACCAATTTCTATCATTTGTTTCCCCAATTAGATCATCGTCTTCCCCATCCAAATCTTCTAAAATTTGTTTCAGGTTATTATCCAAATTGACCTAAGTATCTGAACTAATCATCATCATCATCAACATCTTCTTAGGATTTTCATCCATCCTAAGTTAATCATCATCATCAACCTAATCAATCTGCTTTCAATCTCAAAGTGGATTGGGTGTCGCAATCATCCATTTATCCTTTAATCCGATCAATCAGTATCCTAAGTCACCTAGAGTAATCTCCAAATGGGGTTTTCCAATCCCTTTTGTCATCCTATCTGATCCATCATTCGATCTTATCAATCATCGATCGATCTTATCCAATCCAATCCAATCACACCTCTATCTAGTCACTTTCGACCCAATCAATCTACTTCCATCTTGAATTAGATTTGATGTCATAGTCATCCTTTGATAATCAAGTTTGATTGTCAGAATCAATCCCATCGCATCATCACATCATCCTAATCTAAGCTTTAATCCAATCCCAATCCGAGCTTGACCTAAATCCCAATTTGAGCTTTAGTCTGTTTCCATAAAAAATATTTGATCCATCCTATTTGTTCTTTCATCATCATGAATCCTTATCCTCCATCAATAGTAGTCAAGGGAAACCCTAATTACGTTGATGACAATAACAAAAGTCTTGTCGATCAAGAAGAATATGACATAGATCCCCTTGACACTATCATTACTAGTAAAATTTCTCCACACATTTTTCAAAATCCAATCATCCTTCAAGCTATCCCATTATGTCTTCATCCATGCCTAATCATGCTTCTTGTGCTACCTTTGACAAGGGATATCTAGTACCTTCCCCATCCACATATTCGTCACCCACATCTTATCCTAATCTTCCATCCCAATACTCTTATTACAATCCCCCATCCATGTCCCCTTATCATAATCCTCCTTACCAGTTTGCTCATCCTAATCCAAAATCCACACCTTTTTATCTTAATCCTACATCCCCATCAACATATCCTAATCCAACATCCACATATTCTTATCCTAATCTGTCATCCACATCTCCCTATCTCAATCTTCCATCTCAATCTTCCCATCATAATCCACCATCCCAATATCCTTACTACAATCCTAATTTACCATTCCAATATCCTTACCTTAACCCTCCATCCAATCCTAATCCTCCATTTACTCTTGGTTCAATATCCAATCCCATTTCTCCATTTAATCCTAATCCACCAATCCATAGCCCTAATCCCCTACCAATCCATAATCCTTCATCCACTCCTACCTCGCCATCTCAGCCTCGAGCATGCAAATTTCTCACTCCAAAATTTCTCCAAGGACTCATGACAAAGAATGCATTCCTCACTCCACATCTTGAAGTTGTGGAACCATGTAGTCCCAATCCCTCATCCACTATCATTAGTGATGAGCCCCTTCTCCATCCAACACCTATTATGTTGTCACCACCCCTAGCACCACTCAAACCATTGATACCATCACACCCATCAAATCCATTGAACCCCCATCTCTTATTCCGAGCATCATCAAACCCATCGAAGATAACCAAATCCAATCCACTCCTCCTCCTAGATCCACCAAAATCCCCTCTCTTGAACTTCATGAATCCTCCATCCTTCCATCTCCCCAACTTGAGGAGTTCCTCTAACATTGTCATCATACCTCCCTCACATGATGAAGCTTTCCAAGATCTTGATCCAAAGCATACCAGCATATCCCCTTCTCCACATCAAGATCCTATTGTCCCATCTAGTCCATCTAAAGATCATAATCCCCCATTCATTCCATCCCATGATCCCCTTTACACTCAAGATTTCACCGCTCCATCTCATGAGTCTGTATCTCCATCTCCATTGCATGATCCCTTATCACCCACTACCACAAATCCAAATCCTATCATGTCACCTAATCCCTCTCTTGATCCCTTACTCCTCACTCTTCCTAACCAAGATGTTGCTATCCCATCATCTCCATCTCATGATCCTCCATCATCGCCTAAACCTACTATCCCCACAACACTTGTATATCCCCTTGGTACCCTCACATTCTTCCATGGTGGTCTCCTTGTAGAAGAAAAAAAAGCATATATACCACCCATCATCCTCCTCCTAATAATGGACTCGCATCATTCTTCTAGAATAAAAAAATCCTATCACGGATCAAATGCTCAAGAACATGAACTATCAAGGAAAAGGTTTAGGCCTTCATGAGCAAGGTATTTTAGAGCCCATCAAGGTGAAAGAACAAATTTGTATGCAAATTCTTGGACATATTTCTCAAGAATCAAAATCTAAAGAGCTTGGTACAACCTCTAGACATCCTCAGCGAGCCTCTTCCAAAAGAAATATAGGCTCTTCCCATTGCTCCACCAAATCATATGTTGCCATCCATCCTCCTCCATCGTATCACCTCAAAACAACTGTCCATATTCCTCCTTCATCTGCTCCATCCATTTTTGGTCCTTATATCCCTCCATCCACCATCTCCCAGTTTTCATCTACTCCATCCATCTTGGGTCCTTATGTCCCTCCACCTACTACGTCTGTTTTGGACCCTTATATCCCAAAATCACCTCCTCCATCTTGTTCTATTCATCCTTTCATCTATTCATCACCTATGCATGTCATCCAATATAGACATGCCACTCACATGTCCCCTAATCAGGATCAACAAAGGAACATACCTACACATCCTCCATCTACACGTAATCCTCATCATTCTACCTCCATCACTCCACATCATCCATCTCCTCACACCCATCCCATTGCTACTAAAAGCACTTTGGATGCTAAAATAAAAATGCATAAATCTAAATATCCACATAAATCTAAAGCTCCTCATGTCCCCTTGAAATGACATGGTGAAGAAAATAAAAATAAAATACAAAAAAAAAATCATATCCATCGGCCACAAAGGCCCACCAAAGCAAAGATCAAAACCATGTGGATCCCAAAGAAAAAAGATGTCATAATGAAGCATCCATAACAACATCCAAAGTTGCTAATCTGAAATCCAATCATACACATCCTCCATCTCCTAAATATTTTTTGGGTCCTTATGTCCCAAAATTCACTATCCCATCTCCTCTATTATTCCCACATTCTCAATCCATTAATCCTCCTATCCTTTCACATACACCACCACATGTGCCAATGTTGGTCCTGAACACATCTCACCTCGGACATCCACCCCATCATTCCATCTGTACCCTTTCCATCATCCTATCTATTATCCCACATATCTCCCCCATCAAATCCCTTTAATTCATCCTCTTACATAATCCATTTATCCTAATAAGGCTGTACCAACATCCAACAGTCACTTCAAACATGGGCTCTTAACACCTTGTATGGAACTTGATGCTTGATTCCTTTATCCATCTCCTTATTTCATGTCTTCTAAATCTACTTATCTGCCTCCCTATCCTTATCCATCTCCATCTGCATGCTATCCAAAATATCAAAAAAATCCAAAAAATAAGAAAAATCCAAAAAAATCAAAAAAATAAAATAGTAAAGAGAAATAATTCGTCCAATGGTGAAAACTTGGAAAAGAAGTGCCTTGGATAAGTACCATGATGAAAACCTGGCAAATAGGTGTCATGCATAAATCCCCCATCTAGTTTCCTTCTGCACTTGGGAGAAACTACATCCCCTTCAACCATCTCCTCCATCCCCCTCTCCCATCCACATCTTATCTGCCATATCCCATTTATCCCAATTCCTACATTCTCCTTGTGATTTTTATATCGATAGGGGTAAACATATAAACATGCTTTGGACACCTCTTGGCATACATTCCCCTCATCCGCACACTATCCTAATCCTTATTCGTATTCGTCTACCTTCCTTGTCCACCAATCATGCTACCCTCAATCTCCCTTCCTTATCCATGCATCTTATCTTTATCCATCCCACTCCTTTATTTTCCTATCCTTCTCTATTTCATCCTTCGTGCCTCTTTGCACATGACATATATAGAGTGGGGGAATCTATCTTCCTTTGTGATATAGTCTTTGGAGATGTCATTCATCCCTCAATCCACTACTCCTTTTTCATCCATCATAACATCCCTTTCATCTCCCCTTCCTTCTCTTCCTATCCATCCACACAATCCTTTTCATCTCCCCATCTTTATCTCCTTATCCTTATCCCATATTATAATCCCTTGTCATTGGTATCTAGCTATAGGCTTTTCCCCCACGTAGTCCAATGCCATCTATCTCATCATCGTCACTTTTGTTTCTTTCACACATCTTTTCAATCTCCTATCCCTATTCATCACTCATATCTCTATCGTACCATCCTCCCAATTCATCTTTTGATGCTTTGGATAACTATCAGGCATCCCAGAGCTTTGTGTGATTGTCATCATCCTATCCAATCCAATAGGTCATTTTTTTCTCATCGTATCGGTCCCATCATTTTATCCCCTTATCTAGGGTTATCTCATCATCCCTTATCCATCATTTGTCTTTGGTCTTTTGTCAAACTACATTACCCCTACGCTTTCACGTAGGCAAGGTTGATCATTTGATCCACCCGCGAGGCTCCTTTATCATCTATCATTGATCTTTTCTTTTTCTGTTTGCTCCTTTTGTTTGTCTGGTCTTTTTCATCCACCATCGGTCTTCATCATCCTCTTTCTGATTTTATCCATGGTTAGTCGTCAACCTTTTATCGAACTATGAGGGCTCTGCACTTTCACATAGGCAAGGCTAATATTTGATGGGCCCCCGAGCCCCTAGGTCTTTAGGGTGTTTTAGTCTTCTGTCTTGTGTCATGTCATCAAGCTATTCCCTTATCTAGTTGGTTATGCACAAATGAGATCCACTAGTATCAGCAGATCTAATCAGTTCCAAATATCTTGCGTCATAATGATCTTTTAGTTTAGTATCCATCATCGGTCTCAACATGATGCATCCTTCCTAACATACCTCATCAATCCCATCCATCCCCTTGATCCTATGGCAAAGGACATCTGAAATTGATTGTGATCTTTTGATGCTTTTGGCTTTTTTTTATCATTTGAGCTCCCTATTATCACTTGTCATGGTCGCCTTGATCCATCATATCATGGTGTGCTTTGACTAGTCAACATAGGGGTGTATCTTGATCTTTTCTTTGTTGTTGTCTTCTCGGTTGTCCCATGTAGTACCCACCAAGGTCCTTGAGGTCTTGTGTTATGTTGGGGCATCCTTATGTGCTTGTGGTTATCCCAATACCTGGCCCGACCAAAGTCATTAGGACTTTGGGGTGTTAGGATAGCCTTCTTGTTTGTTGTGTTTGTTTCATTCATTAGACACTAATCTGCCTTGGTCCTTTATACCTTGGTGTATCCTGTCTTTTTCTATAGCAAAAATCAGTGCTCTTAAAGATGGAAAATTGCATTAGGATTGCATTTCATCTTCCCCACCCATGCATTCATCCTTCATCAATCTCCCTCCCCTATCCATTTGATCTCTTATCATCATCTCTTTAATCATCATCATCATCGTGATATATCCTTCCCTATCCTTTTGTGTTGTTTTGGTGTATATCATTCCCTCATCAAACAACACTCCATCCATCATCAACCCACTTGGGCTTGTAGCTTGACTGGGGCAACATCACCTTTGTCCTTGCATCCATTTATGCTTCCCAATCTCTTGTCGTCTTTTCATCCTTTCTTATCCATTACTTTGCATCATCTTCCTCATCTCCATTCTCATCATCTCATCTATTTCAAGAGCACACCCATGTTCTCTTGAACCTGCATTTCCTCGAAGGGGCATCCTCAATCCCTAATCTTCATCTTCACTCCCATCATCTTTATTCCTAGCCACTCTTTAAATGACTAGTGAATCTTTCCTAATCTAACCATCTTCTTTTGGGTTTTATGTTTTAATATTCTTTGAAATGATGCTACTTCATAACACCATCTCAAAGAGGGGAAAAATGTAGACACCTAAATTTGGACACTTCTGTTGATCCAAATTTATCCCTTTTGTCTAAACATCCTCTTGATTGCGTTAATTACCTTAAAATCACTATTATGAAATTAATACCCTTAAATTCTTCTAAACCCCTAAGGTATTCAATTAATAATTAAATACCTTACCCTTTCATCAAATGAATTAAATAGATATGACATTTATTTAATTCCTCACATGTCACATCCCTTCCTTAATCTTAATCAACCTCCTAATTCCATCATTAGGAATGTGCACATGCCTAATCCTTGATTAGGATGTGTCACATCCTCCAACTTTTGTAAGTTGGCCCATAATCTCTCTTAGCCACCTAACCCTCTAATCCTTCATTAATTAGCCTAATCAACATCCCAAAAAAAATTTAATTCCTTTTATCCTTCTAAGGAATATTAAATTCCTTTTTATTTTCTCCATGTGATCTTTGACTTGTCACATCAAGTCACATGTGGACTCTCCCCCATGTGATCTTTGACTTGTCATATCAAGTCACATGTGAAATATTCCCTATGGAATCTTTGACTTGTCACATCAAGTCACATGTGACAAGTGCTTACTTTTTTAGACACCTTGTCTTATCCAAGGTACTTTATACCTCTCCCTTTGGAACCTTGTCTTATCCATAAGATTCCCCAATCATGTGAATTTTAAATTCACTTTTATTCACCCAAGATTCTCCTCTTCCCCATGTGATCATTGAGGGGTCACATCACCATTTCTAAGCCACTTCACATTCCACATGTCAAGATGCGAGGGCTTGTGAGTTCTCAACTCACCATAGGCCTTCATCTTGGCCTTGTTGGTTTAATCTCAACTGTTGAATTCTTTAGAGAATTCAAATTCCTCTATAAATAGCCCCTTTTTTTTCATTTAAAAACTTTTGCATGCCATAGCCAAACTCTTGCAATTTTATCATTTGAAGCCACACTTAGCCATATTTTCATATCTTGCACTTTCATCCATTTTTGCAACCATCTTGCATCCTCACTCTCATTTTCCATCGAAGGAGCATACACAACGTCACAAATCAAGGGACAACCAGAGGACCGCTTGACAGGGTAAAACTTTCCATTTATTTTGTTAAGTTAAATGTTTTTCCGTATCTTGAGGTGTAAGGTGTTAATCTTTGTTTCTTGCACTCTGTTTGCTGGTCATTTTTTAAACCAAATTTTCACCTGATCACAAGTGGATAGTGGGATAAAAAATTTGGATTATGGATAGAGATGATGGTTTTGTTGTGCAAATATGGAGGTTGGAATATGACTAGGGGGGAAGCTGGAAGTATGGATTTTGGATGAGATGGGTATGAGGGTGAAGTATAAGAGGGAGATGTAAATTGAGGATATAATGGATTCCACTTTTGAAGGTAAGATAGATTGATGTGTGGGGAGGTGTGATGGAATATCTTGTGCTAATCATTTCTTTTCTAAAAGGTGTGGATGAGTGGCAGAAGATTGATACCAATGATGGCATCAAGGGGATCAATTTCAAACCCATCTTGATCAACATGATTACCATCATCATCTAAATGAGGTAAATTTTTGGGATGTTATGATGAGGGGACTCATCAAAACAAAATATGTCCATGTTGTTCATTTCATAAGTCGGATAGGCATGCAATTTTTTTAATGAAAGGAATTAGAAGAAAATGGAAGATTATTTTATTTTATTTTGATATAAAAAAATCTCAAGGTTGATTTACTAAAGCTTAGGATTTAGATTAAGCTTAGATTTAGGATTATATTGATTGATTATCTTGGATGAGAATGCTATATTTTGGTCTTAGGATTGAGTTTTACAAGCCATCCAAGCACAAAATAGGGCCACCCAACTGAGAACAAGGCCACCCGCCTAGAGACAGGGTAAAATTTGAGCTCAATTTACTTACTTTTACAGGGCCAACCACATAGGGTACAGGGTTGTCCAATTGAGAACAAGGCTAACCAAAAAGAGAGGATGAAATTTGGGCTTAGAACTAACTTTTACAAGGCCACCCAAACAAGTTACAAGGTTGTCCAATTGGGAACAAGGTAACCCAAATAAAGATAGGGTAAAATTTGGGCTTGGAAATAACCTTTGTAAGGCTTCCCAAACATGGTACAAGGCTGCCCACATAGGGTGTAGGGCCACCCAACTGTTAACAAGGCTACCCAAGTAGACATAAGGAGAAATTTGGGCTTAGAACTAACTTTTACAAGGTCGACCATATAGAGATAGGGAAAAAACTAGCTAGGTTTGGTAAAATTGAAAGAAAGGGATTATATTAGGAGAAGGGGGATTTGGATTATAATTGATTAGAGGAGATATTGGAGGAAATTATTAGCATGAAATTATTAGAGAAAAGATGATTATGATAGATGAAGGGAAGTGGACTAAGGTCTTTTAATTATGTTTGATTTTGGATGGGGATTGATTGGATGATTAAGGTGATGGATTAGATAGATTGGGATGAGGTGGATTGGGAGGCTTGACATTGGTAACACATGAATACAATCAATAAATACGTAAATGGTTTTGGATTTTAAGGGATTTGGATTAAAATGGGTTGCATAGGTTTTGATGATGAACACACACCAAATACACTCACATGCATATGGTTATTCAAGTGGGATTGACACTTAGTGTAGGCTAACAATTGAATTAACCATAGATACCATATACTAGATGAAGGATAGCTAGGGATAGCCATGTAAATGTGAAATCCCTTATCAAGTACTACCAAAGGATTCGCTAAGGTGAGTTTTACCTCAACAACTAGAGTTACATTGTGAGTAGCTTCAAGGGGTGATCTGCATCCCTTGCACTACACTAAATGATGACTAATGGTATTATGCTTCTATTTATGAGTTCACTAGGGAAATTATATGAAGGGCCCATATACATGCATGGGTTAGGAAGGTCTCTCCTCTTATCTTCACCTCACAAGTCTTGGTGGACCAAGGGTCTCAAGGCTTTACCAAACATGATGATGACTTCTCTTTGAGGTAAATTTTTTTCTCTCCCCTCTTTTTATATCTCACTATTAAACATGGTTGAGGTCATCCCTTGGGGTGATAAAATCCCTAAGCATGCCTCCTAAATGGAAAGAGTCACTAGGTGCTTTTGATCTCCAAGATCCCTCAAAGTGTGAGGAGAGATTACATGGCACTAGTGCTCATAAGTTATAACTAAAAAAAGGAGAGGACATAGGACTTTTGATCCCTAATATCACTCAAGAGTACGAGGAGAGAGAATATATCCTATAGGATGTCAAAATATAACACATAATTTTATTCCCCCTACTTTACTTAATGTGCCTAATACTGGCGAGAAACAAAAAAACTTTTGACAAGTGAGACTGCAAAGAAAATATTATATTAGTTTGGAGTTTCATCTTTGACTTACATGTAAGATGTAAGGTAAGATTTAGGATAAAACCACAATCAAGTTAAATGTTAGCAGACGAGTTTTTGAAAATAAGATTAATCTTGTTGCAAATTTGTAGTAAAAAAAACTACCTAAACATTGAGTGGAACCACCTCACCACATACAACCACCAAAATTTGGAAAATTGAAAATTTTACCTTGATTGTAGGACCACCCAAATAGGTCACATAACTACCCAAACATGAAAAAGACCACCTAATTATGATTTCTTGCATAGAGAACAAAGTTTGGTTAGTAAATAGTTGCCTTTTGTTGATTTTGTGGTGGTAAGTGGTAATTATAGGAAATCAAACTTTAACAAAAGAAAATAAACTTGTAAAAGTCTAATGATAGGATCACCTAAACACAAAATAGGGCTACCCAAACAAATTGAGACTGCTAAAATAGAGTTGTATAGTAAAAATGTTAGGATCTTACAATAAAAAGGGGTTAATTCTAGAATATTAAAAGGTCACATTTAAATTTGGCTAATATAACACCCTAAAAAGTCAATACTCTATAAGAAAACCAATTGAAATTGATTGAAAGATGCGAAAACACTTATTAGTTGTCACAAAATAAAATTTCCCAAAAAGGTAGAATTGCCTAAGAAGGAACAAGGTTACCTAACTATGATCTACACATGAAAAGATCAAGAAATTTAATTATATCAATTAGCAAAAATGGGTGTGGGTTCTATCAAGCATGTCAGAGATGTGTAAATGCAATTTTGAGCTCAATAGAGTAAATCAAAACAATATTAATATGCTCTACTAAAAACATAAGCAACACTTAGATTGAGCATAAGGGTTAGTAAAACATGAGGAAAACATGAAAATAAATCACAAACTAGCCCTTGCACCAAAGAGAGGTGGTTGTGCTCATGGATGGTTGGATATGAATACTCTTGCCAACAAAATAAGGTTGCATGATAAATTATTGATGAAAATGGCTTAGGTTGAGGCCAATATATAGATTTTTGGCCCAAGGAATGGATGACTAGGATGCACTTGAAAGATCAATGGCTCATATTGGTTGAGAGCCATGGGAAAAGGAGAGAAGGAAAAGTGTCCTCATGTGGTTGGAGGAGATGGAGGGAGATGGATTAAGGGGAGAATCAATGGTGGAGATTCTCCTTGGGAATATTAGATAGACAATATTGGAAGGGTACTTGGGAGTACCCTTGAGGGATGGGCAAGTCCTTTGATAGATGTGACATGGTACCAAGTCCATATCACATGTGCACAAGTCCATGTATTGTGTACAAAAGGCCCATGCCTTTGTACACATTGGAGGATGTGGAGGATTTGAAAAAGGTTTAAGTTGTGCAAGTGGGTGATTAGAGAGTTAAGTGGATTAGCCCACTTAATAAAAAAGTGTAGGAAAATAGGAAAATTAAATAAAAAAAATCTTTATTTATTTTTTGAGACGAGGATGGGGGGATTTAGGTAAGTAAACAATTAGATTTTTTTACCTAATGTAGACCATAGGAAGAAAATGACTAACTCATTTAAGCTAGAAATGGGATGTAGGTGAATAGTGATGAATAATGATTTTATTAATTAAATAATCAAATATTATTTAATTAATAAGAGAATGAAAATGGAATAATTAATTGAATAATTAGGGATGTATTCAATCAATTATAAAGGAAATAGTTGAGTAATGATGATGGTCAATTTTAATTGTCTACAATTGGTATAAGGTGTGGGTCATGCACATTCCAAGGTTTGTCCACATAATAGTCAAACTTGATGATATAAAAAAATAGAATATTTGGTGGTTTGTCATCACTTTTGTAGAATAAAGAAACTATGGAAGTTAATGGTGAGTCCCCAACACCCCTAGGAATAGTTGCTAGACCAAAATATCTTCCACAAGAGAGAAAATGGCAAGAAATCCTACTTCAAAAATGTAGGTTGAATATGATTGAATAATGGTTGAATATCCAAATGTACATAAGACGTCTTGCTTATAAAGGCAAGGTAGAGAGATAATATTAGACAAGATTATGGTAAGTGTCTTAATCCCATAACATGAGACAACTAACTCATAACTACCTAGGAAAATATAAGTTCTAGATATGACAACTAAGACTTCTAGAAGGAATATTATAATCCTAAGTAGACTTAACATGTGAATATTTCCCCTAATTTTCTAGTGAGTGAATTAGCTAGGTACAAGAAATTTATTCACACCAACATTCCCCATTAAGTGCAACTTAGGGATAAGATTATTATGCACACTATGAAAAATGAAAATGAGGTTGGGTTTTGGATACTAGGCCATGTTAGGTACCCATTTACAATACAAATGCAATCAATCTCTCACAAACGGAGAAAATGAGAAAACCCAATGGGACAAAACTCCTCTCCAAAAGAGATAACAAAACAAAACAAAACAACATGATGTATGGAGGACTCAATGATACCCCCAAGGACTACATCCATCATGTATGTACAATCAATGACCCCCCCATAAGAGGGAAAAAGAGAGACAATATATCCCCCCCACAATGTGTAATCACCTACAAATATGGTTAATGTCTGAAGACAAAACATGATCCAATTCCTACAAACAATGTTTCTCCCTTTGGGGGGAAGATACACCAAGTACAAATGCAAGAATGCTTCCCATTCTAGATAGGAATTGGTAGGAAGAAGAATCCACATGAATGAAGATTGTGTCTTTGAAATCTTCTCATGTGTTTCCAAGTTCTTGGAAGATGATGGTGATGCTACAATCTAATCAGGTACATAACCAATCAGAAAAAATTGTGACAAACTAGGAACAAGTGTAAACTGATCTTGAACTAACTCCAAAGAAAAACATGAAGTGCCATAAGTTGATCCATGACAATCATCAAATAGGAGAGATAAACCCACAAATTATTGATCTTCCAAATTCAAAATGTGAGACACCACAAACAAAAAAGTAATGTCTATCAAAGAGGAATCCCAATCAAGAAGAAAAATAGATACCTATTGCAATGAATCATCAATAGAAGATGAAAGTGTGATATCAACTAGAGAAGAAGGAGTTGCAGGAGAAGTCTCTGGATCATCAAGACACTCAAGCTCTACATCATATTCAAACTCCTCTAAGGTGTCACCATCAAAGGGTATGTTGTCAACATCATCAAGTGGGATGAGGCAATCTCAAGCAGGATCGTCTAGGAATGGAGGCTTATGTGGATCTCAAAAAAACTCCCAAACTTCGGTCCAAACTATGCATGGGCATGAGATGTCGAAGATCTTATGATAGCTTTCTTTGAGGATGCTTTCATTGAAAATAGAAGCAATCAATCCTATGCTATGGTCATTATTATTACCCCAAACATGTTTCTTATATGTTATTTCTTGTTCAGGAATAATTCCATAAAGATGTGGCAAAAATTTTAGCCATTTACAATGTGTTATTATGCCCTTTTTCCATGACTCATAATTATCCAAGTAGTTAGAACTATTACAGAATAATGAGTTGTATAACCCATGATTACAATGATAATACACTTTTCAAATGATAAAATCTAAGATCAACATATACAATACAATTGAAATGAAGTACAAAGATCAAAACAACACCCTCCCAACTGCTAAAATATCCAAGTAATTTCCAATATACCTACCAGGAAAAAAACTAAAATCACAATATACCTACGATAAAAACTAGAAAAGGTGCATGGATGGTTGGATAAAGCTCCTCAATACCTTTCCAACATCACAAGAATCATGAAAATCGAGGATCATAGCAAAACGTTATGAGCTTGGAAGCCAAAATAGAATATCAGACTTCAATTAGCAAAAACTACCACCAAACAACAAAATTTCTAAAAAATAACTACACCACTAGAAAATTGGGATCGCCAGCTTTTTGACAATATCTCATTTGAAAAAATTTGCAACCTAGGGTGAAAGTTATGAAAATTTGAAAAAAACCCTATTTTAAGGCTTTGGGGGGGAAAACAAGGTTAAATAGGCGCAAATATTAGGTACTTGGGGGCTAAATTCTTAGTCGCCCATACGACCATACCATTGCAAATTTGAAAAAATTCTTGCCACTACCTTGGGTGATGGGAAGGAGGTGTTTGGGTGGCAGGCCTAGTGGTGAGTTCCCGCACCACCATCCAAGCCAAGCAGCCTTTAGTTTTAATACAAAGTTTTTTATAAAATAAAACTTTAAAAAGTGGCGAAGCAAATGCAAGGTTGGCAATCTTGCAAAAATGATAGGTCGACTAAAGATTAAGTCAAACAATTTTTTATTAAACCTGCGACTTAAAAAAGAGCACCTGTACCATACATTGCCAGTGACCATGCATATACACTGATTTGGCTGGCCAAAAAATTTTAATAAATAAACTTGCAAATATTGAAACTTGCGTTGAATTGGATAGAATTTTTTTATTTAATATCATTGAAACCTGCGGCTATGAAAAAGAATGGTACTGACCACCCAAGGATATGACGCATGGCATATAAGTCCTATGCAAACACAACAGTGGGTGATGCAGAGTAGGGAATATGCCATGTAAAAAGAATATGCCACCACAAAATTTTAAACCCTCATAAATATTTTGAAAGATTTTCCTTGAAACTATAAACAATTGCACATAATTTTTTTTGCTCGATAAAATAAAAATTTGCACAATTTTTTTTATCAAATCGCATAATTTTTTTTTGTGAACAATATGTCAACTTGGGGGGTTGTAGAGCTTGCCTAGGCAATTTTTTTGCCTCAGAAACAACTTTACCAAAAATGGACGAATTTATAGTCAAAATTCATCTAATCAACCTTATGTTCATATAATGGTGATGCCGATTTGAGCCCAAAGTGCTTCAAAAAATCAGTGACCTCCTCGATTAGCTACTTTTCACACTTTTTCAAACCCTCATAGATTAGGCAAAACATAACCAAATTTGATGAAATGAAAGGGAAATTTGACTTTCTTTGATGTCTTGGATTCAACCGTGAGGTCCTTGAAACCCCAAAATGCACCCAACAAAATCTTCAAGACAACATGAAACCCTTAGATCTAGGGAGGAATCTGCAACACTGGAGCTCTGATACCATGTGGGAGTTAATGATGACTCCCCAATACCCCCAAGAATAGTTGCTAGACCAAAATATCTTCCACAAGAGAGAAAATGACAAGAAAGCTTGCTTCAACAATGCAAGTTGAATATGATTGAATAATAGTTGAATATCCAAATGTACATAAGATGCCTTGCTTATAAAGGAAAGGTAGAGAGATATGATTAGACACGATTATGACAAGTGTCTTAATCCTATAACATGAGACAAGTAACTCATAATTACCTTGGAAAAGATAAGTTCTAGATATGACAACTAAGACTTCTAGAAGGAATCTTACAATCCTAAGTAAAATTAACATGTGAATATGTCCCCTAATTCCCAAGTGAGTGAATTAGCTAGGTACAAGACATTTATTCACACCAACAAAAACAACCTTCCCTAGTGCTCTATTGACAAGACTTGCAACAACCCATAAATTTGAAATAGGCTTAACTTAGTGTTGAATGTATAATAGCACCATGTGAGGTAGTTTTTTGTACTCAAGGTTTGAAGAGGATCCCCGCTGATTTACATTGGGAATAGTCTAAATGGGACTTGCTAAATGAGAGCTCTTGAGGGTCAACATTTGATTGTTTGATTTACAATAAAATCTTATTGAAATGTGTTCCAGTTTTACCCATTGTCTCATGTTGGTAATGCCATTTTTAGCAATGCACTTATTATCCAATGGAAATCACTTTTTTTATAAATTTTATTCCAAGCTAACATTTATATGTTATGTTTGAGTGTATAATATGTGAAACACAATAAAATAGCATGTTAAAATTCTAATCATTAAATCAAATCAACTTCCAGTTAGTAAACTCCAACAATTAGAGAACTAATTGAATTAGAAAACTTACATGACAAGTATTTGGTAGTTAATAAGATACACAAATTTCATAGTAGAACAAACACTAGGTGATTGTAGATCAAATTTTATAACAATACATTAAGTATAAGACAAATTAAATGATACAAAGATTGGATATCAAATTTCATCTCACACATGAACTTTGCCAAGTGTTTCATAAAATTTTGACACAAATTTATTTGTGAATCTCCACAAGCTTTGATTTTTAATAATAGGCAAAATTTAAAGCTAGGTATTTGATTTTTGAGGATATTTTTACCATATGAAATTGGAAACAAACATTTGTGGCAAGTAGTGAATGTTTGTATTAGATTCAAGCTTGTTTATTAACTAACATTTTTATGGAAAATTTGGATTGTAGTGAGGGTGTGGGGAATATAATGGATGAAAAGAAACCTCTTTTGTTCCTCAAGAGAGGGATTTCTAGTTACAAGGGATCTTAGATGTTTAAAGGGAGTACTATTACTACTATTTTTTGTACATCAATTTTAGCCTTGAAGCTTGTATAATATGAATGCACAAGTGTTTTTTTATGCCTTTCTTACAAGGTTTCATATGTAATGCAATGAATTATATCAAATTTTCAATGTTCTCTAGTAGAACTTTACTATAGCTCAATGAAACATTGAAATATATTTCCAAAAATTTTATTAGGAAAAATTGTTAATTATATGTATATATTGTAAGTGTCTGTATATTCAAGTGGGTTAATTATAAGACAAAATTTTGTTTGAAATATAATTTTAATGTCTATATTAATTGAGTGGATTATTTGTTCTTCAGGTTGATGTATTTAAGTGAGGGTAAAATTGACAAAGAAACATAACACCTTTTTAACTTTTTAATGATGATAGGGCGGTGCATGAAGTAGGTCGCACTTTTGTGGCCAAATAGGAAAAAAAAATTGAAAATAGATACGCGAGCATGTTATAACGCGTGTGTGTTATGTGATTTTAAAAGAAAAAAAAAGTGAAATCTATATCATTTGCTTTTTATTGTTTCTCAGCTCTGCCCACGGCCAAAAACCCTCACTTTCGTGCTCACGTTCTAGGAGGAAGGATTTCTACTAATTTCATCAACAACTGTTGGATTTTGTTTGCAAATATGGCACCACGACGATGAAGAGATGTGGGAGGTAAGTATTGTTTGCTATTTGTTTTGAATTTGTTAGTTTGAAATTGATTTTGTTTGTTTTAGGTTAGATTTGATTGTTTTTTAAAAAATTTGTAGGAAATCCTACAAATCCTCAACAAGAAGAGGAGGAAAATCCTCAACAACAAAATCCTCAACAAAATCAACCTCCCCCACCATTCTCTCAATTCCCTCCTGGCACTCAAGAAAATTTGAGGAGTGAAATTGAGAACAATAGAAAAGAACTTGAGGATTTTATCATTAGGTTGAGTGATCCAAATGCTTCAACCACAGAAAGAATGCTTCTAGAAAATTCATTGAAAGACATGTTGAAAAATGTAGATGCAATCACCCAACAAATATCTGGATGGCAAGATAGGAGGCAGACAACTAGGGCATATTATGCAAACAAATTATCATATAAACAAGTAAAAGATTTAAAAATTACTAAAGGTGATTTGTGCTCTCTATTCACTGACCCTAGAGAAAATCAAAATCTTACCCTCAATGCAAAGAGGTTTCCTATTCATTGGTGCCCCCACCAAGAGATTAAGAACCATTTTTATGAAAGATGGTATATGCTCTTTGATTACCCACCGTGCAATAATTGTGAAGTCCCCCAGTATTTTCTTAGGAAACTATACAATGAGTTTGTATTGAACCAAATCCCAAATTATTTTGATATGAAGGAGTTCCAGGGGAGAGGTGGGGGGTCAACTCAGGATAGGCCCGGTGCACAGTTGGATCTTACGCGGCAAGGGAGACAAGATCTCACTAGGCCGCCTCGTGAGAAAATTGTGATGACTGCCATTGTGAAGGAGAGTGTCGACATAGAGACATTGCAGGCGATGACAACTTTGACCCGGAGTGTCATCCATCACACTATCCCTATTGTACAGTGCCATCGAGGGGAGTCTTCAGGTGGTGGCCTTCGAACCCATGTGTGTCAATCTTGCAGGGCTACTTGTTTGTATGACCCTACCGGCACTCAGGAGGGTGCTACGTAGGATCCATATGCTACTATGCAGCCTGATCCATATGCATCTACGGGGATGGAGAGGACAGTTGACATTTTGCATGATGCATATGGCATTGACAGTTAGGTAAAATTCAGCATGTTCATTGAATTTAATTTATTAAATTTTGATTGTGAAATGCAAGATTAACTAATTTAGTTTTATTATTTTAATAAAATTGTAGGGTCACAGTGTAGAGATTGGATACACCAGTCATTCACCTACTTATTTTTGCAGTACAACTATCGGTGGGGTATGTAAAGTTAGTAAACAATTATAAATTTATTACATGTGTTAATAACATTGTTTTACGAATGGTATTTTAATACGGTTGTGTGATTTTGGATGTTGAACAAGGTACTGTTGGAGGTTTCAAGGAAACACCTCTGAGTGTCAGTAGATTTACTCAAACGTTCACTGAGGTAATATAGAATAAAGAGAACTTAGTAATGAATTCTAAGTTTAATAGATTTGTGTAGTTTATATTCATATTGTTGGTTACGTTGCATTACAGATCATTCAAACTCAAAGCATTACTTCAAGTTCGATAACTAATAATCAGAAATATATCTGTTTCATACTTGTACTCAAAATTTTGTTCATTAGATATCATACATTATAAGTCATCACATGGATCAGTATTGTAACTTTTTTGTGATTGAATAATTTGTTGTTTTATTTTTAGATGTTGGTGACAAAAAAACTGCCAAACAGTATGAGGGCAATGGATATTGGTGTTTCCTCTACTATACAATCCTCGATGGCTCTGATAGGGGAGGTATGAGGCAAATTACTAAATTTCAATTTGCATTCATTGTTATAGATGAACTAGTTCTAGTGAAAAATCAAACCATTATTGATTCGTAGTTTAATTCCTATTTGGATGGTTTATACAAGGCTTGAGCACACCTGAGCATCAGCGTGCAAATATTTCCATCGAAGAGAGTGATCATGAGATGGCCGTAAGTGATTATTTTGTTAAATATATTAATTTTTATAATATAATTTCTATATATTAATGTCTTTACTTCTTATTGTAACAATTGAAACTTCACCATAAGCTAAACACTAGGAGTAGCAGGAGCACTCCTCGAGCACAACAGAAACAGGTGATAGACTTATCACCATTGGATTGCCCAGCAAAGGGAAAGAAAATTGTATTTGAACCAGAGCATGGAGAGAAATGAATTTTGAATGTAGAGCCCTTTGTTGTATGCCTACATGGCAATTTTGTACTGGATATATTTGACATTGTATGCCTATATGGAATTCTCGTAAGCCTATACTATTTTGTAGCTATATTTTATACTTATATTGACATATATTGATGTATGCATACATGGCTATTTGCTTAATAAAAATATTTTTTATCGATAGCATCCATATTTGCATTATAAATTCATGGTTCAATAGATATGAGTTACGTGTATTCAAGTGTATACTTTACAACTTACGCACATATAATTTTTGACTTACGTGTGAACATCAAAAAGTGTGAAAATTTCTGTGTTTGGAAGTCAAACGTAAGCCAATTTTGCAATTCTTAGTTCTTGCATACTCGATCTTATGGACTTATTCCTTCCTAGCACATATTGTGAATATTTCTCATTTGGTGCAAAAGATAGATTCCTCATTTTTGAACCACTCATAGCAAAGAGATTCACAATAAGACTTTAGCATTGGAACACTACTCCATACTTCTCTTGTCTAGACCATAAAGGATTGAAAATTCTTAATTTGATGCAATGATAGTCCTGAGATGAGAATTTATATAACCATGCCTATTTTGAAACTTCGCATCTAATACTACATCAATAAGAACTTAAGAAGTGTTGCATAAGAGTGTTAGGTTTGATAGGCCTTCTCTTCCCTAAGGGAGGAGAGCCTACATCTTGAATTTTGAACAAAATTTTAAGAACCAAACATTTTACCTAAAAGCTTCAAACCTAGATGACATATTTGGCTAAGTCTATCTTGAAAATTATCAATGCATTCAAACTCTAAAGGAGATTCTCCCTAAAAAGAAAACTTTACCCTTTTTCCCAAGGAAAGAAATTGCAACAAGTTGCATGTGATTTATCTTATTTCTTTCTCACAGTTCCTGGTCAATCATTCATGGCTCAGGATAGTTCTATTCCAAGGCAAGGACACCCAAAAAATCATTGAGATTCTTCTACGATCTGCAAGAAAAAGGTTTTGGCTCTGCCGAACAAAAAATGTTCACACTTTTCAGATTGATCAATGATCAATAATGGCTTATTGTAAACACTTGACATTTTTATGTTTGAACTTTAATTGATAATTTTGTATCATGACATTCGGTAGAGATCACTAATATTTTAATATTTCACTATGAAAGTGGTGGTGTATTTGCTATGTTATTTGACTATTAATATGGTGGTTTATTTTGAACTTTATTAATGCTAAAATATGTATATATTTTTATATATAGTTTTAGAATCAACCAAAACTAATCAACTCCCAAAAAAGCTTCCGAATCAAAACCGAAGTTCTCGAACCCAATCCCGAACCCAAAACTAACCTGATAACTTAGTAAAAAATAGATTTTTGTAGTTTATATTCATAACGCTGGATTACATTGCATTACACATCTTTCAAACTCAAAGCATTGCTTCACATTTCATAACTAATAACTAGATGCTGATAGATGAAAAATTTCAATTACAATATAGTTTTACAAAGTCAACCTAAGCAGTTATGCAATTACTTCACATTGCATAACTAATAACTAGGGCAGTTCCAATTGCATTTGCTTGTCATGGAATTCATGAGACCACATTTCTTTGAGGCATTTTTTCAAAAGCTTCATTGCCTTTGTCTATATCGCCACATTTTCATACATGTCTACCAAAGAATTTTGTCAAATAGTTCATGTTGCATTGTTGTTATGGTTAAAGCCTAAAGCAAGTGATTTTGAACAAGCTATGGATGCTTGGAAAAAATCTATCAAAAGCATAATAGTAAGCAATATCATAGACAAGGTAGTGAACTCTTTGAAAAAATGCCTCAAAGAAATGAGGTCTCATGACCTGATGGAATGCCATGACAATCAAAATCATTTGATTGTCATGGCATTCCATCAGGTCATGAGACCTCATTTCTTTGAGCTTTTGATTGTCATGGTATTCCATCAGGTCATGAGACCTCATTTCTTTGAGGCATTTTTTCAAAGAGTTCACTGCCTTGTCTATGCTAACACATTTTTCATACATGTCTATCAAAGAATTTTATCAAACAGTTCATTGCCTTGCTGCTATGGTTAAAATCCTAAAATAGGTGCTTTCGAACAAGTTGTGGATGCTTAGAAAAAATGTATCATAGCATAATAGTAAGCAATAGCATAGAAAAGGGAATGAACTGTTTGAAAAAAATGCCTGAAACAAATGTGGTCTCATGGTGGTGGAATGCCATGACAAGCAAATTTTTGTGGATTGCAATGGCATTCCATCACCATGAGACCACATTTCTTTTCAAGGCATTTTTTGAAACAGTTCGTTGCCTTGTCTATGCTACTACATTTATCATACATGTTTACCAAAGCATTTTATCAAACAATTTGCTTCCTTGTTGCTATGGCTAAAATCCTAAAATAGGTGCTTCCAAAAAAGATATGGAAGCTTGGAAAAAATCTATCAAATCATACTAATAAGAAATAGCATAGAAAAGGCAGCAAATTGTTTGAAAAAAAGCCTCAAAGAAATGTGGTCTCAATGGTGATGGAATGTCATGCCAATCCATAGCAATTTTCTTGTCATGGCATTCGTCATACCATTCCATCACCATGAAACCACATTTCTTTGAGGCATTTTTTCAAAGAGTTCACTTCCTTGTCTATGCTAACACATTTTTCATACATGTCTATCAAAGCATTTTATCAAAAAGTTCATTTCCTGCTGCTATGGCAAAAGCCTAAAACAGTGCTTTCAACAAGCCATGGATGCTTAGAAAAATCTATCATAGCATAATAGTAAGCAATAGCATAGACAAGGGAATGAACTATTTGAAAAAGTGCCTCAAAGAAATGTGGTCTCATGGTGGTGGAATGCCATGACAAGCAAATTGTTAGGATTGTCATGGCATTCCATCACCATGAGACCACATTTCTTGAGGCATTTTTTCAAATAGTTCGATGCCTTGTCTATGCTACTACATTTATCATACATGTTTACCAAAGCATTTTATCAAACAGTTCGCTTCCTTGTTGCTATGGCTAAAATCCTAAAATAGGTGCTTCCAAAAAAGCTATGGATGCTTGGAAAAAATCGATCAAAGCATACTAATAAGCAATAGCATAGAAAAGGCAACAAATTGTTTGAAAAAAAGCCTCAAAGAAATGTGGTCTCAATGGTGATGGAATGCCATGCCAATCCATAACAATTTGCTTGTCATGGAATTCGTCATTCCATTCCAACACCATGAAACCACATTTCTTTGAGGCATTTTTTCAAAGAGTTCACTGCCTTGTCTCTGCTAACACATTTTTCATACATGTCTATCAAAGAATTTTATCAAACAGTTCATTGCCTTGCTGCTATGGCTAAAATCCTAAAATAGGTGCTTTCGAACAAGCTATGGATGCTTGGAAAAAATCTATCAAAGCATAATAGTAAGCAACAAGTTGATGTAATACAAAGATTGCCAAACCAATCAACAACTCAGGGGACTCTTGTCCCAAACTCATCTTGGAGAAGATCAAACAAAATTTCAACATTTCATAAGAAATATAATTTTCATCCAATCAAATTCTCTTATCATTCATCATTCATCCTTCCACAAATTTGTATTCCAATTGACTCATTCAAAGCAAAAAACCATTTTAGAAAACTTTGATTCAATCAATTAGATCAACATGCATTTCAAAAACACCATTTTCAACAAGGCACTCTTCCATTCAATCAATTCATTCAAATTGTCCCAAATAGTCAATCCATCATTACAATTGGATTTTAGACTTTTACCAGACCATCAAGCACTGTGAACATCATTATTACAACTGATACAAATCAAGAACTTGCTCTCTTAACTTTGTTCTGACTGAACTTACAATTTCATGTATTATTTTACACCAAGTCTCCTCACTGTCCAACTGTCAAAACAACATGTTTCACTTCTAAACCTTATCCAATACTCCATACATCCCTGACACCATCACTTAGACAACATTATCCCAAAATCAACTCACCGATCACTGTTAGGTCAAACTTCTATTCTCTGAGCAGTCAAGGCACTACTTCTCAATGAGACATTCATGCCCTAAATCGGGTAAACCAAACACACTAGTTTCAAAACCCAAGATCCAAAACACTTTTAGAGACCTCTTAATTCCCATGTCCTCATATCAAAAACTGAGAATAACTTATATTGAAGAAATAAGTGATTTTTAGTCTAAACGTTGTAAAAAAGGCTACTAAAATAGGCCTAATTTTCAAAGAAGACCCCCTTCAAACATTCCCAAAACACTTAAAACCTCAAAAAATTCATTAGACATAACACAAAACTCCCAATTTATCTATTTTCAGGGATTAAAAGACTCCTTTTGATAGTATATTGACAAACCCTTATTTATAGGGTGAAAAACTCAAAAATCAATGAGGGTTTCCTATATAGGCTACATGCAAACCTTAAAAAGTCCGGCCAACCATTGGAACATGTCAAAATACATCTGAAAAGGAATTTGGAAACATCTTCTAACCCATGCACTTGTTCTTTCTCCACTATCATGCTGGAAACTGTTTGAAATTTTGACTGGAAAACTCAGAATTTCCTATGTAGCAACATCTCCTTCAAGGTGTTCTTGCTTTTTCCTCCACTCACAAACATCAAAAAATAACAAATAACCTATCCCTAACCTACTCCACCAATCTACCTAACCTACATTGGTGGAGTAGTGTGGAAATGCCTTATAAGACTCTCAAAACTCAATGCATAGGATTTCAGACTGAGCCATAAGAAGAATGCTCAAACAAACACTAAATTTAATGGATTCCTTCCCAAATGGATGCAAACAAATGGTGATTCCCCAACCTACTGGAAACAATCTAAATTTGAACCCTAAACTCTTGCACAGTTCATACAAGTTAAGAAACAACTAAAAAACACAGAAAATAAGCTAAAACAGGGAACTCTTTGTTAATTTAATTCTTTCATAATACAATGATATCTTTGCTAGGCCTTTACAATGCTTTTAAAGAAGTTTCCAACCATCAACTACCTCTTCATCTTCCTTGAACGACCTATGAATCATCCTCTTCCTTGATTTTCTTGATTTTCTTGTTTTGTCTCTTCACATTCTTTCTTTTTCTCTCTTTTACATATTTAGCATTTTGACAATATTACACTTTATGCTTTTTCATGCCTTGATTACAATTAATTTTGGCATTACATGGACTTAAATACATTTTTGACAACTTATCCTTTTGAAGGCATTACATGACCTAGGTGTTCCTACACCACAAGCTATGGTCTCATGGTTTTTTTCCACATCAATGTGATTTGATTCACATTTTTTTCACGTGAGAATCAACTCGAACTAGATTTTGTATTATGGAGCTATATTAAGTTGCCACTTCGAAAACCAATCTAACAATGATACAAAATAATGTTTGAGACTACAAGAAGGCATCAAAATGGCTAGTGTACTAAACAAATTCTTATGATTTACGAATAATGTTGATAACTCTACTCAATTGGCTTCTTTTTTCAAAATCATACAAATTGAACCCTAGCATCAATAGACTTTGTATATCAAGCTACCACAATTCAAGTTACATCAGGCCCACATCACCAAGACACAGCCTGAACAATAGGAGGAATGGCCCATTTCAACATACTACACTCAAACCCTTAAGGGATTGATCTAGTTGAACGTAGCTTAGAGCGATTCCGCATGTTTGGCTGCAAAAGAGGACCATGCCTAGCATAAAAATGCCTACTCGGATGCATTGGAACAATCCGTTTGCTCACACAAGTTGCAGAACAAAAATTGCACCACCTTGCAACTTTCCACTGCTTGCATTTGACACTTTTTCCATCAACTAAAAATTGGACACCACAGTAAAACTACTCTGAGATAACAAAAATTGAGATAGGTTATTGTATAGGGTCCCAACGCAATCACATAGGATTAGACAAGAAGTTTATAAGCATCACAATGTCTGAGTAACCTCATGTTGAAGTTTGCAGCCATTTTTCCCTTTGGACCCTTAAGGGATCAATCTAGTTGAACATAGCTCAGAGCGATTCCACGTGTTTGGGTGGAAAATAGGACAATTCCTAGCATAAACATGCCTATTCAGATGCGTTGGAACAGTTCATTTGGTCACACGAGTTGTAGAACGAAAATTGCACCACCTTGCAACTTTCCACTGCTTCCATTTGACACTTTTTCCATCAACTGAAAACTACGGGAAAACCACTCTGAGATAATGAAAACCGAGAGAGGTTATTATAGAGGGGCCCAACGCAATCCTGTAGGATCATATGAGAAGTTTATAAGTGTCATGGTGTCCGAGTAACTTTATGCTGAAGTTTGCAGTCATTTTGCCCTTTGGACCCTTAAGGGATCGATCTGGTTGAACATAGTTCAGAGCGATTCCGCGTGTTTGGGTGTGAAAGAGGATGAATCCTAGCATAAACATGCCTATTCAGATGCGTTGGAACAATCCGTTTGGTCACACGAATTGCAAAAACAAAATTGCACCACCTTGCAACTTTCCACTGCTTGCATTTGACACTTTTTCCATCAACTGAAAATTGGACACCATGGGAAAACCACTCTGAGATAACGAAAACCAAGAGAGGTTATTCTATAGGGGCCCAATGTGATCCTGTAGGATCAGATGAGGAGTTTATAAGCATCATGGTGTCCGAGTAACCTCATGCTAAAGTTTGCAGCCATTTTTCCCTTTGGACCCTTACGGGATCAATCTGGTTGAACATAGCTCAAAGCAATTTCGTATGTTTTGGTGTGAAAGAGGATGAAGCCTAGCATAAACATGCCTATTTAGACACGTTGGAATAGTCTGTTTGGTCACACGAGTTGCAGAACCAAAATTGCACCACCTTGCAACTTTCCACTGCTTGCATTTGACACTTTTTCCACCAACTAAAAATTGGACACCACAAGAAAACTACTCTGAGATAACAAAAACTGAGAGAGGTTATTGTAGAGAGGCCCAACATGATCCCATAGGATCAAATGAGAATTTTATAAGAATCACGGTGTTCGAGTAACCTCATGCTGAAGTTTGCAGCCATTTTTCCCTTTGGACCCTTAAGGGATCAATCTGGTTGAACATAGCTCAAAGCGATTCCGCGTGTTTGGGTGTGAAAGAGGATGAAGCTTAGCGTAAACATGCCTATTCAGATGCATTGGAACAGTCTGTTTGGTCACACGAGTTGCAAAACCAAAATTGCACCACTTTGCAACTTTCCACTGCTTGCATTTGACACTTTTTCCATCAATTGAAAATTAGACACCACAGGAAAACCATTCTGAGATAATGAAAACCAAGAGACATTATTCTATAGGGGCCCAAATTGATCCCGTAGGATCAGACAAGGATTTTATAAGCATCGTGGTGTCCAAGTAACCTCATGTTAAAGTTTGTAGCCATTTTGCCCTTTGGACCCTTAAGGGATCGATCTGGTTGAATGTAGCTCGAAGTGATTCCACGTGTTTGGGTGTGAAAGAGGACCATGCCTAGCGTAAACATGCCTATTCAGACATGTTGGAATAGTTCATTTGGTCACATGAGTTGCAGAATAAAAATTGCACCACCTTGCAACTTTCCACTGCTTGCATTTGACACTTTTTCCATCAACTAAAAATTGGAAACTACGGGAAAACCACTCTGAGATAGCAAAAACTAAGAGAGGTTATTGTAGAAGGGCCCAACACAATCCCGTAGGATCAGACAAGAATTTTATAAGTGTCATGGTGTCCGAGTAACCTCATGCTGAAGTTTGCAGCCATTTTGCCCTTTGGACCCTTAAGGGATCGATCTGGTTGAACGTAGCTTGGAGCAATTCCGCGTGTTTGAGTGTGAAAGAGGACCATGCCTAGCATAAACATGCCTATTTAGAAATGTTGGAACAGTCTGTTTGGTCACACGAGTTGTAGAACAAAAATTGCACCACCTTGCAACTTTCCACTGCTTGCATTTGACACTTTTTCCATCAACTGAAAATTGGACACCATGGGAAAACCACTCTGAGATAACAAAAATTGAGAGAGGTTATTGTAGAGGGGCCCAACGCGATCCCGTAGGATTAGAAAATAAGTTTATAAGCATCGCGTTGTTTTAGTAACCTCATATTGAAGTTTGTAGCCATTTTGCCCTTTAGACCCTTAAGGGATCGATCTGGCTGAACGTAGCTTGGAGCGATTCCGTGTGTTTGGGTGTGAAAGAGGACCATTCCTTGCATAAACATGTCTATTCAGATGCATTGGAATAGTTTGTTTGGTCACACAAGTTGCATAACAAAAATTGCACCACCTTGCAACTTTCCACTATTTGCATTTGACACTTTTTCCATCAACTGAAAACTGGAAACTACGGGAAAACCACTCTGAGATAGAAAAAATTGAGAGAGGTTATTGTAGAGGGGCCCAACACAATCCCCTAGGATCAGACAAGAATTTTATAAGTGTCATGGTGTCCGATTAACCTCATGTTGAAGTTTGCAACCATTTTGCCCTTTGGACCCTTAAGGGATCAATCTGGTTGAACGTAGCTTGGAGCAATTCCGCGTGTTTGGGTGTGAAAGAGGACCATGCCTAGCGTAAAAATGCCTATTCAGACATGTTGGAATAGTCTGTTTGGTCACACAAGTTGCAGAACAAAAATTGCACCACTTTGCAACTTTCCACTGCTTGCATTTGACACTTTTTCCATCAACTAAAAATTGGACACCACGGGAAAACCACTTTGAGATAACAAAAATTGAGAGAGGTTATTATAGAGGGGCCCAATGAAATCTCGTAGGATTAGACAAGAAGTTTATAAGCATCACGGTGTCTGAGTAACCTCATACTAAAGTTTGCAGCCATTTTGCCCTTTAGACCCTTAAGGGATCGATCTGGTTAAACGTAGCTCGAAGTGATTCTGTGTGTTTGGGTGTGAAAGAGGACCATTCCTTGCATAAACATGCCTATTTAGACGTGTTGGAATAGTTCCTTTGGTCACACAGGTTGCATAACAAAAATTGCACCACCTTGCAACTTTCCACTGTTTGCATTTGACATTTTTTCCATCAACTGAAAACTAGACACTACGGGAAAACCACTCTGAGATAATGAAAACTGAGACGGGCTATTGTAGAGGGTCCCAACGCGATCCCGTAGGATTAGACAAGAAGTTTAAAAGCATCACGGTGTCCGAGTAACCTCATACTAAAGTTTGTAGCCATTTTTCCCTTTGGACCCTTAAGGGATTGATCTGGTTGAACATAGCTCGGAGTGATTCTACATGTTTGGGTGTGAAAGAGGGTCATACCTAGCATAAACCTACCTATTTAGATGCATTGAAACAGTCTGTTCGGTCACATGAGTTGCAGAAAGCTAAAACAAAGCTAAAACACCTTCTTACAACATTATTTAATCAGATTTCACAATTATTTTAACAATTTCTTTTGATCTTCCCCAACGCATATGCTTGCCTTTTGAACTTCTATCTTTTTTTCTTCTAGTAAAATTACTAATTTTGGCTTTTGGCAGTTTTTACAACTTTTGCATTTTTCAATTTTTCAATATTTCTTATGCAACTCTTTAAAGACTCCTTCCTAAGACTCACATTACAAGATAAATGGTCTATAAAGCCCTTATTTAACACAAATAACCCTAAAACACTTAAATTACAAGGTTCACCACATGAATCCCCTTATTGATCAACTTCTTTACATCATGACTCAATTGACCTAATACATACAAAAAAGGTATTGAATCCTTATTAAATGAAATAGAATGACCTCAAACCATCTAAGAACACCCTAAATGATGAAATGACCAAATAATAGAAACCACAAGGGTTCAAGTGTTGAAAAGATGGAGTTGGTGCTCCTGCTTTCAAAAGTATGATTGCCAACAACATACAACATTCACAAGGCCTTTTTGAAGGCATATCAACCTCCTCAACCGACTACAACCACTTTTCAACTTCTTTTACAAGTGTGACCCTTCAACTTCTAAGTATTTGCAAAATGACAACTTTTGGTTTGACAACATTACATTGTTATGTGCAACTTTTGACATATTGATGTAAATGACTCCATACCTAAACTAGTGACCTTATGATGGCCTCATTACATCATCTTGACCCTTACATTACGAATTTACATACATTTTCACATTTAGGCCATTCAAGGCTTCATTACACCAAATTGACAACATGCTAACATGACATTGCAACTTCATTTCCTGCCAACCCAGATTGACTTAAAACACTTCCTAATGGTCCTTGTGACCTTATTACAACATTCTTCATGGAATACAAATCAAAATTTACCACTTGACCACCTTGTAAACCTGATTGTCCTTGGTGCTCCTGCACCATAAACACCCTACTATAACCCTACTCCATTGATCTACAAGCCTAATTCAGTGGAGTATGCTTTATTTCTTTACTTGACTCTCAAAACCTCAAATTGAAGGTTCCAAACTGAATTTCAGAAAATGTGCTCTAACAGTGGAAAAACTAAATAGATTTTCTTCTAGATGGACTCAAAAGAAACCTAATTCTTTGTATTATCTTAATCTACAAAGGACAAGGCCTAAATCTACTGTACAGGCGGTACAAAGCTAACAAAACTGAAAGAAAACATAGAAATTTATGAATAGGGAACTTTTATTGCAAGATTTCGTTCAAATCAGAATTGAGATTTGTCAAGATCATCAAAATAAGGATGTTGAATTACTTTTTTGGCTGAGATTCTCTTTGATGGCTCAAAAATTAGCATTTTCTGCAAGGAGGGACCAATCAATTTTTACTAGTTTAGTTACAGATACACAAAGGAAAAGAATAAAAAGAAATAGCTCATCCAAAATAGATGGAAGGCACTTACAGATAGGCATGGCAGTCTCTCAATTTAGTCAGTCTTGGTCATACATCTTGACTGGGAGTTCCAAGATACCTATTGCACACAACACCTCTCATGAATAGAATTTCTTGAAATTCGAGATGCTCTTATAATGTCTACATCATAGGTGGTCATGATAAGGTTGTTCTGTTTGAATAACTTGAATTGAAACAAATGGGCCAAGCACACTTTTGTAATGGCTTAAAATCATAATTGAGATTTGTCAAGATCATCAAAAATAAAGATGTTGCATTGCTTTCATTGAGATTCTCTCGGATGGCTCATAAATCTATTATTTATGCAACGGGACACCAATCAATTTTTTTTTCCGGGTTGCACAAATACACAAAGTAAAATAAGATGATAGCATTATATCAACCAAACCGGGCGTGGATACAAGTATTAAATTAATAAGAACCAAGCAGCATATATTTCTTACAAATTAATCCAATGAACCATCTGGGTCTGCTCTACTCTTTATTGTGTCAAGTATTGCCTCATGGTCAGACTCACGGACCTTCCACAAGGTCTTGTTCAAAGGTCTACCCCCATATTTGCTCAAACAAACATTGGATGCCACGACAGGGTTTGATTAATGAAGAATCTTACGATGCGTGTCAAATTCCTCAAACAACCAATGTTTAACACTCTTATGTGGGTACCTTCTCAGCCACATTCCAGTAACAAAAATTGAGCCTATAGGGTATTCAATGTTTTCTCCATCTATAATTGGGGCTTCCAATTTCTTTTTTGCCTCAACACAACGAAACAAGTAATATTTTGTACCCTCTTCATTTTCTTCATCTGCAATAACTACATAAACATGCCCTGCATTTATATGTGCAGCATATCTCTTGAAATTAGTCAACATTATGAATACAGTACAAAGTAAGATAGCAATATGGAATTTCAAATACTAAGCAAGTAGATATATTACCTGGTTGAACTAGATCTGATACATGGTCAAAGTTGACCGATGATTCCATCTATGTTAGTTCCAATGCCATCAGAGGGCGATACGTGTGAAGTGGGCTAAGATAACCTGTCAACCATTTGTCAACCCACTCCCCTGACTCACAATCATTCCAGGATTGCATTGTACATGAAGAACAAAAGCATGCCATCTTACGTGTATCGATACTCCATCAACCTACATTTGAGCTAAGGAAAGAGTGCAACTCACTCACTCGATCCTGTTAGTGCACAACAATCCTCATATAGTGCAATGTTAGTATCATCCATCAACCAAAAAAATCTATGAACTAAAGATGTACCTTCATTACCTGGACCCATCGAAGCATTACACCACTCGACGATTGATCTTGCATTTATCAACTGTGCACTATCTTTATACTTTAACTCTTCTCATGCTAATGCTCTTTTCACGCATGCTCCTACACCGTCATGCTCCCCCTTTCCATGTCCGACCTCACAAAAGTTCCACATATGTTGAGCACGTGTAGTGAGATGCATCCTGCACAACCAGTAAAACATGTGCACGTTTTTTAATTGTGCTGCATAGTTATCTGACCATATTATATGTCGACCGTATGATATGCCCCTCTGAGCCAAATTATTGTAGAACATATGGAAGCAACCTTGCACGAACTCTGGAGAATGTGTACGATCATCACTAATATAAAAGTGATACCCCCTCAATACCTTCCTTTCATCCTCTGTACTGTCAACTGCATGTATGAATGCTATGTGCACAAATATCGAAACCTATGTGGAGTTGTAATACTATGATTGCACCTCACGCTGTGGCTATAGAGTGTAGTTCTTTGCAAAGTCAACCACTGATACTATGCTGCCAAGTGGAAAGGTGTCCTTGCATAGCTTGAATTGTGTGTCAAGCCATCGGGCTCTATGGGTATGCATTGCATACTCATACACTAGATTCTCATGAAACATGGACATGAACTGATACACTGGAATCTTTTGAATAACCAACTCACACCTTTTTGCTTCAGACCCATCTTTTGTAGCATATACCAGTGTTTTATACTTCCTAAACTCTACTAGTTTTTGTCTCGCCTCATATGTGCTTTCCATATGTTGACATACTAGCATTCGTTGCAAGCCACCGCAATGCTCACATGAACCATCCAAGCATGTTGTCCTATAGAATATTTGGCCATCCTCCATTTCACATAAATTTTTTGATAAGAACTCTCTTGAATATTTTGGTGGGGCTTCTATGCCACAATCCTGTAAAACATCATTAGTATGCAAATCTAAACATATAGAACAATAAACATCATAATGGTTAGAGAATTCATTATGTAGTTTACAACAACAAGTAGTGCGTGTGTGATTTATCTTGACATAAAAAGGTTTAATCATTTCAAAAAATATTTGAGAAATACTAATTTGAGGATAAGAATTTTGAAATTTATGAAAAAATTGGGTTTGAGTCGTATCCAAAAAATGCTTTGGATGTGGCTCACGATTTCGACTACCGATTCTCTTTCTTACGACATCCCCTTGATTCGGAGATGGCATTGTATTATTCTTCCAATAATCCTCAATTAGTGTTCTTAATGCTTCAACTACTTTTTTATCTTTGTGTGGCAGTCTCCCTGATAATGCCCATAATTCATTTGAATCGGTGCCCTCGATTCTTTTCCGCCTTTGAACGACTTTTGATAAAGTTTTTCTACTAATTCCCATTTGTTCACTTGTTTTTTTAATGAGGCGAGATCTCTTTGTTTGATAGCTTACCAAAGTCATTTTAATGACACGTCGGGTGACATTACTATCCTTTGAGTGTGAGGTCTTACCCACACTGTCATAAGCATCCATTAGATTCTTCACAATATTGTTTTCATCGATGTATCTTCGATGTTCAACCCAAGAGTCTTCATGATGCTTCGTATTCTTTAAACCTCGCGATCATTTGAACAAATAGTTGGCATCTTTGCACCATTTAGCCTTTTCAAAAGAAAATTTTCCAAATCTTATCAACATATTCTACAAGTAAGCAAGTCATGAATCTTACCTTCCATGTGCTACAAAAATATCCTCCTCAATATTAATCAAATACTTTGGCATTCTACACAAAATTTTAGGTGGTGTTCTTTGAGGTACATACATCTCAACATTAGGAATTTCATCAATATTTAAGTGAGGTGGGCTAGATCGCGTACCTTC
>VDFB02000363.1:59120896-59135199 GCA_007258455.2 Sequoia sempervirens | reverse complement strand
GTGTTGGGACTACCTCCTCAGCAGTAGCGTTGAAGAACTGTAATGGAGCTTCTATTGTTGCTCGAGACAATCTGAGTCTTTTTACATGGTAAGTACATGTTAAATATTCCTTGCATAAAATTGAATTAGTGGAATGCAATTTTCGTTTTTCTATGTTTGCATGCAAATGAAAAACCATGAACACATGGCTCTAAGTACAGATAGTAGATGATTGCAGAATAGCTGGATTCCTACAAATGTTAATCCCAAAATTAAAATGATTACAGATTGCAGAATATTGTAAAGTGATGTTACAAATGTTAAGTTTTGAGCAATTTTATAATAGTAGCTCATTAGAAAATGGGAGACTTTAAATTGATTTTAATGTCAAAGAACAGAAAGCATAAGATTTCAAAGCAAATATTTGAACGCCTGCATAGATCTATTGGGAAGATCTTGTACTTTCCTACAATTTCATTGGGAGGAACAAATTACTACTTATGGAGAATATATGTGAAGTTTTCGTATAGTATGATGGTCTTTATCCTAGGATAAGTTCTACAATTAACTATTTAGTATTTTAGCTTAAGCAAGTGACTTAATAAATGTGACATTATTTATGGTTACCTTTTTCAGCGACTTTTTATGAACTCTACATTGTATGGAGAATGATGATTATACTAAAACCATGTGGCTTGCTGAATCTCGTGTTGATGATCATCCTCATTTTTTGAGTCCATATTGTATTATTTTTTTAATGAAAGTTCCTATATGGATGCTTTTGGAACTCTTTCATCAACTACTTCACTATGTAATCGATCTTACTTCACTATGTAATCCATCTTGTTTTATGGATCCTCCTCTTTCAATGGCTACATTGAGGATGCACCTATTATAGGCTATCCTATTGTGGTGGAAATTCCTCTTTTGAATTATCCATCTCTAATTATTGATTCTTATTTGATGGTGACTTTTTCATAAATTATGTTAAGGTATCTTGACCATGACAATTAGAAAAAACTTTAACTATTCTATAAGCATTCACATTTCTTCTATCATATCTTCTTTTAGATTGGAAAGTTTTTAATCACACACCTTCATCTATATCTCTTTTTATGTGTTTTTTTTTTTTCACTAAAAGAGGGGTAAAATTTTTATTCAATCTAAAAAAAGAACAATACAAAGCAGTGCATTACACATCCCTATCAACGTCCACTAATTGATCCCTATCTCTTTCTATGTGCAGTAATGTTGTTTGTACAAGTGGTTTGTCTTAACATCCAATATAATCAATTTTCATCTAATTTTGGTATAGTTTGTTAAGAGAATAATGAGGTTGTTCTTTAGGGTGCCACTTAATCCTTTCTCTCTTTCCACTTTTTTTTTAGGACCATCTCTCTATTCTATTGGAGTGATTCATTTATATAAGAGTACCTTGTTTGTTAGACCTATTTTGTTTCCCTTCCTAAGCTACACTTAAGGGGGATGTTGGCATAATATTGTATATTACACCTTTTTTATTTAATTTTATTTAGAAAAATAAGTTTTATCATAGGTAGTTAATAAGCACATGTTTGCTTTCTTGACTGAAGGTCTTCAAGTATTATTCTTGTCTATTTAACTGCCACCACTATGTCTAGTTGTCAAGTTAGCACCATTTGTGTAGGACACTTGTCACCATGACTTGTGCATCTAAGAGACTACTTATGTATATTTTATTTTGAATAGGTAATGAGTTAGAAGACCAACTTATATTCACATTGATTATTAGTTTCTATCAAATTTTGCTTCTATGCATAGATTGAGTTAGTAGTAATTAGTTTAATTGCCAAGGGTCTGCTAGAGGTTCTAGGCTTTTGTTAAAGAAATTATAACATCATACATACAAAACTACTTCTTGTGGAGAGTGATACGAAAGAAAGTATCCAAATTGATCAAGTGGAAGTTCTTGTTTCTATGTAAAGAACATTATCAAGTAGCTTACCTAAATGCTAACATTTTTAAATTGACATTGTTTCATAAAATGTATAGTTTTACCTAAACTCCAACGTTTCTTCACAAGTCTTCTTGGAGATTTGTTTTCACCTCTTGACTTTGATTGCATGCCCCTTTGGCTTCTTTTTGTTTCCCTCTTGGGGATGGCCAACTAAAAGCAAGCCATCTTCTCTTAAATACTCCATGGATTTTGACATGATTTTTCTAGTAACAAGGATTCAACTACCTCTTCAAGCTTTAATTTAGATGATGAACTAGTAATGACCATGAAACCAAAATTATCCAATGAACTTGGCAAATAAAATAACAAATTAATGCATTTACTATCTTCTTCATCCATTTTAATATCAATTAAGGCTAATGGAGCCACCACAATGTTGAAAGCATTTAGTTTCTTTGTCATAAAGTCACATCATTTGTCCAAAGAGAATGCAACTTCTTTCATAGAATTTTTTTGTTTACTATGGATTTTGTCTGATACAAAGACCTTATCTTATACCATAGTTTCTTAGCACTAGCTTCTTTGAACACATTCAACAATATTGAGTCTAAAAGCCATAACTAGATTGAATTCTTTGCTTTCGTATCAATCTTCATCTAGTCTTCTGTCATCATGCTGAAGAGCTCCTTGACACAACATCCCATTGATCTATATGCACAAGAATATCTTCCATCATAAACTGTCATAACTCAGAACACCTAGCCATTATATTTCTCTATATCTATCTTTGAATTTCTCTCAAATTTTTATATGTTCACACAAGATTCATCTACATAGAGCTCCCATAATTGAAAGGTTTGTCAATATACCCTTGCTCTCAAAGAGCTAACTAAACCTTAACTTTGATACTAAAAGAAGAGAAACAATACTGAATAACTTAGTCAAAGAGAAAAAATGCTATTGAAACCCTAAATCTACCACGTAATGAAATACAACACACTCACAATATAACAAGAGATGTTTTCCCTCAAAAATGATTTAAAAAAATTCTAAAGAAAACAACACATTTATTGTTTTAACTTATTTGTTACAATACAATAAGATATTTTACATTTATACTCAACTCTAATACACATGCAAGTATTTATAGACACATTAGTATAGGAAATCATAAGTGGTATTACGATACAATAGATATAAAATCATGACATTATAAAACTTATAAAATATACAACACATATCCAACACTTGATGTTACCATCTCTCAGGTGATGAATTGTTCTGTAAATAAATCAATCTGTCAGATTTCTCAATAATTTTCATGCTCACACAAGTGGAGTTTGTGATTATTATGGGATATAATTTATGGTGTGTGAATTCAGACTACTTCAGGTGTTGTTCAATGCCAATTGGTAGACAGAGTTCACACTGAGATTGTTCATGAACAATGTTTGTATTCATTCTCCAACTCTTTTGAAGAGTGTTGCTTTTTGGTTTGATCTGAATTCATTAACAGATTTTACGACATGATTTTTTGTTTTGTTTTGATAGCTTCTATTCCTATTATTTAATATTGTGTAAGCAATCTTATGCTAGAGAATACAGAATCGACAGTGTTAAGTTTAGAGTTGGGTTTTTTTTTTAAAGATAAAGATTAGTGCAGAAGATTAAATTTGTATTTGCTGAAAACGGATATTAATCAAGGATGCAAACTGTATGAGATGTAATCTTTGGGTAAAGAAAAGCAGTATAAGTAGCTCTCTGATGAAGAGAAAGTTATAGATGAAATGTATTACCTTAAAGTCTTTATTTTCTTTGTGCTCTGCCATGGAACTATAGCTAAGGGAGTATTTAACGAGGCATTAATTTTTGTAATTTCAGCCAATTTCAGTGTTATGTTGAATGGAACTGAAGTGGCTCGTAATTTGATCATTTTTACCCGAATGCTTTATTAGTTTCAGGCATTATTATGGCCGTAAGCTTCATAGAAATTCCCCCTCACCTGAGAAGGCATCAAACCAAGGTTTTATACGTTTGAAACAGGCTTTTGACAAACACAATGAACAATCTACAATCTGTGATACATGGCATCAAGAACAGTGTATGCTAATGACTTCTTGACATTTTCACACATAAAAAATTAGTTTTAAGACATGCAGTTGAAATGTGGACTCAGAGCAGAGTGGTTCAGGACAACAAACAATGTCTGCATCTTTCGAGAGATGTTGCTGCATCAATCCTTGTGGAAGCATACACAAGGTACATCAACTATTTGACAAAATGACTGAAAGAGATGCAGTCTCATAGAATGCAACGATTGCAGGATATGCACAAAATGGATTTCTTAAAAAGGCCTGGGAAATTTATAAGCAATTACACTCCCAACAGGTAGTGGATATTCTCACTGCAAGAGAGTAGGTAAGGATTGACTTTTTTTGGAGTTTTGTAATCACATTATCTCATTGTCTTTTCAACAATCTTTCTTTTTGCAAATGGAGAATTCACACGGATAGTTTGAATTTTTTTTTCTTACTTTGGTTAACAGATTTGTCACTTTACTTTATCAATTGTATTTTTTAATATTTTTCAAATGTGCAAAGCTTGAAAGAAAAGTTTAAATCTGCATCCATCAGTAGATTTCAGAATTGAAACCCTTTGTATCAGGTGATGTTGAATCAATGCCATTTATTGAGTTTTTACATCAATTTTTTATAATTTGTTGTGAAGTTGCCTTTTTTAAATTTTCTGAATACATATTCTTTTAGATGGTATATATTTTTAGATTACCACTAACTGAATGCCATCTTTTTACTTGATACATATCAACCTAGTGCCCATTATAACTGTTGTTGGAGAACAGGTGATATGCCTATTATACTGTTATTGGAGAACGGGTGATAAACATTCTTGCAGAGAAGTTTTCATCTGATGTTTACCAATTTTTGAAACAGAAGTATTATACATTTGATCTTGTTAATGCTCAGTCATGACACTATCTAGTATGTTAGTGAATCTTCACCATGCTACGGGCTTTAAATTGAAAGTAGATTTTTTTTTAAATATTGTAGTTGTAAGTGCCTTGGTAGCCATGTACGGAAAATTAAAATTTGTAGACAAGGTAGCAAACTGTTTGACAAAATACCTCAAAACATGTGGTCCCATGAACTGCAATGATTATATGATATGCAATAAAATGGTGTATTTAATGAGTTTTTAAGGCTTTTCAATAAAATGTCTCAAAGAAATGGAGTCTCATGGATGCAATTGTTGCAGGATATGCACAAAATGGGCTTGTCGAAAAGGCTTTGAAACCTTTGCCAGCAGCCTTCTAGTTTGTGGCGAAACTAGAGCTTTGCAACAGGGCATGGAGTTGGACATCCATCAGAGCATAATCAGAAGGAGATTTTTGTTAGATATTGTGGTTGCAAGTGCCTTGGTCGACATTTATGCAAAATGTAATAGCATCACAAGGCACGTGAACTGTTTGACAAAATGCCTTAAAAAAAATGGGATTTGGCAATGTTGTTAAAACTATTCTTTGGAGTAGCAGTTGCATACAGCAAGGAAAAAACTCAGCCATGCATTATATCAGGTTTGATTGATTCAAAATTTTGTTATATGTTCATGCAAACACTATTAGTATGTATAGGTTGCTTAATAGTTTTGTGTGGCTGCATCAGGCGATGACTAACCTAGATGCCTCTAGCCCTAGTGAGCCAATTTGCGGAAGTGGATCCACTATTATGTATTATCAATGCATTGTTGAGATCAGATGCGATGGCTGCTACCATCAGTTGGGTCAAGTTTTAAGCCAAATTGCTATTCAGGACCTATTTTCAGGTGCAGATAATTGCATTTGGGCTAAACATCTATTTTAAAGTGCATATACTTGAATTCAGATCAACCATTTGAGAAAAAAAATCTATTTTAAAGTGCATATACTTGCATTCAGGTCAACCATTTGAGGCAAAATATCTATTTGAAAGTGCATATACTTGCATTTAGACCAAACATTCGAGCCAAGTTAATTTATGGGACCTACTATGAAGTGTGTCTAAATACCTTCGTTAGATCATTGTCGTAGTGTTAGAACAAATTTTTAAAATAAATTAAGACTGCTTACTGCTTAATACAAATTTTTGAAACATTCTCTCTGAAGATTATATAAATGTAAATTTTTTCGAGTTGCAATTCAAATTCCAATCTATTGAGCTTTTATGTTAGAATTAGAAACAAAAACTACAATTACAAACTTATGATTTTGTTTAAGTGATTATTGTAAAATATAAGTTATTGGCAAGCACCCCAGGTGACAGAGGAACAGAGTAGTCTGAGTAAATCGATGAGAATATCTTCACTATCTGCGTTGTCAACAATAAGCACAACAAGCATCTAATAATAAGAGACTATAGGAATGTTTTTTCAAAGGTTTTTGAACCTAATAACAGAAAGTCACGGTACCGTGCAAAGCTAAAACAAAACAAATTGGACAAATTGGCAGGAACTTGGCTGCTCCGCAATTCTTGTTTTATTTTGCATGTCGTTGGCTGTTGTTGGGGTATTCCTGCGTCACAATCCACGGGATTGTTCGATTTAGCTATTGCAGATTTCTACTAGGGGAAGAGGTCTAGTAGCTGTTATTGTCGATTATTTTATTTAACTTTTTAACTCAAAAATTTGTCACAATATTTTTTATTGAACTTTTTAATTTAAAAAATTGTCACATAATTAAAACAGATTTCTTAAATTTTATAATTTATTGTAGAAATCTAAATTAATTCACCAATAATATATCATAATTATTAGTTACTTTAGGGTCATATCACCAATCTTTAATTGCAACCTAAGTTACCAATTCGTCCTTATAAGAGACTAGATACGGCATGCTACGATTCGGATTTGGGATTCGGGTACAGTATGTTCAAAATTTGACTAGGATTCGATCTCACCATTGCAAATTCATTCTGGATTCATTGGTGGACTGTGGATTCAACCAGGATATGGCTTGACGAATCCAAGGCAAATCCGCGATGTATTTTGACGTCAAAACACCTAGTCTGCATAATAAAGTAGTTTTTAAGCATTTTTTAATCATTTTCTTGACCAAATGTTGACTTCTCAATAATTTAATATTCATTGCAACCCTAATTTCAGCCTCCAAACACACTAAATAGGTAAAAACAATCTCATTTAACAATTTGTTAATGAAAAACAAGTTTTTTGCCCTCCATTGTTGAACTTTCTCTCTTGCTTGCACAAGCTTGATTAGACTTGAAGGTTGATCGTTGGTTGTTCAAAGTTGATTGTTGTGTTATTCCTAAGCACTTGCAAGTCTCCGTTCGTTGCCAAGAAGATCGTATAGCAAGATTTGTTCAAAAGAGGTTGGTTTCTTTGAAGTTTTTTAAAAAAAAATTCTTATATTTTTTTTAACAAATGATTTAATGAACTATTTTGTTTTGTTGATTGTTCTCATTCTTTTAAGTTTTTTAGTTTCAAATTTCAATACCAAAATTATTTCAATATGTTGTGCCTTAGGTATACAATGGCATCCGCTTCTAACACCACAACCCAATCTCGTTTCAAAATAAATGCAACCTCTCCCTTTGGAAATATGTAGAAATGGTTCAACAATGTCCAGGTGGTGGAGTATTTATTAGGATTTGTAGTCATTGCAATAAAAATCTTATCCCAAGTAAGTTTTATATTTTGTAATTTTAATTTTAATTTATAATTTTATATTAATTAATAATTTTGTTTAGTTAAATTTTATAACTCTTAACTATTTAATTTGGTCTTAATAGGTTGCTAGTTCATCTTCTTCTGAGAGGAATTGGAGCACATACTCCTCATCCACTCAATAAAATGCAATAGGCTACATTCAAAATAGGCAGATGACTTGGTGTATGTGCATTCAAACTTGCGCCTCCTTACACACAAGCAAAGTTCCTACAAAGGAGACACAAGGAGGTGGGATATTGAGCCAGAGTAGCTTGACTTGGATGCTTCCACAAATTACTTAGCTGCACTTGATATTGATGATGATTATGAGCCTGAAGCAGCTACTGATCATGAGAGTGGTAGTGTCAGTGCTACCGCTACTGCTAGTGGCGTGCTTGTGCAAGTGCCACAGATGCTATTTGTAGTCTACACAAAATGTAGCATCTAATACCTAGTTTGTTTGATGACCCATATGATTCAGATTGATCAATGATCAATAAATGGTTGATTGTAAATGCTTGACATTTATGATTGAACTTAAATTTATAATTTTATATCATGACATTCGAGTAATCACTAATATTTTATATTTGACTTAGTGACTATGAACTTGGTGATGTATTTTTGCTATGTTATTAGACTATTAATATGGTGGTGTATTCTGAATTTAATTACTGGTGCAAATATGTATATATTTCTTATTGTTATATGTTTTTTGTATTGTCGTACCCAAGTCATACCCAAACCCAATTTTTTTTTTTGCCGAATCCCGTACTGGATTCTTGTACCTTTACCTGAATCCAAAAATGAATCGGTAACTTAGATTGTAACCATAGATTTATAATGCTCATGGGGCTTGAAATTGATTTTGGATCCTTGATTTCTATGGAAATCAACGATCCAAAACCAATTTTGGGCTCAATGAGAATTACAAATGCAAGTACATTTTTTTTTTGATTGATTAATTGCTGGATAGGGCCAACACCCATTATATTATATAAAAATAACAAAATTTACAGTTCAAGTACATATGTTTGCATAAGGACCCAACTTAAACCAAAATACTATGGCCAACCATCAAAACCGCTCGACTACACTACTATCAATCAAACTTTTTACCCACCCAGAGCACCAGACTGTACCCAAGACTAACCAGAGACTGATTCAACAATGGAGGGATCAAGACTTCATTCGGCTCAGATTCCATGGACCACAAAGCACTGTGAATATGAGGCTCATCGCCACACACCCAGAGCCCTACTACACCTCCTCCTCTCTCATTGCCTTGCATGGGATGCTCAAGCTTTGACCAGACACTCCAACTTACACCTCCCGTGAGCAGGGCTTTTTGCAATATCTTCTATGTCTCACCCGTCCTCCTCCTACCAATCCTCACCCGTGTTTGGTAGCACTGAATCCACCAAAGCAATTTTAGCTTGCTCACTGGCTCTATCGCTCTCCACCTCGAACCCTTTACTCGCCATATAGTTCCCCAACTCCACTTTAGTCATGGGAGGGAGGATGGTAGCCATCTGCAATAGGAAATCCAATTTCTATCAATATCCCCACCCCGTGCCTCCAAATCATAAGGCACCACTATAGAGATGAGCGAAAACCTCAGAATTGGACTGGCCCCCCGCCTTTTGTTTCGCCTACCCTCTATAGAGCGCAAGCACCAAAAACATACCTAGGCGATCCTTCGACTTGACCTTTTTCCAACATTCATTTGACACCCGCTATGATGTCCTGCAGTCTCCCCGACGTTTTGAGTCTCTTCGACAGTTATCCTCTCAGTTTCAAGTGTATCGCTATGACTCTCGTCGATGCAACTTATCACTATGACTTTGGGGGTCGATAGGACTCCATGACTTCAACCCAATAGCAACAACGAAAACCTCCCTTGCATTATTGGCAAGACTAGATGAATGCTCCGGGACATTACACCGATGGCTCTTGTCTCCCTGACACCTCTCCTTGTGCTTTGATCGGTAAGACACATGATGTCTTGATATGAGTTATTCCGATGATTGTTGTCTTGCCAATAGGATCCCCTTTGTCATTGAGACTACACACTTGAACCCTGCCTAGTTGGCATCGACACGATTCCTCCCCACTCCTTCCACTGCCCCTTTTGCCAACCTGTCCGCCTCTGAGCTACCTTTGCGATAGGTGTGGCTAATTTGGAAGTCTTCGAAGGTAAGGATAATGCTTTTGATTGGCGGGAGTGATCTACGCAACAACCAATTGGGGGAAGAATTATTCCCGATGGCATTCACTGTAATAAGTGAGTCCCCTTCCAAATGTAACTTCATTGTTCCCAAGGATTTCCCTAACTCAAGCCCACACAAAGCAGCCCAAAATTCCACCATGTTATTCGTGGAGTGGCCAATGAATTCCGCCTTTTGCGTGATCACAAATCCTTCAGAATTTCTTGCCACATAGCCAATACCCGCCACACCCGAATTACCACTAGAGGCCTCGTCAAAGTTTATTTTAATCCAACCTTCCGTTGGCTTCTGCCACACCATCTTCCTTTTGATTTCAGATTTTGAAATGGCGTTCGAGACTCCAATCATAGGAGGGATGCACAAACCTGCAACTCTATTGGAGAGCTCAATATCCCTATTAGAGAAAATGTTCTTCGGAAAGCTTAACCTCTTGGCGGTTGAATTAACGAGCTCCACCACTGCCCCGACCATATGTTGTGACATCACCTCCCTACCCAGGGATTGCTCTTGAAAAATTCTCCTGTTCCTTTCCTTCTAGAGTTCCCAATAGATCGTGGATGGCACTACTTGCAATATATTGCTGATAACACCTTTGAAATTTTTTCTCGGCCATGCTGACAACCAATCCCCCAAGTTAGGTAGGAATGTGGTTTGGAACCCTAAGAGCACCATTATAATATTCCAATAGTACTCAACATACGGGCACGAGAGCAGTAGATGGGACATGGTTTCCACTTGCTACTTACACATAATGCATCTGTTAGGGCCCTTGAAGCCCAACATTGCCAATCTGTCCTGTGTAAGGATTTTCTTTTGTGATGCACAAATGCAAGTACATTTTAAATCGGTGATGGAAATTAAATATTATAGAGTATACTCCTTAAAGCAATCAATCATTTCCAACTTCAGACCTCTACTTTATCATAAGAATTAATTTTTTTTAAATGGAAGGATTCACCATGGTAATTAATTCATTTTCCTATAATTTTTCAAGATTTTTTAAGATTTTCTACAAAATTTTAGAGATGTAAAAAAAATGGCTAATAAAATTAATATTTATTTAAAAGAAAAGGAAAGATTTTCCAATAGAAATTAATATATTTTTTTCAAAAAAATGAAAAATTCGTCAAGATTTCATATCTATTTTTTGGGGGGCTTTCTTAAAGCTATCACTAGTTATTGCTAACTTCACACACCCAAAACTCCTAAATAATGCATTGAATTCAAACAATTTTTTTGAGTTTTTTTTAATGCAAGTTAATAGCTTATAGCTATTCTTTTGACTTTTGGACATTTTCAAGAGGGTTCACTAACCATGGAAAGGTAAAAAAGTGACCATTTAGAGTTGACATCCAATACGTGCTCTTTAATGACCCAACTACCACCTGCTTTCACCACCAATAAAATTGTAATAAAAACCCGATTCCTAACCATATTAACGTGCAATTATATTTATATATATATAAATCATTGCTCGGTTTTCAATGTATGAAACTCACTTTTTAATGTTTGAAGTACATGTTAGTGATGTTAAAGTTCAGAAAGCCACGTCCATGACATGATTTTTTTGGACACCAACCACCTTATGCCTTGATTAATTCCCACGTCGAGTTTGTTGATACGATTTTTTTCCCACATTTTTGTTGTTTCCCTCCATGTTTTGGTATCTTCACACTCTTGGTCTACAACTGTAGATAAATCCTCACATGAGTTATCTTTATCAAATGCCCTCCACAATTTCAGGTAACATCAAACTATTATTTCTCCTTTCATATTGTAGACAATGGTATTTGTGAGTTTAGTTTGGTCCACTCATTTGGTCTTTTTTTTGCATTATTCTACGAACCATTAAGGGTTTCATAGCAGTTTGATTATGGGATAATTTCACATTCTTTTAGCCAATTTCATCATTTCTTATGATGTCAATTGTCGTCTTCATCATGTGATGTGCTTGTCAAATACTCTCTATGGTTTGAGGTAGTGTCAACCTATCATTTCTCCTTTGATTTTGCAAAAAATGATACTTGTGAATCTATTTTTCCCAAGCACTTCTATCTTTCTTGCATCATTGTGCAAACCATCTAGGGTTTCATTATCATGAACCCATTTGTATACTCAACTAGGCTATATAATTTGCTAACATTCTAACTTTTTGGTTATATTTTAAAACCCCCATTTATATTCATGAATTTGATTGATTAGGGGATTATTTTGCACAATATTTTGATTGATATCTTTGATTATCATCATGAATCACTCTTTGTTGATCACTCTATCCATTATTTTAGAAAACCCTTACTTTTTTGGGCTTATTTCAGAAAGTCCATGTATGTATTCATGAAGTGCCTATTTACAAGTTCTAAAATGAGGGGTTTTTTTCCCTTGGTGGGTTAAATCTTACAAACCCCCTTTAAAAATTTAGGAAATTGTGTCTTTATTAATTCCTTTTCAGTTAATTCATAAAAAGCTCGTGCTTTATATTAATGAAAATGTGTACATATATTTTTGATGTTTTGCTTCAAACTAAAGTGAACACGCCAACTTACGTTTTCATGAATCTGTGTATATATTTGTGACGTCTCCCCTACTTTTTCAAATTCTAACAAATGTTTGAAATTCAAGATTCTTTGTTTATTGTTCATGACATTGTATGTATTTGTGTACAAGTTCAAGTGCCAAGGGAACACCATAAGCTTAAAACTTTGTGTGTTTATAGCCATGAAACTGTGTATCTCTGAAGTTTGGATTGTAAACTGAACACACCGACATACATCTTTATTTTTTATATTTGTCTTACATGTGTTTAAATTACTCTCCTTTCGCTATCCATAAGAACACAGTACCATACATTTTCTATAAATTGAGTTAACATTTGTCTACTTTCCATATATATGACAAACTTTCTAACTTATATTCGTTACTTATCAACTTACATTTTCATTATATGTGTGTGTGTGTAATGCAATAATTCATCCATTAACCAATATGTTTTATATGTATATGTTTTTTTGTGTATATTTGAATGCATATATGTATCTATCTGTATGTTTAGTTAGCAAAAATATTATCTTCTTTTAGTTGTACTAAGGACCAATTGCAAAGGAAGACTTTTGTAGCAAATGCTACTATATTTCATCAATAGAATTTATTATGACATATCAACACCCTAGATTAGGAAACCAATTTCAAATTTTACTAAGCAATAATAAGAGTCAATCAAATCACTATATATGTAAGTGCCACTTCAATTTCATTCTTTGGAATGTTAGAGGATTTATAGAAGCATGCCATAAGTACTATTTATCAATTCAATTTTAATAGTTTGATCAATTTGATATTATATGTTGACAAGAAATCCAACTAATAATATTTGTTTATAGATATGTTGCATCTCAATCAATAAGAAACCATCCACTCATTACATATACATTTACACACACACACACACATATGGTATGTGCACCAAGTTGTGACACAAAAATGGCTCTTAAGATGCCATTTTTTTTTCTAAAATCAACAAAGTTTGATGTTTATGAGAAAATGAAGATAGTTATGCTCAAAAATTTGAAGATGCAATAAGAACAAGAGTTGTAGTGTTCTGAATCTCCTTTTTAATTTACTATTTTTTTGAAAATAATGAATATTAAGGTTTTGAAAAAGGGGGCCACACAAAATGGTCCCTTTTAAAATAAAAATAGCATAGCATTTGTTGTGGCTCCCTTAAAAAGTTACTTTTAAAAATTCAAAAATTCAAAAATCGGTACGATGAAAAATAAGCTAACACCATGTAGTTTATGCCCTAATGAATATATAATATTTTATTAATTTCTGAAGTGGACACATCTTGGAAAGTTGAAATTTGAGCGTGATCCCCCTTAATTTTTTTGAAAACTAATCAAAAATCATTTTTTGTCATTACGTGTAGAATGGAGTCTAGTTTCTAAAAATGTAATTTGTTTCAAAATTTGATGAATGAGTAAAAATCTATACCCAAACTAGCACATGTTGGTTTTTGACAAAAAGAGAGGCACTAACAAGAGACGTTATAAACGAAAACCTTAAAAAAATCAAAATGTAAAAAAAAAAAGCTAAGATAGCTAAGAGACCCTAACATCATCACAATATTTTATAAATTTGCATTGAAACACATGCAAACCTGATGGAGAGCATGGCCAAAAATGTGTGAAATTTTGTTACCCTTTTAGAAAATCACATCCTTTGCATGAAATGGTCATCCAAACCTTTGGGTTGGTATTTCTCAATCCAACCAATTTGGTGAGTGCCAAATGTAAATGTTAAAACCAATTTCACTTTCTCTGTCTCTCTCTCCCCCACTTTGAGAAGGCTTAGAGTTTACAATTCATGATTGATGTTGAATAATCATGGTTTTACCTTTTACTCTCTCTGCCTCCTCTCTTAACCAATACTTACCCTCTTCTCTC
>VDFB02000363.1:59090800-59120796 GCA_007258455.2 Sequoia sempervirens | reverse complement strand
CTTGCCTTGGAACGAAACTATCTTGAGCCATGAATGATTGACCAGGAACTGTGAGAAAGAAATAAGATAAATCATGCAACTTGTTGCAATTTCTTTATTTGGGAAAAAGGGTAAAGTTTTCTTTTAAGGGAGAATCTCCTTTAGAGTTTGAATGCATTGATAATTTTCAAGATAGACTTAGCCAAATATGTCATCTAGGTTTGAAGCTTTTAGGTAAAATGTTTGCTTCTTAAAATTTTGTTCAAAATTCAAGATGTAGGCTCTCCTCCCTTAGGGAAGAGAAGGCCTATCAAACCTAACACTCTTATGCAACACTTCTTAAGTTCTTATTGATGCAGTATTAGATGCGAAGTTTCAAAATAGGCATGGTTATATAAATTCCTCATCTCCGGGACTATCATTGCATCAAAATTAAAATTTTCAATCCTTTATGGTCTAGACAAGAGAAGTATGGAGTAGTGTTCCAATGCTAAAGTCTTATTGTGAATCTCTTTGCTATGAGTGGTTCAAAAATGAGGAATCTATCTTTTGCACCAAATGAGAAATATTCACAATATGTGCTAGGAAGGAATAAGTCCATAAGATCGAGTATGCAAGAACTAAGAATTGCAAAATTGGCTTACGTTTGACTTCCAAACACAGAAATTTTCACACTTTTTGATGTTCACACGTAAGTCAAAAATTATATGTGCGTAAGTTGTAAAGTATACACTTGAATACACGTAACTCATATCTATTGAACCATGAATTTATAATGCAAATATGGATGCTATCGATAAAAAATATTTTTATTAAGCAAATAGCCATGTATGCATACATCAATATATGTCAATATAAGTATAAAATATAGCTACAAAATAGTATAGGCTTACGAGAATTCCATATAGGCATACAATGTCAAATATATCCAGTACAAAATTGCCATGTAGGCATACAACAAAGGGCTCTACATTCAAAATTCATTTCTCTCCATGCTCTGGTTCAAATACAATTTTCTTTCCCTTTGCTGGGCAATCCAATGGTGATAAGTCTATCACCTGTTTCTGTTGTGCTCGAGGAGTGCTCCTGCTACTCCTAGTGTTTAGCTTATGGTGAAGTTTCAATTGTTACAATAAGAAGTAAAGACATTAATATATAGAAATTATATTATAAAAATTAATATATTTAACAAAATAATCACTTACGGCCATCTCATGATCACTCTCTTCGATGGAAATATTTGCACGCTGATGCTCAGGTGTGCTCAAGCCTTGTATAAACCATCCAAATAGGAATTAAACTACGAATCAATAATGGTTTGATTTTTCACTAGAACTAGTTCATCTATAACAATGAATGCAAATTGAAATTTAGTAATTTGCCTCATACCTCCCCTATCAGAGCCATCGAGGATTGTATAGTAGAGGAAACACCAATATCCATTGCCCTCATACTGTTTGGCAGTTTTTTTGTCACCAACATCTAAAAATAAAACAACAAATTATTCAATCACAAAAAAGTTACAATACTGATCCATGTGATGACTTATAATGTATGATATCTAATGAACAAAATTTTGAGTACAAGTATGAAACAGATATATTTCTGATTATTAGTTATCGAACTTGAAGTAATGCTTTGAGTTTGAATGATCTGTAATGCAACGTAACCAACAATATGAATATAAACTACACAAATCTATTAAACTTAGAATTCATTACTAAGTTCTCTTTATTCTATATTACCTCAGTGAACGTTTGAGTAAATCTACTGACACTCAGAGGTGTTTCCTTGAAACCTCCAACAGTACCTTGTTCAACATCCAAAATCACACAACCGTATTAAAATACCATTCGTAAAACAATGTTATTAACACATGTAATAAATTTATAATTGTTTACTAACTTTACATACCCCACCGATAGTTGTACTGCAAAAATAAGTAGGTGAATGACTGGTGTATCCAATCTCTACACTGTGACCCTACAATTTTATTAAAATAATAAAACTAAATTAGTTAATCTTGCATTTCACAATCAAAATTTAATAAATTAAATTCAATGAACATGCTGAATTTTACCTAACTGTCAATGCCATATGCATCATGCAAAATGTCAACTGTCCTCTCCATCCCCGTAGATGCATATGGATCAGGCTGCATAGTAGCATATGGATCCTACGTAGCACCCTCCTGAGTGCCGGTAGGGTCATACAAACAAGTAGCCCTGCAAGATTGACACACATGGGTTCGAAGGCCACCACCTGAAGACTCCCCTCGATGGCACTGTACAATAGGGATAGTGTGATGGATGACACTCCGGGTCAAAGTTGTCATCGCCTGCAATGTCTCTATGTCGACACTCTCCTTCACAATGGCAGTCATCACAATTTTCTCACGAGGCGGCCTAGTGAGATCTTGTCTCCCTTGCCGCGTAAGATCCAACTGTGCACCGGGCCTATCCTGAGTTGACCCCCCACCTCTCCCCTGGAACTCCTTCATATCAAAATAATTTGGGATTTGGTTCAATACAAACTCATTGTATAGTTTCCTAAGAAAATACTGGGGGACTTCACAATTATTGCACGGTGGGTAATCAAAGAGCATATACCATCTTTCATAAAAATGGTTCTTAATCTCTTGGTGGGGGCACCAATGAATAGGAAACCTCTTTGCATTGAGGGTAAGATTTTGATTTTCTCTAGGGTCAGTGAATAGAGAGCACAAATCACCTTTAGTAATTTTTAAATCTTTTACTTGTTTATATGATAATTTGTTTGCATAATATGCCCTAGTTGTCTGCCTCCTATCTTGCCATCCAGATATTTGTTGGGTGATTGCATCTACATTTTTCAACATGTCTTTCAATGAATTTTCTAGAAGCATTCTTTCTGTGGTTGAAGCATTTGGATCACTCAACCTAATGATAAAATCCTCAAGTTCTTTTCTATTGTTCTCAATTTCACTCCTCAAATTTTCTTGAGTGCCAGGAGGGAATTGAGAGAATGGTGGGGGAGGTTGATTTTGTTGAGGATTTTGTTGTTGAGGATTTTCCTCCTCTTCTTGTTGAGGATTTGTAGGATTTCCTACAAATTTTTTAAAAAACAATCAAATCTAACCTAAAACAAACAAAATCAATTTCAAACTAACAAATTCAAAACAAATAGCAAACAATACTTACCTCCCACATCTCTTCATCGTCGTGGTGCCATATTTGCAAACAAAATCCAACAGTTGTTGATGAAATTAGTAGAAATCCTTCCTCCTAGAACGTGAGCACGAAAGTGAGGGTTTTTGGCCGTGGGCAGAGCTGAGAAACAATAAAAAGCAAATGATATAGATTTCACTTTTTTTTTCTTTTAAAATCACATAACACACACGCGTTATAACATGCTCGCGTATCTATTTTCAATTTTTTTTTCCTATTTGGCCACAAAAGTGCGACCTACTTCATGCACCGCCCTATCATCATTAAAAAGTTAAAAAGGTGTTATGTTTCTTTGTCAATTTTACCCTCACTTAAATACATCAACCTGAAGAACAAATAATCCACTCAATTAATATAGACATTAAAATTATATTTCAAACAAAATTTTGTCTTATAATTAACCCACTTGAATATACAGACACTTACAATATATACATATAATTAACAATTTTTCCTAATAAAATTTTTGGAAATATATTTCAATGTTTCATTGAGCTATAGTAAAGTTCTACTAGAGAACATTGAAAATTTGATATAATTCATTGCATTACATATGAAACCTTGTAAGAAAGGCATAAAAAAACACTTGTGCATTCATATTATACAAGCTTCAAGGCTAAAATTGATGTACAAAAAATAGTAGTAATAGTACTCCCTTTAAACATCTAAGATCCCTTGTAACTAGAAATCCCTCTCTTGAGGAACAAAAGAGGTTTCTTTTCATCCATTATATTCCCCACACCCTCACTACAATCCAAATTTTCCATAAAAATGTTAGTTAATAAACAAGCTTGAATCTAATACAAACATTCACTACTTGCCACAAATGTTTGTTTCCAATTTCATATGGTAAAAATATCCTCAAAAATCAAATACCTAGCTTTAAATTTTGCCTATTATTAAAAATCAAAGCTTGTGGAGATTCACAAATAAATTTGTGTCAAAATTTTATGAAACACTTGGCAAAGTTCATGTGTGAGATGAAATTTGATATCCAATCTTTGTATCATTTAATTTGTCTTATACTTAATGTATTGTTATAAAATTTGATCTACAATCACCTAGTGTTTGTTCTACTATGAAATTTGTGTATCTTATTAACTACCAAATACTTGTCATGTAAGTTTTCTAATTCAATTAGTTCTCTAATTGTTGGAGTTTACTAACTGGAAGTTGATTTGATTTAATGATTAGAATTTTAACATGCTATTTTATTGTGTTTCACATATTATACACTCAAACATAACATATAAATGTTAGCTTGGAATAAAATTTATAAAAAAAGTGATTTCCATTGGATAATAAGTGCATTGCTAAAAATGGCATTACCAACATGAGACAATGGGTAAAACTGGAACACATTTCAATAAGATTTTATTGTAAATCAAACAATCAAATGTTGACCCTCAAGAGCTCTCATTTAGCAAGTCCCATTTAGACTATTCCCAATGTAAATCAGCGGGGATCCTCTTCAAACCTTGAGTACAAAAAACTACCTCACATGGTGCTATTATACATTCAACACTAAGTTAAGCCTATTTCAAATTTATGGGTTGTTGCAAGTCTTGTCAATAGAGCACTAGGGAAGGTTGTTTTTGTTGGTGTGAATAAATGTCTTGTACCTAGCTAATTCACTCACTTGGGAATTAGGGGACATATTCACATGTTAATTTTACTTAGGATTGTAAGATTCCTTCTAGAAGTCTTAGTTGTCATATCTAGAACTTATCTTTTCCAAGGTAATTATGAGTTACTTGTCTCATGTTATAGGATTAAGACACTTGTCATAATCGTGTCTAATCATATCTCTCTACCTTTCCTTTATAAGCAAGGCATCTTATGTACATTTGGATATTCAACTATTATTCAATCATATTCAACTTGCATTGTTGAAGCAAGCTTTCTTGTCATTTTCTCTCTTGTGGAAGATATTTTGGTCTAGCAACTATTCTTGGGGGTATTGGGGAGTCATCATTAACTCCCACATGGTATCAGAGCTCCAGTGTTGCAGATTCCTCCCTAGATCTAAGGGTTTCATGTTGTCTTGAAGATTTTGTTGGGTGCATTTTGGGGTTTCAAGGACCTCACGGTTGAATCCAAGACATCAAAGAAAGTCAAATTTCCCTTTCATTTCATCAAATTTGGTTATGTTTTGCCTAATCTATGAGGGTTTGAAAAAGTGTGAAAAGTAGCTAATCGAGGAGGTCACTGATTTTTTGAAGCACTTTGGGCTCAAATCGGCATCACCATTATATGAACATAAGGTTGATTAGATGAATTTTGACTATAAATTCGTCCATTTTTGGTAAAGTTGTTTCTGAGGCAAAAAAATTGCCTAGGCAAGCTCTACAACCCCCCAAGTTGACATATTGTTCACAAAAAAAAATTATGCGATTTGATAAAAAAAATTGTGCAAATTTTTATTTTATCGAGCAAAAAAAATTATGTGCAATTGTTTATAGTTTCAAGGAAAATCTTTCAAAATATTTATGAGGGTTTAAAATTTTGTGGTGGCATATTCTTTTTACATGGCATATTCCCTACTCTGCATCACCCACTGTTGTGTTTGCATAGGACTTATATGCCATGCGTCATATCCTTGGGTGGTCAGTACCATTCTTTTTCATAGCCGCAGGTTTCAATGATATTAAATAAAAAAATTCTATCCAATTCAACGCAAGTTTCAATATTTGCAAGTTTATTTATTAAAATTTTTTGGCCAGCCAAATCAGTGTATATGCATGGTCACTGGCAATGTATGGTACAGGTGCTCTTTTTTAAGTCGCAGGTTTAATAAAAAATTGTTTGACTTAATCTTTAGTCGACCTATCATTTTTGCAAGATTGCCAACCTTGCATTTGCTTCGCCACTTTTTAAAGTTTTATTTTATAAAAAACTTTGTATTAAAACTAAAGGCTGCTTGGCTTGGATGGTGGTGCGGGAACTCACCACTAGGCCTGCCACCCAAACACCTCCTTCCCATCACCCAAGGTAGTGGCAAGAATTTTTTCAAATTTGCAATGGTATGGTCGTATGGGCGACTAAGAATTTAGCCCCCAAGTACCTAATATTTGCGCCTATTTAACCTTGTTTTCCCCCCCAAAGCCTTAAAATAGGGTTTTTTTCAAATTTTCATAACTTTCACCCTAGGTTGCAAATTTTTTCAAATGAGATATTGTCAAAAAGCTGGCGATCCCAATTTTCTAGTGGTGTAGTTATTTTTTAGAAATTTTGTTGTTTGGTGGTAGTTTTTGCTAATTGAAGTCTGATATTCTATTTTGGCTTCCAAGCTCATAACGTTTTGCTATGATCCTCGATTTTCATGATTCTTGTGATGTTGGAAAGGTATTGAGGAGCTTTATCCAACCATCCATGCACCTTTTCTAGTTTTTATCGTAGGTATATTGTGATTTTAGTTTTTTTCCTGGTAGGTATATTGGAAATTACTTGGATATTTTAGCAGTTGGGAGGGTGTTGTTTTGATCTTTGTACTTCATTTCAATTGTATTGTATATGTTGATCTTAGATTTTATCATTTGAAAAGTGTATTATCATTGTAATCATGGGTTATACAACTCATTATTCTGTAATAGTTCTAACTACTTGGATAATTATGAGTCATGGAAAAAGGGCATAATAACACATTGTAAATGGCTAAAATTTTTGCCACATCTTTATGGAATTATTCCTGAACAAGAAATAACATATAAGAAACATGTTTGGGGTAATAATAATGACCATAGCATAGGATTGATTGCTTCTATTTTCAATGAAAGCATCCTCAAAGAAAGCTATCATAAGATCTTCGACATCTCATGCCCATGCATAGTTTGGACCGAAGTTTGGGAGTTTTTTTGAGATCCACATAAGCCTCCATTCCTAGACGATCCTGCTTGAGATTGCCTCATCCCACTTGATGATGTTGACAACATACCCTTTGATGGTGACACCTTAGAGGAGTTTGAATATGATGTAGAGCTTGAGTGTCTTGATGATCCAGAGACTTCTCCTGCAACTCCTTCTTCTCTAGTTGATATCACACTTTCATCTTCTATTGATGATTCATTGCAATAGGTATCTATTTTTCTTCTTGATTGGGATTCCTCTTTGATAGACATTACTTTTTTGTTTGTGGTGTCTCACATTTTGAATTTGGAAGATCAATAATTTGTGGGTTTATCTCTCCTATTTGATGATTGTCATGGATCAACTTATGGCACTTCATGTTTTTCTTTGGAGTTAGTTCAAGATCAGTTTACACTTGTTCCTAGTTTGTCACAATTTTTTCTGATTGGTTATGTACCTGATTAGATTGTAGCATCACCATCATCTTCCAAGAACTTGGAAACACATGAGAAGATTTCAAAGACACAATCTTCATTCATGTGGATTCTTCTTCCTACCAATTCCTATCTAGAATGGGAAGCATTCTTGCATTTGTACTTGGTGTATCTTCCCCCCAAAGGGAGAAACATTGTTTGTAGGAATTGGATCATGTTTTGTCTTCAGACATTAACCATATTTGTAGGTGATTACACATTGTGGGGGGGATATATTGTCTCTCTTTTTCCCTCTTATGGGGGGGTCATTGATTGTACATACATGATGGATGTAGTCCTTGGGGGTATCATTGAGTCCTCCATACATCATGTTGTTTTGTTTTGTTTTGTTATCTCTTTTGGAGAGGAGTTTTGTCCCATTGGGTTTTCTCATTTTCTCCGTTTGTGAGAGATTGATTGCATTTGTATTGTAAATGGGTACCTAACATGGCCTAGTATCCAAAACCCAACCTCATTTTCATTTTTCATAGTGTGCATAATAATCTTATCCCTAAGTTGCACTTAATGGGGAATGTTGGTGTGAATAAATTTCTTGTACCTAGCTAATTCACTCACTAGAAAATTAGGGGAAATATTCACATGTTAAGTCTACTTAGGATTATAATATTCCTTCTAGAAGTCTTAGTTGTCATATCTAGAACTTATATTTTCCTAGGTAGTTATGAGTTAGTTGTCTCATGTTATGGGATTAAGACACTTACCATAATCTTGTCTAATATTATCTCTCTACCTTGCCTTTATAAGCAAGACGTCTTATGTACATTTGGATATTCAACCATTATTCAATCATATTCAACCTACATTTTTGAAGTAGGATTTCTTGCCATTTTCTCTCTTGTGGAAGATATTTTGGTCTAGCAACTATTCCTAGGGGTGTTGGGGACTCACCATTAACTTCCATAGTTTCTTTATTCTACAAAAGTGATGACAAACCACCAAATATTCTATTTTTTTATATCATCAAGTTTGACTATTATGTGGACAAACCTTGGAATGTGCATGACCCACACCTTATACCAATTGTAGACAATTAAAATTGACCATCATCATTACTCAACTATTTCCTTTATAATTGATTGAATACATCCCTAATTATTCAATTAATTATTCCATTTTCATTCTCTTATTAATTAAATAATATTTGATTATTTAATTAATAAAATCATTATTCATCACTATTCACTTGCATCCCATTTCTAGCTTAAATGAGTTAGTCATTTTCTTCCTATGGTCTACATTAGGTAAAAAAATCTAATTGTTTACTTACCTAAATCCCCCCATCCTCATCTCAAAAAAATAAATATAGATTTTATTTATTTAATTTTCCTATTTTCCTACACTTTTTATTAAGTGGGCTAATCCACTTAACTCTCTAATCAACCACTTGCACAACTTAAACCTTGTTCAAATCCTCCACATCCTCCAATGTGTACAAAGGAATGGGCCTTTTGTACACAATACATGGACTTGTGCACATGTGATATGGACTTGGTACCATGTCACATCTATCAAAGGAATTGCCCATCCCTCAAGGGTACTCCCAAGTACCCTTCCAATATTGTCTATCTAATATTCCCAAGGAGAATCTCCACCATTGATTCTCCCCTTAATCCATCTCCCTCCATCTCCTCCAACCACATGAGGAGAATTTTCCTTCTCTCTTTTTCCCATGGCTCTCAACCAATATGAGCCATTGATCTTTCAAGTGCATCCTAGTCATCCATTCCTCCAAAAATCTATATATTGGCCTCAACCTAAGCCATTTTCATCAATATATTTATCATGCAACCTTATTTTGTTGGCAAGAGTATTCATATCCAACCATCCATGAGCACAACCACCTCTATTTGGTGCAAGGGCTAGTTTGTTATTTATTTTCATGTTTTCCTCATGTTTTACTAACCCTTATGCTCAATCTAAGTGTTGCTTATGTTTTTAGTAGAGCATATTAATATTGTTTTGATTTACTCTATTGAGCTCAAAATTGCATTTACACATCTCTGACATGCTCGATAGAACCCACACCCATTTTTGCTAATTAATGTAATTAAATTTCTTGAGTTTTTCATGTGTAGATCATAGTTACGTAACCTTGTTCCTTCTTAGGCAGTTCTACCTTTTTGGGAAATTTTATTTTGTGAAAACTAATAAGTGTTTTAGCATCTTTCAATCAATTTCAATTGGTTTTCTTATAGAGTATTGACTTTGTAGGGTGTTATATTAACCAAATTTAAGTGTGACCTTTTAATATTCTAGAATTAACCCCTTTTTATTGCAAGATCATAACATTTTTACTATGCAACTCTATTTTAGCAGATTCAATTTGTATGGGTAGCCCTATTTTGTGTTTAGGTGATCCTATCATTAGAATTTTCAAAGTTCATTTTCTTTTATTAAAGTTTGATTTCCTATAATTCTTATTAAAATGTCTTCTCTATCTTTTTAATAAAATCTGATTTTGCAAGCCTATATGTTATCCAAATTACCACTTACCACCACAAAATTAACAAGAGACAACTATTTACTAACCAAAATTTGTTCTCTATGAAAGAAATCATAATTAGGTGGTCTTGTTCTTGTTTAGGTAGTTATGTGACCTATTTGGGTGGTCCTACAATCAAGGTAAAATTTTCAATTTTCCAAATTTTGGTAGTTGTATGTGGTGAGGTGGTTCCACTCAATGTTTAGGTAGTTTTGTTTACTACAAATTTCCAACAAGATTAATTTTATTTTCAACGACTCGTCTACTAAAATTTGACTTGATTGTGGTTTTATCATAAATCTTACCTTACATCTTACATGTAAGTCAAAGATGAAACTCCAAACTAATATGATATTTTCTTTGCAGTGTCACTTGTCAAAAGTTTTTTTGTTTCTTTCCAGTATTAGGCACATTAAGTAAAGTAAGGGGAATAAAATTATGTGTTATATTTTGACATCCTATAGGATATATACTCTCCCCTCGTACTCTTGAGTGATATTATGGATCAAAAGTCATATGTCCTCTCCTTTTTTTAGTTATAACTTAAGAGCACTAGTGCCATGTAAGCTCTCCTCACACTTTGAGTGATGTTGGAGATCAAAAGCACCTAGTGACTCATTCCATTTAGGAGGCGTGCTTATGGATTTCATCACCCCAAGGGATGACCTCAACCATGTTTAATAGCGAGATATAAAAAGGGGGGAGAGAAAAAAAATTACCTCAAAGAGAAGCCATCATCATGTTTGGTAAAGCCCTGAGACCCTTGGTCCACCAAGACTTGTGAGGTGAAGATAAGAGGAGAGACCTTCCTAACCAATGCATGTATATGGGCCCTTCATATAATTTCCCTAGTGAACTCATAAATAGAAGCCTAATACCATCAGTCATCATTTAGTTTAGTGCAAGGGATGCAGATCACCCCTTGAAGCTACTCACAATGTAACTCTATTTGTTGAGATAAAACTCACCTCGGTGAAGCCTTTGGTATTACTTGATAAGGGATTTCACATTTACATGGCTATCCCTAGCTATCCTTCATCTAGTATATGGTATCTATGGTTAATTCAATTGTTAGCCTACACTAAGCGTCAATCCCACTTGAATAACCATATGCATGTGAGTGTATTTGGTGTGTGTTCATCATCAAAACCTATGCAATCGCTTTTAATCCAAATCCCTTAAAATCAAAAACCATTTACATATTTATTGATTGTCTTCATGTGTTACCAATGTCAATCCTCCCAATATACCTCATCCCAACCTATCTAATCCATCACCTTAATCATCCAATCAATCCCTATCCAAATTCAAACATAATCAAAAGACCTTAATCCACTTCCCTTCATCTATCATAATCATCTTTTCTCTAATGATTTCTTCCAATCTCTCCTCTAATCCATTATAATCCAAATCCCCCTTCTCCTAATATAATCCCTTTCTTTCAATTTTACCAAAGCTAGCCAAATTTTTCCCTATCTCTATATGGTCGACCTTGTAAAAGTTAGTTCTAAGCCCAAATTTCTCCTTATGTCTACTTGGGTAGCCTTGTTCACAATTGGGTGGCCCTACACCCTATGTGGGAAGCCTTGTACCATGTTTGGGAAGCCTTACAAAGGTTAGTTCCAAGCCCAAATTTTACCCTATCTTTATTTGGGTTACCTTGTTCCCAATTGGGTAGCCTTGTAACTTGTTTGGGTGGCCTTGTAAAAGTTAGTTCTAAGCCCAAATTTCATCCTCTCTTTTTGGGCAGCCTATTTCTCAATTGGACAACCCTGTACCCTATGTGGTTGGCCTTGTAAAAGTAAGTAAATTGAGCTCAAATTTTACCTTGTCTCTAGGTGGGTGGCCTTGTTCTCAGTTGGGTGGCCCTGTTTTGTGCTTGGATGGCTTGTACAACTCAATCCCAAGACCAAAATATAGCATGCTCATCCAAGATAATCAAACAATATAATCATAAATCTTAGCTTAATCTAAATCCTAAGCTTTAGTAAATCAACCTTGAGATTTTTTTATATCAAAAAAAAAAAATTATCTTCCATTTTCTTCTAATTCCTTTCATTAAAAAAACGGTATGCCTATCCAACTCATGAAATGAACAACATGGACATATTTTGTTTTGATGATTCCCCTCATCATAACATCCCAAAAATTCACCTCATTTCGATGATGATGGTAATCATGTTGATCAAGATGGGTTTGAAATTGATCCCCTTGATGCCATCATTGGTATCAATCTTCTGCCACTCATCCACACCTTTTAGAAAAGAAATGATTAGCACAGGATATTACATCACAACTTCCCACACATCAATCTATCTTACCTTCCAAAGTGGAATCCATTATATCCTCGATTCACATCTCCCTCTTATACTTCACCCTCATACCCATCTCATCCAAAATCCATACTTCCAGCTTCTCCCCTAGTCATATGCCAACCTCCATATTTGCACAACAAAACCATCATCTCTATCCATAATCCAAATTTTTTATCCCACTATCCACTTGTGATCAAGTGAAAATGTGGTTTTAGAAATGAGAAGGAAACAAAGGAGTGCAAGAAACAAAGATTAACATCTTACACCTCAAGATAGGGAAAAACATTTAACTTAACAAAATAAATGGAATGTTTTACCTTGTCAAGTTGTCCTTTGGTTGGCCCTTGATTCGTGTTGTTGTGTATGCTCCTTCGATGGAAAATGAGAGTGAGGATGCAAGATGGTTACAAAAATGGATGATAATGGATGAAAATGCAAGATATGAAAATATGGCTAAGCGTGGCTTCAAATGATAAAATTGCAAGAGTTTGGCTATGACATGCAAAAGTTTTTAAATGAAAAAAAGAGGGGGTATTTATAGAGGAATTTGAATTCTCTAGAGAATTCAATGGTTGAGATTAAACCAACAAGGCCAAGATGAAGGGCTATGGTGAGTTGAGAACTCACAAGCCCTCACATCTTGACATGTGGAAGGTGAAGTGACTTAGAAATGGTGATATGTAAATGAGGTGGAAGGAGGGTACATGAGGTGGAGGTACTTGCAAGTACCTTGGAAAAGGGGTGATGTGACCCCTCAATGATCACATGGGAAGAGGAGAATCTTGGGTGAATAAAAGTGAATTTAAAATTCACATGATTGGGGAATCTTGTGGATAAGACAAGGTTCCAAAGGGAGAGGTAGAAAATACCTTGGATAAAACAAGGTGTCTAAAAAGGTAAGCACTTGTCACATGTGACTTGATGTGACAAGTCAAAGATTCCATGGGGAAGAGTTCACATGTGACTTGATATGACAAGTCAAATATCACATGGGGGAGAGTCCACATGTGACTTGATGTGACAAGTCAAAGATCACATGGGGAAAATAAAAAGGAATTTAATATTCCTTGGAAGGATAAAAGGAATTAAAAATTTCTTGGGAGGTTGATTAGGCGAGTTAATGAAGGATTAGAGGAGGGTTAGGTGGCTAAGAGAGATAATGGGCGAACTTGCAAAAGTTGGAGGATGTGACACATCCTAATCAAGGATTAGGCATGTGCACATTCCTAATGATGGAATCAGGAGGTTGATTAAGATTAAGGAAGGGATGTGACATGTGAAGAATTAAATAAATGTCATATTTATTTAATTCATTTGATGAAAGGGGTAAGGTATTTAATTATTAACTGAATACCTTAGGGGTTTAGAAGAATTTAAGGGTATTAATTTGATAATAGTGATATTACCTAATTAACGCAATCAAGAGGATGTTTATACAAAAGGGATAAATTTGGATCAACATAAGTGTCCAAATTTAGGTGTCTACATTTTTCCCCTCTTTGAGATGGTGTTATGAAGTAGCATCATTTCAAAGAATATTAAAATATTAAACCCGAAAGAAGATGGTTAGATTAGGAAAGATTCCCTAGTCATTCAAAGAGTGACTAGGAAGAAAGATGATGGGAGTGAAGATGAAGATTAGCGATTGAGGATGCCCCTTCGAGAGGAAATGCGGGTTCAAAAGAACATGGGTGTGCTTTCAAAATAGATGAGACGATTAGAATGGAGATGAGGAAGATGATGCAAAGTGATGGATAAGAAAGGATGAAAAGATGACAGGAGATTGGGAAGCATAAATGGATGCAAGGACAAAGGTGATGTTGCCCCAGTCAAATTACAAGCCCAAGTGGGTTGATGATGGATGGAGTGTTGTTTGATGAGGGAATGATATATCCCAATCCAACACAAAAAGATAGGGAAGGATACATCCCAATGATGATGATGATTAAAGAGATAATGATAAGAGATCAAATGGATAGGAGAGGGCGATTGATGAAGGATGAATGCATGGGTGGGAAAGATGAAATGCAATCCTAATGCAATTTTCCATATTTAAGAGCACTGATTTTTGCTATAGAAAAATACACGATACACCAAGGTATAAAGGACCAAGGAAGATTAGTGTCTAATGCATGAAACAAACACAAAAAACAAGAAGGTTATCCCGACACCCCAAAGTCGCAATGACCTTGGTTGGGCTAGGTATTGGGATAAACACAAGCACATAAGGATGCCCCAACATAACACAAGACCTCAGGGAACTTGGTGGGTACTACATGGGACAACTGAGAAGACAACAACAAAGAAAAGATCAAGATACACCCCTATGTTGACTAGTGAAAGCACACCATGATATGATGGATCAAGGCGACCATGACAAGTGATAATAGGGAGCTCAAATGATAAAAAAATCCAAAAGCATCAAAAGATCGCAATTAATTTCAAATGTCCTTTTCCATAGGATCAAGGGGATGGATGGGATTGATGAGGTATGTTAGGAAGGATGCATCTTGTTGAGACCGATGATGGATACTAAACTAAAAGATCATTATGATGCAAGATATTTGGAACCGATTGAATCTGCTGATACTAGTGGATCTCGTTTGTGCATAACCAACTAGATAAGGGAATAGCTTGATGACATGACACAAGATAGAAGACTAACACACCCTAAAGACCTAGGGGCTCGAGGGCCAATCAAAGATTAGCCTTGCCTATGTGAAAGCACAGATCCCTTGTAGTTCGATAAAAGGTTGATGACTAACCATGGATAAAAGCAGAAAGAGGATGATGAAGACTGATGGTGGATGACAAAGACCAGATGAACAAAAGGAGTGGACAGAGAAAGCAAAGATCGATGATAGATGATAAAGGAGCCCTGGGGGTGGATCAAATGATCGACCTTGCCTACGTGAAAGCATAGGGGCAATCTAGTTCGACAAAAGACCAAAGACAAATGATGGATAAGGGATGATGAGATAACCCTAGATAAGGGGATAAAATGATGGGATCGATACAATGATACAAAATTGACCTATTGGATTGGATAGGATGATGACAATCACACGAAGCTCCAGGATGGGATAGTTATCCAAAGCATCAAAATATGAATTGGGAGGATCGTACAATAGAGATATGAGTGATGAATAGGGATAGGATATTGAGAAGATGTGTGAAAGAAACAAAAGTGACGATGATGAGATAGATGGAATTGGATTGCGTGGGGGAAAATCCTATAGCTAGATACCAATGACAAGGGATTATAATATGGGATGAGGATAAGGAGATAAAGATGGGGAGATGAAAAGGATTGTGTGGATGGATAGAAAGAGAAGGAAGGGGAGATGAAAGGGATGTTATGATGGATGAAAAAGGACAATAAGGATAGGGGGGATGAAAAAGGAGTAGTGGATTGAGGGATGAACGACGTCTCCAAAGACTATATCACAAAGGAAGATAGATGCCCCAACTCTAGATATGTCATGTGAAAGGAGGCATGAAGGATGAAATAGAGAAGGATAGGAAAATAAAGGAGTGGGATGGATAAAGATAAGATGCATGGATAAGGAAGGGAGATTGAGGGTAGCATGATTGGTTGACAAGGAAGGTAGACAAATGCGAATAAGGATTAGGATAGTGTGTGGATAAGGGGAATGTATGCCAAGAGGTGTCCAAAGCATGCTTATATGTTTACCCCTATCGATATCAAGATCACAAGGAGAATGGAGGAATTGGGATAAATGGGATATGGAAGATAAGATGTGGATGGGAGAGGGGGATGGAGGAGATGGTTGAAGGGGATGCAGTTTCCCCCAAGTGAGGAAGGAAAATGGATGGGGGATTTATGCATGATGCCTATTTTCTAGGTTTTCATCATGGTACTTATCCAAGGCACTTGTTTGCCAAGTTTTCACCGTTGGACAAATTATTTCTCTTTACTATTTTATTTTCTTGATTTTTTTGGATTTTTTGGATTTTTTGGATTTTTTGGATAGCATGCAGATGGAGATGGATGAGGATAGGGAGGCAGATAAGAAGATTTAGAAGACATGCAATAAGGAGATGGATGAAGGAATCAAGCATCAAGTTCCATACAAGGTGTTAAGAGCCCATGGTTGAAGTGACTGTCGGATGTTGGTACAACCTTATTAGGATAAATGGATTATGTAAGAGGATGAATTAGAGGGATTTGATGGGGGAGATATGTGGGATAATGGAAAGGATGATGGAAAGGGTACACATGGAATGATGGGGTGGATGTGCAAAGGTGAGATGTGTTTAGGACCAGCATTGGCACATGTGGTGGTGTATGTGAAAGGATAGGAGGATTAATTGATTGAGAATGTGGGGATAATAGAGGAGATGGGATAGTTAATTTACGAACATAAGGACCAAAAAAAGATTTAGGAGATGGAGGATGTGCATGATTGGCTTTTAGATTAGCAAGTTTGGATGTTGTTATGGATGCTTCATTTGAATGCATGGCATATTTTTTCTTTGGGATCCACATGGGTTTGATCTTTGCTTTGGGGCCTTTGTAGCCGATGGATATGATTTTTATTTTGTATTTGATTTTTATTTTCTTCACCATGTCATTTTAAGGGGACATGAGGAGCTTTAGATTCATGTGGATATTTAGATTTATGCATTTTTATTTTAGCATCCAAAGTTCTTTTAGTAGCAATGGGATGGGTGTGAGGAGATGGATGATGTGGAGTGATGGAGGTAGAATGATGAGGATTACCTGTAGATGGATGATGTGTAGGTATGTGCCTTTGTGATCCTGATTAGGGGACATGCGAGTGGCATGTTTATATTGGATGACATGGATAGGTGATGAATAGATGAAAGGATGAGTAGGACGAGATGGAGGAGGCGATTTTGGGATATAAGGGCCCAAAACAGACGTAGTGGGTGGAGGGACATAAGGACCCAAGATGGATGGAGTAGATGAAGAATGGGAGATGGTGGATGGAGGGATGTAAGGACCAAAAATGGATGGAGCAGATAGAGGAATATGGACGGTTGTTTTGAGGTGATACGATGGAGGAGGATGGATGGTAGCATATGATCTGGTGGAGCAATGGGAAGAGCCTATATTTCTTTTGGAAGAGGCTCGTTGAGGATGTCTAGAGGTTGTACCAAGATCTTTAGATTTTGATTCTTGAGAAATATTTCCAAGACTTTGCATACAAATTTGTTCTTTCACCTAGATGGTCTCTAAAATACCTTTCTCATGAAGGCTTAAACCTTTTCCTTGATAGTTCATGTTCTTGAGCATTTGATCCATGATAGGATTTTTGTTATTCTGGAAGAATGATGCAAGTCCATTATTAGGAGGATGATGGGTGGTATATATACTTTTTTTTTCTTCTACAAGGAGACCACCATGGAAGAATGTGAGGTTACCAAGGGGATATACAAGTGTTGTGGGGATAGTAGGTTTAGGTGATGATGGAGGATCATGAGATGGAGATGATGGGATAGAAAAATCTTGGTCAGGAAGAGTGAGGAGTAAGGGATCAAGAGAGGGATTAGGTGACATGATAGGATCTGGATTTGTGGTAGTGGGTGATAAGGGATCATGTGATGGAGATGGAGATATAGACTCATGAGATGGAGCAATGAAATCTTGAGTGCAAAGGGGATCATGGGATGGAATGGATGGGGGATTATGATCTTTAGATGGATTAGATGGGACAACAGGATCTTGATGTGGAGAAGGGGATATGTTGGTATGCTTTGGATCAAGCTCTTGGCAAGCTTCATCGTGTGAGGGAGGTATGATGACAGTGTTAGAGGGACTCCTAAAGTTGGGGAGATGGAAGGATGGAGGATTCATGAAGTTCAGGAGAGGGGATTTTGGTGGATCTAGGAGGAGTGGATTGGATTTGGTTATCTTCGATGGGTTTGATGACACTCGGAATAGGATATGGGGGTTCAATGGATTCGATGGGTGTGATGGTATCGGTGTTTTGAGTGGTGCTAGGGGTGGTGACAACAATAATAGGTGTTGGATGGAGAAGGGGCTCATCACTAATGATCATGGATGAGGGATTGGGACTGCGTGGTTCCACGACTTCAAGATATGGAGTGGGGAATGTATTCTTTGTCATGAGTCCTTGGAGAACTTCTGGGGTGAGAAATTTGCATGCTCGAGGTTGAGATGGCAAGGTAGGAGTGGATGAAGGATTATGGATTGGTAGGGGCTTAGGGCTATGGATTGGTGGATTAGGATTAGATGGAGGAATGGGATTGGATATTGAACCGGGAGTAAATGGAGGATTAGGATTGGATGGAGGGTTAAGGTAGGGATATTGGAATGGTGAATTAGGATTGTAGTAAGGATATTGGGATGGTGGATTAGGATGGGAAGATTGAGATGGCAGATTGAGATAGGGAGATGTGGATGACAGATTAGGATAAGAAGATGTGGATGTTGGATTAGGATATGTTGATGGGGGTGTAGGATTAAGATAAAAAGGTGTGGATGTTGGATTAGGATGAGCAAACTGGTAATGAGGATTATGATAAGGGGACATGGATGGGGGATTTTAATAAGAGTATTGGGATGGAAGATTAGGATAAGAAGATGTGGGTGATGAATATGTGGATGGGGAAGGTACTAGATATCCCTTGTTAAAGGTAGCACAAGGAGCATGATTAGGCATGGATGAAGACATAATGGGATAGCTTGAAGGGATGATTGGATTTTGAAAAGCGGGTGGAGAAATTTTACTAGAAATGATAGTGTTAAGGGGATCTATGTCATATTCTTCTTGATTGACAAGACTTTTGTTATTGTCATCGATGTAATTAGGGTTTCCTTTGAATACTATTGATGGAGGGTAAGGATTCATGATGATGAAAGAACAAATAGGATGGATCAAATATTTTTGATGGAAACAGACTAAAGCTCAAATTGGGATTTAGGTCAAGCTCAGATTAGGATGATTGGATGATGCGATGGGATTGATTCTAATGATCAGATTTGATTATCAAAGGATGACTATGATACCAAATATAATTCGAGATGGAAGTAGATTGATTGGGTCGAAAGTGACTGGATAGAGATGTGATTGGATTGGATTGGATAAGATCGATCGATGATTGATAAGATCAAATGATGGATCAGATAGGATGACGAAAGGGATTGGAAAACCCCATTTAGAGATTACCCTAGGTGACTTAGGATACTGATTGATTGGATTAAAGGATAAATGGATGATTGTGACACTGAATCCACTTTGAGATTGAAAGTGGATTGATTAGGACAATGATGATGATTAACTTAGGATGGATGAAAATACTAAGCAGATGTTGGTGATGCTGATCAATTCAGATACTTAGATCAATTCAGATAATAACCTGAAACAAAGTTCAAAAGATTTGGATGGGGAAGACGGTGATCTGATTGGGGAAATAGATGATAGGAATGGGCGAACGACTACTCAGAATGAGAAGAGGTTTGGAATAGATGAAAGGTTACTTGTAATGATAAAATAGATGATTGAGAGGGATGAATGACTACTCAAAATGAGTAAACGATTGCTCACAATAGATGAATGATTCTCGAAATGAGAAGATGAAGGTTCGAAATGAATGAATGATTACTCAGAATGAGTAAACAAGTGATCAAAACAACTAAACAAGAGTTTGAAATGATAGAAGGAGGTTCAAAATGGATGAATGTTTACTCATAACGAGTAAAAAAATGATCAAAAATGGTGAACGAGAGTTCAGAATGGATGAATGAAAGCTTGAAATGAGTAAACGATTGATTGGAATGGATTAACGAATGCTCAGTTTGGGAGACTGGCTCTTGGAATGGATGAAAGGATACTCGTAACAAGGTGAAGAATGCTCAAGATATGAAGAAGGGTGCCCGAAATGAATGAACGAAGGATGAAATCAATTGTTTGAGGGGCAGGTTTGCCCAAGGTAGGGCAAGTGTAGATTAGGATTTTAGTTAAAGCTCAGATTGGGAGTAGATTGAAGTTCAGATTATGATTGGATTGAAGCTCAAATTAGGATTATTGGAGGATGTGATGGGATTGATTCTACACCAAGTTCACTGGTTTGAAGGACATAAGGTGCTGACAATCAGATTTTTCCAGATTTGGTAGTTTTCAAAATTATCAAATTTTTCCATTTTAGGAAATTTCACAGACATACCTTTAAGAGTCCATTTTCCCCCCAAAAATACCCAAAACTAAGATAGGATGAATTTCCAACTAACATCCCAAATCTGAGACATGCGTTCCGAGTTATTCAAGAAAACAATTTTTCAAAAACTGAAAAAAACACACTAAATTGCGATTTTGAGGGTCAAGATGAAAGTTTGGACCCCAAAAATGTGTTGAAATAGGGTCCAACCGACTCAAGGTCTATTAGGAATCCACATGTCACCTCATAATGCAACTACTAATAAAATTTTAGCTCAATCGAACACCTGAGTCAAGTTATGGTCTCTGGAAGTTTCGACATAAAAATTGGGCAGTTGCATGAAGTTGGGTTACACTTTTGTGGCCAACTTCAAAAAAAAGTTTGTAAATGACATAACGAGAGCGTGTTATAACTCACTTGCGTTATTTTATTTTAAAAGCAAAAAAAAAGTGAAAGTTTTTCACTTTCTCTTTTATGTTTTTCTGCTCTGCCCATGGCCAAAAACCCTCATTTTCGTGCTCGCATTTTAGGAGGAAGTCATTATTCAAAATTCATCAACAATAGTTGCTTTTCATTCACAAAGATGGTACCACGACAATGAAGAGGTGCAAGAGGTAAGTATTGTTTGCTATTTGTCTTGAATTTCTTAGTTTCAAGTTGATTTTGTTTGTTTTAGGTTAGATTTGATTTTTTTTTTAATTTGTAGGAGATGCAAATAATCCTAAAAATCCTCAACAAGAAGAACAAGCAAATCCTCCTCAAAAAAATCAACCTCCCTCACCAATCACTCAACACCCTCCTAGCACTCAACAAAATTTGAGGAGTGAAATTGAAAACAACAAAAAACAAATTGAGGATCTTATCAGTAGGTTGAGTGATCCAAATACTTCAACTGTAGAAAGAATGACACTAGAAAATTCAATGAAAGAGATGTTAAAAAATGTAGATTCAATAACCCAACAAATAACGGGATGGCAAGATAGGAGGTAGGAAACTAAGGCATATTATGCAGATAAACTATCATATAAACAAGTAAAAGATTTAAAAATTACTAAAGGTGATTTCTGCTCTCTATTCACTGACCCTAGAACAAATAAAAATCTTAGCCTCAATGCGAAGAGGTTTCCTATTCATTGGTGCCACCGCCAAGAGATTAGGAACCGTTTTTATGATAGGTGGTACTTGATCTTTAATTACCCACCATGTAATAATTGTGAAGTCCCCCAATATTTTCTTAGGAAACTATACAGTGAGTTCATATTGAACCAAATCCCAAATTATTTTGATATGAGCGAGTTCCAGGGGAGAGGTGGGGGGTCAACTCAGAATAGGCCCCATGCACAGTCGGATCCTACGTGGCAAGGGAGACGACCTCTCGCTAGGCCGCCATGTGAGCACATTGTTATGCCTGTCATTGCAAAGGACATTGCTGACATAGAGACATTGTAGGTGATCAACACTTTGACCTGGAGTGTCATCCATCATACTAGCCCTATTGTATAGTGCCATCTGGGGGAGTCTTCAGGTGGTGGCCTTCAAACCCATGTGTGTCAATATTGAGGGGTGACTTGTTCATATGACCCCACCGACACTTAGGAGGCTGCTACACAAGATCCGTATGTTGCTACACAAGATCCATATGCTGCTACGCAGGATCTGTATGTTGCTACGCAGGATTCGTATGCTGCTACACAAGATCTATATGCTGCTACAAGGATGGAGAGGATGACTGACATTTTGCATCGTGCATATGGTATTGATAGTCGGGTAAAAGTCAGCATGTTCATTGAATTTAATTTATTAAATTTTGATTCTGAAATGCATGATTAACTAATTTAGTTTTATTATTTTAATAAAATTGCAAGGTCACAGTGTTGAGACTGGATATGCTAGTCCTCCACCTACTTATTTCTGCAGTACACCTATTAGTGGGGTATGTAACTAGTAAAAAATTATAAATTTATTACATGTTAATAGCATTGTTTCACGAATGGTATTTTAATACATGTGATTTTGGATGTTGAACAGGCTAATATTGGCGGTTTCAAGCAAACACCTCCTAGTGCCAGTGGATTCACTCAAATGTACACAAAGGTAATAGAATAAAGAGAACTTAACTAATGAATTCTACTTAATAGATTTGTGTAGTTTATATTCATATTGTTGGTTACGTTGCATTACACATCTTTCAAACTCAAAGCATTACTTCAAATTCCATAACTAATAACTAGATGTTGATAGATGAAAAAATTTCAACTGTACAATATAGTTGATTAGAAAGTCAACATAAGCAACACAGTGGAATTACTTCACATGGAGGCATGTGCTTGCAAAGGTGCACCACCATGAAAAACTATGGATGCTTGGAAAAAATATATGAAACCATAATAGTAAGCAATAGCACAGACAAGGCAGTTAGTGATGCAGAGCATCATATCAAAACACTCAATCATCAGGGTACATTTGATGCAGAGCATCCAACAAACACCATCAACATCATTTCTTCAAGGGATTTCAATCCCAAATAGAATTAGGAGAAGATCAAATATAATTTCATCAGAAATATACTTTTTATTCAACCAAAATCCACTCAAATTCTCTTAGTCATTCCATAGGCCATCATTCATCATTCCACTAATTAGTATTCCAATTGATTCATTCAAAGCAAAAACCATATTAAATAAAACTTTGACTTAATCAATTAGATTCACATCATTCTCAACCACCATAAAAACAACATAAACCTGATTATTGACACTTGAACAATTCATCCTTTAATTTATTCACCAAGGCATCAAATCAATTAAACCATACCTCACTGTTATCTGTCCATTATCAAGCACTATACTCACCATATTTTGACTGCAACAGTCTATTTATAGGTTACAAAATTCTACTACGACAGAATCTTGATAATCATCTTTTGGTTAATCACCAATTTGCTCAAAAGGCTTCATAATAGTCACCCATCCAACCATCAAAGTCAAAAAACCTGTCTTATACACCTTAACCAAATTTAGTAACATCAATCATATCATTAGTTTGATAGTAACCAAGCACTCAATCATATCACAAAAGCTTTGAAAGGATACAAGTTAGAAATGTTGAAGATAGGAGAGATTGCCACCCTAGGAGGTAGCTCTATTTCATAAGCATTTTGGCCAAACTTGTAGACCACCTTGCAAGGTCATATCTTCTTCATCATGATTTTGGTATACTTTCCTTTTGGAAGTCTCTCCTTCTTCAAGTGTGCCATCACCAAGTCTCCAACCTTGAATTGGACATTCCTCTTCTTTAAATCTACCTTTTCCTTATACTTCTCAACATTATTTTGAAGGGTTTCCTTCACTTGTTGATGAATATCCCTGATTATAATAGCAAAGTCTTCACCTTGAGCACTTCTCCTAGCAACTCCTTGTAGATCTCTTAGTTCATAGACCCCTCTAGCATGCATGCCATAGACTACCCCAAAAGGGCTTCTACTAATGCTCCTATTCATGGAGTCATTATATGAAAATTCAACCTAAGGTAAAATCATATCCCAAGCTTGTCCATGCTCCTTGGTAAGGCATCTTAAGAGGTTTCCCAATGATCTATTCACCACTTCAATTTTTCCATCCGTTTGTGGATGGTATGCTGAACTAAAGGACATATTTTTTCCTTGAGTTTCTTCCACAAGGTCCTCCAAAAGTGACCAATGAATTTAGAATCCATGTCAGAAACAATGCTTAAAGGCAGTCCATGTATCCTAACAACCTCCTTAAAGAAGAGACCTGCTATATGAGATGCATCATTGGTGCATTTGCAAGGAAGAAAATGTGCCATCTTACTAAATCTATCAACTACCACAAAGATACTATCAAAACCTTTTTGGATTCTAGGCAACTCCAAGACAAAGTCGATACTTACACACTCCCAAGGCCTGTTGGGAATGTACAGTGGTTGATAGAGTCTTGCATTTGATGAAGTTCCCTTTGCCCTTTGACATATTGTGTAGCCTTCCACATACCTTCTCACATCCACCTGCAACTTTGGCCAATAGTAAAATTTCCTAACTTGTTCTAAGGTCTTGTCAAGGCCAAAGTGACCTCCAAGACTCCCACTGTGTTTCTCCTTTATGATATTCTCCCTCATTGAGCATTTACGCACACACAATTGGATTCCTTTGAAGAGAAAACCATTCTACAATAAAAATTCAGAGAATTCACCATGAAAAGAATTCAAATGCTGCTCACAAATGTTGTATACCTCCTTGAAATCTGAATATTCATGATACATATCCTTCAATGCTTCAACCCCCATGCTTTGGAGTTGGATCTCTTGCACTACAAGTTCCCTTCTACTAAGAGCATCTACCACCTTATTTGATTGGCCCTTCATATGCTTTATTGTGAAAGTATAGGCTTGCAAAGACTCTACCCACTTCATGTGCCTATGACTGAGTTTGTCATGTGCATTCAAAAAAGTCAAGACATGATTATCAGTCTAAACAACAAATTCTTTAGGTAACAAGTAGTGCCTCCACTTTTTGAGGGCTTGGACCATAGCATACAATTCCAAATCACAGGAAGAATACTTCCTCTTTGCTTCATTCAATCTCTCACTGTAAAATGCAACCGGTCTGCCTTCTTGGCTCAAAATAGCCCCTATTGGTTGATTGCTAGCATCACACTCAATGGTAAAAACTTTATCAAAATCAGGGAGCACAATTATAGGCTATTGTGCTACTCTCATTTTTAGATATTCAAATTAACCCTTTATAAGCCTTATTGGTCCAAGAAAAATTACCTTTGTTACCTCCTTTGATGGTGTCCAAGATTGGTGCACAAATTTGGCTAAGGTTCTTAATGAACTTTCTATAAAAGCTTGCAAGTCCATGGAAGCTTCTCACATCTCCCATGGATTTTGGTGTTGGCCTTGAGTAAGAATAGCATGCACCTTTGAAGGATCCATCTTCAAACTTCCCTTGGAGATGACAAAACCAAGGTAGACTAGTTCTTCCTTCATGAATTCACACTTTTCCATGTTGATCAGCAATTCTCCTCTTGTAACCTCCTTAGTACCATGTCAAGGTGCTTCAAATGTTCTTCTTTAGACCTGCTAAACAAAAGGATGTCATCTAACTAAACTACAACAACCTTTCTAATGAAAGGTCTCAATACCCCATTCATAAGGTGCATAAATGTACTAGGGGCATTTGATAACCCAAAGGGCATCACCAACCAATCATAGAGCCCTTCATTAGTCTTAAAAGTTGTCTTCCATTCATCCCCCTCTCTGATCCTTATCTGATACCTGCTCTTTAGATCAATCTTGGAAAAGTAAGATGCTCCTGATAGACAATCCATGAGGTCCTCCATTCTTGGCATTGAGAACCTATATCTAATTACATGATCCTATTAATGGCTCTTGAATTAGTGCAAAGCGTCCAATTCTGATCCTTCCTTGGTGCTAGGATAGTAGGAACAACACATGGGCTCAAACTCTTCCTCACTATCCCTTTATCCATCAACTCTTTTACCTGTCTTGCAATCTCCTCATTTTGAGCAGATGTCATCTTGTATGCAGCCTTATTGGGAAATGTAGCCCTTGAAATCAGATCAATATGGTGGCTTATATCCCTAATGGGAGGTAGGGAACTAGGTAATTCATTCACCGTTATGTCTTTGTACCTTTCCAACAACTCTTGGACTTTGTTTGGTGCATCTTCCTTCTTCTTTATGGGAAGATCTGCTTCACTTTTTGGCTTCATAATAAGGAAGAATCCTCTTCCTCCTCCTTCGTTCAAGGTCTTCATGAACTCCTTCTCACCCACCATCAAAACACTAGGCCCTTCATGATTTGCCTTGTCTTCTTCTAGGAGAGGTGAAAGGTTGTAAGTCTTCCCATCCTTCACAATGGAGTATGTGTTCTTCTCCCCATCATGCTTGGTCTTCCTATCAAACTACCAAGGCCTACCAGAAATATATAGCTTAATACTTGTACTCAAAATTTTGTTCATTAGATCTCATACATTATAAGTCATGACGTGGATCTCGCTATTGTAACCTTTTTGTGATTGAATAATTTGTTGTTTTATTTTCAGATATTGGTTGTGGGAACACCTCCAAATGTTACAAGGGAAATGTATATCGGTGTTTCATCGGCTATACAATCCTCCATGGCTCTGATAGAGGAGGTATGAGGCAAATTACTAAATTTCAATTTCAATTTATTGTTATAGATGTTAGTTCTAGTGAAAAATCAAACCATTATTGATTCACAGTTTCATTCCTATTTGGATGGTTTATACAGGGCTTGAGCACGCCTGAGCATTGGCATGCAAATATTTCCATCGTGGAGAGTGATCATGAGATGGCAATAAGTGATTATTTTGTTAAATATATCATTTCTTATAATGCAATTTCTATATATTAATGTCTTTACTTCTTATTGTAACAGTTAAGACTTCACCAGAAGCTAAACTGTAGGAGGAGCAACAAGAGCACTCCTTGAGCACAACAGAAATGAGTGACAGACTTATCACCATCAGATCGCCAAACAAAGGAAAATAATTTATTTCCAGAGCATGGAGAGAAATGAATTTTGATTCCAGAGCCCTTTGTTGTATGCCTAGACATGGCAATTTTGTACATATCTTGTATTGGATATATTTGACATTGTATGCCTATATGGCATTCGAGCGTAAGCCTATATGGCTATTTTGTCACTATATTTTATACTTATGTCGACATATATTGATGTATATGTACATGACTATTTGGTTAATACAAATCATTTTTATCGATGGTGTCAATATTTTCTCTTTTTGACAATGTCAAAAGTATTGCTGCATACAGATTAGGCAAAAGACTTTTCCTTTTAGATTAGCAATGCATGGAAGTTTCAAAAAGTATCCTTGATATTACAAAAAGATATGTGTTTATACCATAGCAGAAAAAATCTTTTGGGAAAAAATCGGCAAACCAAAAGTATAAGATTTTTTGAAAAAATTGGGAAAAAGTCTAGAAAAAATTAGAAAAAAATCAGATTTAAAAAAAAGGTAAAAAAAAGTAGAACAAGAGATAAATTTTTTTAAAAAAATTTAAAGGAATTTCCATAGCATAGATATATAGAGAGCAAATAAAATAAATAGTTTAACTAATAAATTGTAAAAAAATAGATTTTTGTAGTTTATATTCATATCGTTGATTACATTGCATTGCACATACTTTCAAACTCAAATCATTTCTTCACATTGCATAACTAATAACTAGATGTGATAGATGAAAAAATTTCAATTACAATATAGTTTTTACAAAGTCAACCTAAGCAGTTATGCAATTACTTCACATTGCATAACTAATAACTAAGAGCAGCTCCCAATTGCATTTGCTTGTCATGGCATTCTATGAGACCACATTTCTTTGAGGCATTTTTTCAAACAATTCACTGCCTAGTCTATACTACCACATTTTTGATACATGTCTACCAAATCATTTTTTCAAATAGTTCACTGCCTTGTTGCTATGGCTGAAAGCCTAAAACAAGTGCTTTCGAACAAGCTATGGATGCTTCGGAAAAATTGATCAAAAGCATAATAGTAAGCAATATCATAGACAAGGCAGTGAACTCTTTAAAAAAATGCCTCAAAGAAATGTGGTCTCATGGTGATGGAATGCCATGAAAATCAAATGCTTTTGATTTCCATGGCATTCCATCACCATGAGACCTCATTTTTTTGAGCATTTTTTCAAAGAGTTCACTACTTTGTCTATGCTAACACATTTTTCATACATGTCGATCAAATCATTTTATCAAACAGTTGATTTCCTTGCTGCTATGGCTAAAAGCCTAAAATAGGTTCTTTCAAACAAGCTATGGATTGTCATGGCATTCCATCACCATAAGACCACATTTCTTTGAGGCATTTTTGCAAACAGTTTGCTTCCTTGTCTATGGTACCACATTTTTCATACATGTTTATCAAAGCATTTTATCAAACAGTTCACCTCCTTGCTGCTATGGCTAAAAGCCTAAAATAGGTGCTTCAAAACAAGCTATGGATGCTTGGAAAAAATATATCAAAGCATGATTTAATAAGCAATAGCATAGATAAGGCAACAAATTGTTTGAATAAAAGCATCAAAGAAATGTGCTCTCAATGGTGGTGGAATGCCATGACAATCCATAGCAATTTTCTTGTCATGGCATTCGTCATGGAATTCCATCACCATGAGACCACATTTCTTTGAGGTATTTTTTCAAACAGTTCACTACGTTGTCTATGCTACCACATTTTTCATACATGTTTACCAAAGCATTTTATCAAATAGTTCACCTCCTTATTGCTATGGCTAAAAGCCTAAAATAGGTGCTTCCAAATAAGCTATGGATGCTTGGAAAAAATCTATTAAAGCATAATAATAAGCAATAGCATAGACAAGGTAGTGAACTGTTTGAATAAAAGCCTCAAAGAAATGTGGTCTCAATGGTGGTGGAATTCCATGACAATCCATAGCAATTTGCTTGTCATGGCATTTGTCATGCCATTCCATCACCATGAGACCACATTTCTTTGAGGCATTTTTTCAAATAGTTCGCTGCCTTGTCTATGCTACCACATTTTTCATACCTGTTTACCAAAGCATTTTATCAAATAGTTCACCTGCTTGTTTCTATGGCTAAAAGACTAAAATAGGTGCTTCAAAACAAGCTATGGATGCTTGGAAAAATCTATCAAAGCATAATTTAATAAGCAATAGCATAGACAAGGCAACAAACTTTTTGAATAAAAGCCTCAAAGAAATGTGGTCTCAATGGTGGTGGAATTCAATGACAATCCATAGCAATTTGCTTGTCATGGCATTCATCATGGCATTCCATCAGCATGAGACCAAATTTCTTTGAGGCATTTTTTCAAATAGTTCATTGCCTTGTCTATGCTACGACATTTTTCATACATGTTTACCAAAGAATTTTATCAAATAGTTCACCTTCTTGCTACTATGGATAAACGCCTAAAATAGGTGCTTCTAAACAAGCTACAGATGCTTGGAAAAAATATATCAAAGCATAATAATAAGCAATAGAATAGACAAGGAAACGAATTGTTTGAATAAAAGCCTCAAAGAAATGTGGTCTCAATGGTGGTGGAATGCCATGACAATCCATAGCAATTTGCTTGTCATGCCATTCCATCACCATGAGACCACATTTCTTTGAGGAATTTTTTGAAATAGTTCGTTGCCTTGTCTATGCTACCACATTTTTCATACGTGTTTACTAAAGAATTTTATCAAACAATTCACCTCCTTGCTGCTATGGCTAAAAGCCTAAAATAGGTGCTTCCAAAAAAGCTATGGATGCTTGGAAAAAATCTGTCAAAGCATAATTTAATAAGCAATAGCATAGACAAGGTAGTGAACTATTTGAATAAAAGCCTCAAAGAAATGTGGTCTCAATGGTGGTGGAATGCCATGAAAATCCATAGCAATTTGCTTGTCATGGCATTCATCATGGCATTCCA
>VDFB02000363.1:59076719-59090780 GCA_007258455.2 Sequoia sempervirens | reverse complement strand
AGACCACATTTCTTTTGAGGCATTTTTTCAAACAGTTCAATGCCTAATCTATGCTACCACATTTTTCATACATGTTTACCAAAGCATTTTATTAAACAATTCACCTCCTTGCTGCTATGGCTAAAATCCTAAAATAGGTGCTTCCAAAAGCTATGGATGCTTGGAAAAATCAATAAAGCATAGTTAGCCAGCATAGACAAGGTAGTGAACTATTTGACAAAAGCCTCAAAGAAATGTGGTTCACGTGGTGGTGGAATGCCATGAAAATCCATAGCAATTTGTTTGTCATGGCATTCATCATGGCATTCCATCACCATGAGACCACATTTCTTTGAGGCATTTTTTCAAACAGTTCGATGCCTTGTCTATGCTACCACATTTTTCATACATGTTTACCAAAGCATTTTATCAAATAGTTCACCTCCTTATTGCTATGGATAAAATCCTAAAATAGGTGCTTCCAAACAAGCTATGGATGCTTGGAAAAAATCTATCAAAGCATAATAATAAGCAATAGCATAGACAAGGCAACAAACTATTTGAATAAAAGCCTCAAAGAAATGTGGTCTCAATGGTGGTGGAATGCCATGACAATCTGTAGCAATTTTCTTTTCATGGAATTCATCATGCCATTCCATCACCATGAGGCCACATTTCTTTGAGGCATTTTTTCAAACAGTTCACTACCTTGTCTATGCTATTACATTTTTCATACATGTCTACCAAAGAATTTTATCAAACAATTCATTGCCTTGCTGCTATGGATAAAAGCCTAACAAAAGTACTTTCGAACAAGCTATGGATGCTTGGAAAAAATCTATCAAATCATAATAGTAAGCAACAAGCTATGGTCTCATGGTTTTTTTTCACACGAAAATTAGTGTGATTTTATTCACATTTTTTTGTAAGTTATAAACACGTTTTTTTTTGCCAATTTTTCTGTTTTAAATGACATTCAATTTTATGGTGGTTTTGTTGTTTATATGATGATATGTGATATTCTAATCATAATTCATGCTTCTAGGTTGCATAGATATATATTTTGTTTTTACATGTTTTTTGTACCAATGAACCCAAAACAAACTGAACCCCCCTCCAAAATATTTTGGCCAAACCAGCGTGTTTGGGTGAGAAAGAGGACCAGGCCTAGCATGAACATTCCTATTCAAATGTGTTGAATAGTCCATTTGGTCACACAAGTTGCAGACCACTTTGCAACTTTCCACTGCTTCCATTTGACACTTTTTCCATCAACTAAAATCTAGACACCACAGGAAAACCACTCTGAAATAATGAAAACCAAGAGAGGTTATTGTAGAGGGGCCCAACATAATCACATGGGATCAAATGAGAAGTTTCTAAGCATCACAGTGTCTGAGTAACCTCATGCTAAAGTTTGCAGCGATTTTTCCCTATGGACCCTTAAGGGATCGATCCGGTTGAACATAGCTCAGAGTGATTATGTGTGTTTGGGTGCAAAATAGGACCATTCCTAGTGTAAAAATGCCTATTCAGATGCATTGGAATAGTTCATTTGATCACACAAGTTGCAGAACAAAAGTTGCACCACTTTGCAACTTTCCACTGCTTCCATTTGACACTTTTTTCATCAAGTGAAACTTCAACACCACGGGAAAACCACTCTGAGATAACGTAAACCAAGAGAGGTTATTGTAGAGGGGCCCAATGCAATCCCATAGGATTAGATGAGAAGTTTTTAAGCATCACAGTGTCCGAGTAACCTCATGCTAAAGTTTGCAGCCAATTTTCTCTGTGGACCCTTAAGGGATCGATCCAGTTGAACGTAGTTCAAAGTGATTTCGCGTGTTTGGGTGCGAAAGAGGACCATGCCTAGCGTAAAAATTCCTATTCGGACATGTTGGAATAGTCCGTTTGGTCACACGAGTTGCAGAATGAAAGTTGCACCACTTGGCAACTTTCCACTGCTTCCATTTGACACTTTTTCCATCAACTAAAATTTGGACACCATGGGAAAACCACTCTGAGATAATGAAAACTGAAAGAGGTTATTGTAGAGAGGCCCAACTTGATCCCATGGGATCAGACGAGAAGTTTCTAAACATCACAGTGTCTGATTAATGTCATGCTGAGTTTTGCAATCATTTTTCCCTTTGGACCCTTAAGGGATTGATCTGGTTGAACGTAGGTCAGAGTGATTCTGAGTGTTTGGGTGTGAAAGAGGACCATTCCTAGCATAAAAATGCCTATTCGAATGCATTGGAACAATCCATTTGGTCACATGAGTTGCAGAATGAAAGTTGCACCACTTTACAACTTTCCACTACTTCCATTTGACACTTTTTTCATCAACTAAAACTTCGACACCACAGGAAAACCACTCTGAGATAACATAAACCGAGAGAGGTTATTGTAGAGTGGCCCAACATAATCCCATAGGATTAGATGATAATTTTCTAAGTGCCATGGTGTCTGAGTAACCTCATGCTGAAGTTTGCAGCCATTTTGCCCTTTGAACCCTTAAGGGATCGATTCGGTTGCACGTAGTTCAGAGCGATTCCACGTGTTTGGGTGTGAAAGAGGATCATTCCTAGTGTAAAATTTTCTATTCAGATGCATTGGAACAGTTCGTTTGGTCACACAAGTTGCAGAACGAAAGTTGCACTACTTTGCAACTTTTCACTGCTTTCATTTGACACTTTTTTCATCAACTGAAAACTGGACACCCTGGGAAAACCACTTAGAGATAACAAAAACTGAGAGAGGTTATTGTAGAGGGGCCCAACATGATCCCATTAGATTAGATGAGAATTTTCTAAGCATCACGATGTCTGAGTAACCTCATGCTGAAGTTTGCATCCATTTTTCCCTTTGGACCCTTAAGGGATCAATCCAGTTGAACAAAGGGTCTATACTCTAAACTTTTCCAAACCTTTCCAAATCTTGGGGTAGAAATTCTAAGGTGTCAAAACTTAAAAATTCACAATTAGATCTTAGTTATACCACCGTACAATGGGTAACCACAAAACCCTCTATTGTAGCCTAAACCCTAGGGGTTTATTGAAAATGATACTTCCAAAGCTAACCACAACCTATAAATTACTCAAACAAGTTTGTGATACCCTACACAAGCTCAAAAAATCATAAAATAATGCTATCGTACACAAAAACACAATTTAACTCTTCAAAACCACCATTTTTCTTAAAGAAAACTCACTTTTAGACACATGGGTTTCACACCCATCTCACTTTCAGACCTCCCCAACACAAACGCATCATTCCCACACCTTAATAATGTAAGTGTAGACCCATTCCTTAAGTTACAGAGGCTAAAAAAAGAGGAATGGGTCAAAAATCCTTTTTTATTGACTCAAAACCTTCAAATGTACAAGTTCGGGTCGATTTTTGTAAATTGATGATGTTCTACTCCTTATTTGCCTTGATGAACAAAACCTATTGAATGGTGCTCCTGCATCAATCATACATCGACCTTCTTGTCCCTCCTAAATTTTGGACCACATCCAATACCTCCACATAAAACTCAACATCCTTGGTCTTCTTGGTTCCCATGCCTTGATATGGTTATGCAAATGAAAATGAAGCAAAGTAATCGTCTCCTTATTCGCTAGCTGGAATAATGCATGCTTAATGTTTTGATACATGATATCAGTTCTCTCATCTACTCTCATGGCTGAATACCAAAATCTAGTATGGTGGGCCTCCAGATTTCCAGCCATCTTTCTTCCTCTTCCACCAAATGTTGGCCCAATCCACACATCTGCCAGCCTAATTGACTTTGTTTTTGAAAGTTGAAGTTTCTCCCGAGTTATCGATGTTGCTTTGTCTACCTTTTCAGACTCTTTCATTGCTACAGATCATCTCTAGGATTTAATCATTTGTACCACACATGGTTGATGTGCTTTGAATCCTTACATCTAATTGAAATTTCCTCAACATAAATACTCTCTCAAGGTTAACAATCATACATTGACCTTCTTTCCCATCTTAAAGTTTGGAACACATCCATTACCTCCACATAAAACTCGACATCCTTGGTCTTCTTGGTTCCCACACCTTGATATGGTTATGCAAATGAAAATGAAGCAAAGTAATCACATCCTTCTTCGTTGGCTAGAAGAATGCATGCTTAATGTTTTGATACATGATATCAACTCTCTCTTCTGCTCTCATGGTTGAGTATCGAAATCCAGTATGGTGGGCCTCCAGTGTTCTAGTCATCTTTCTTTCTCTTCCACCAAATGCTAGCTTGATCCACACATCTCCCAACCTAATTGGCTTTGTTTTTTGAAAGCTAAAATTTCTCCTGAGTCACCAATGTAGCTCTCTCTGACTTTTCAAACTCTTTCATTGCTACAAATCGTCTTTCGGATTTAATCATCTATACCACATGGTTGATGTGCTTTGAAACATCAGTAATAGTCTTCAAAATTGGCTACTAGTACAAGTTCATTTTGCTTTCATAATAATTTATAACCATGAAGTTCATCCATTCCTTGATGCCATCAAGTGAAGATTGAGGAATGGCATCAATGCGGAGTACATCCCGCTTGAAGTCTTTGAAAGAAATAGCCATATCAAATTCCTTTTGCACAAGTCCTAATATCTCAAGGTTAACTCCATGAAAACCAAGCTCTCTAAATGGTACATATCAAAGTCTACTTCAAAATCTTTTAGATGAGGCTGCTCCCATAGCTCTCTTACTCACTTGACAAAACCTTGAAACTCTATATTGATTTTATTTTTCCTATCCCTCTCTTGTTGTTCTTCCTCAATTTCATCAAGATCATAAATTGACCTTCTTGACCCTCCTAAATTTTGGACCACATCCATTACCTCCACATAAAATTGGACATCCTTGGTCTTCTTAGTTCCCATGCCTTGATATGCTTATGCAAATGAAAATGAAGCAAAGTAATCATCTCCTTCTCTATTGGTTGGAATAATGCATGCTTAATGTTTTGATACATGATATCAAATCTCTCTTCTACTCTCATGGTTCAATACCAAAATATAGTATGGTGGGCCTCTAAAGTTCCAGTCATCTTTCTTCATCTTCCACCAAATGCTAGCTCGATCCAGATGTCTGCCAGCCTAATTGACTTTGTTTTTGAAAGTTGAATAGTGTAGGAGCACCCACACCTCACCCTCAATTTGTGATTGTTTGATGGTAAATTGGGAGGATAGTTGGTAAATGTTAGTATGTTGAGGTCTTTTTGTCTTGAATAAGGTCTAATAGACCAATCTATTTTGATACACCTTTCATTGTTTTAGTGAAAGAAAAATCCATTTTTCTTTATTCAACCTGTATAGACCAGCAGGGTCTGGGTTTACTTTAATTTTTGTGATGGAGCCCTTCCTCTTATTGTGGTGAATTGTGACTCAGAGGAAAGGTTTACAATGTGTTTTTTTCAAGTTTCCTTAACTCTTTTAATAATGGTAAGGCATTTATAGGGCTGGTGATGTTGTTTTAGGTTGAGAATGTCAGATTTTGGCTTGAAATGGAGGAACCAAAGTGATGTTTTTGAGATCTACTGGGTCTAAAGGCTAGGTGAAGGTTTATTATGTGTGTGCAAACCCTAAAAAACTTTTTTGATGCTTTGGTGAGTTTTGGAAGGCCTTGGAGTTGTGAGATGCTAAAATCCCTATGTATTTGTTAGAAAATTGAGGGTTTTAATCAATTATGGCTTAGAAGTTGAGTTATTTTCTAAAACCCATGGAATTGGGAGTTTTGTGACCTATTTGATGACTTTCCAAGAGCTTGTTGGTTTACAAGAAGTGTAAAGAGTAGTTTGTTTGTAAAATAGGGTTAATTTTCTAGCCTTTTTGTAGGGCAGTTTGAAGGATCTCCAAGAAATTGCAAAGAAACCTTGTATGTTTGGCTTGGGAATAGTGTTGGGGGTTTGAGTAGATGCTATATTGATGATGAGATGGTCCTTGAGAGGAATTCTCTAAAATTTAAGCCAAATTGTTTAGTTTCGAAGCATTTTTGTTGGTAGTTGTTCCAAGATGGCCAAATGAAATAACAAAGGTTGTTGATTTACTAAAATTTGATTTGTTTGTGTCTTCTCCGCCTTGACTGTGCATCACTAAAGTTTCTCCAGAGTCACCAGTGTAACTCTCTCTTCCTTTTCAGACTCTTTCATTCCTACAGATCGTGTCTGGGATTTAATCATTTGTACCACATGGTTGATGTGCTTTGAATCCTTGCATCTAAAGGAAATTTCATCAACATAAATAGTGCTACTCTCTAAAGGTTAACAATCTCAATCTCACTAATAGTACATTTATAACCATATTCAAACATTTTCCTTCAAAAGGCTACAAATTCAAATAATGACTTAAATAGCCTTTACAAATGATTCTACATCTTTCCAATAATGCCTAACTATTCTTTTTTTAACTAACATGACTTATTACATTATAAATCAATTGTGGATGTGTTATGACCTTATTCAATTGACAAAACTCATAACACAAAACTAACTTAAAATATTTTCATGAACCAAATTTGCTCAATAACCTTGGTGCCCCTACACCAAATTTCATTATTTCAGTAAATGTCATTACAAGTAAATCTCATTACAATTCCTGAGGTACTCTGTTCTTACAGATATTTTACAATGTCACTCATACATTTGAGATTCTCTTATAATGTCTACATCATAGGTTCTCATTTAGAGGTTAACTTCAAATGAGAAACTTGACATTCCCTCACAAAGCTTCTTACACTCTTTTATAATGGCTTGAAATCAAAATTGAGATTTTTCAAGATCATCAAAATAAGGACGTTGCATTACTTTTTTGGCTGAGATTCTCTTCGATGGCTCCAAAATCAGCATTTTCTGCAAGGAGAGACCAATCAATTTTTACTAATTTAGTTACAGATAGGAAAAGTAAAAGAATAAAAAGAAACAACTCATGTCCAAAATGGAAATGAAATGAAAATAGATGGAAGGCACTTACAGATAGACATGGAAGTCTGTCAACTTAGTCACTCCTCATACATCTTCACTGCGAGTTCCAAGATACCTATTGCACACAACACCTCTCATGAATCTATAATATCTTGAAATTTGAGATGCTCCTATAATGTCTACATCATAGGTGCTCATGATAAGGTTAAATTCAAATGAATAATGGAAGTCTGTCAACTTAGTTACTCCTTCTCATACATCTTCACTGCGAGTTCCAAGATACCTATTGCACACAACACCTCTCATGAATCTATAATATCTTGAAATTTGAGATGCTCCTATAATGTCTACATCATAGGTGCTCATGATAAGGTTAAATTCAAATGAATAACTTAAAATTCCCTCACCAAGCTTCGCACACACTTTTGTAATGGATGAAAATCATAATTGAGATTTGGCTTGATAATCAAAATAGGGATGTCGCATTGCTTTTATGCAAGAGATTCTCTTGGATGGCTCATAAATCTACATTTTTTGCAAGTGGATAGCATTCAATGTTTATCGGGTTACTTACAGATACGCAAAGTAGAATAAGACATGATAGCATTGGCATCAAAAAAATTAATGTGGATACAAGTATAAATTAATAAGAACCATTGTGCATATACTTAAAAATTATTCTAATGAACCATCTGGATCTGCTTTACTCTTTATTGTGTCAAGTATTGCCTCATGGTCAGACTCACGGACCTTCCACAAGGTCTTGTTCAAAGGTTTTCCCCCATATTTTCTCAAACGAACATTGGATGCCACAACAAGGTTCGAGTAATGAATAATCTTACGATGCATGTCAAATTCCTCAAACAACCAATGTTTAACACTCTTATGTGGGTACCTTCTAAGCCACGTTCCAATAACAACAACTCAGCTTGTAGGGTATTCGATGTTTTCTCCATCTATAACTAGGGCTTCCAATTTCTTTTTAGCCTCAAAACAACGACACAAGTAATAGTCTATTCCCTCTTCATTTTCTTCATCTGCAATAACTGCATAAACATGCCCTAATTGATATGTGCATAAAATCACTTGAAATTAGTCAACATTACGAATATAGTACCAAGTAAGATAACAATATGGAATTTGAAAAACTAAGCAAGTAGATATATTACCTGGTTAAACTAGATTTGATATGCGGTCAAAGTTGACCGATGATTCCATTTGTGTTAGTTCCAATGCCGTCAGAGGGTGATATGTGTGAAGTGGGGTAAGATAACTTGTCAACCATTTTTCAACTCACTCCCCTGACTCATAATCATTCAGGCTTGCATTGTACATGAAGAACAAAAGCATGCCATCTTACATGTATCAATACTCCATGAACCTACTTTTGAGCTAAGGAAAGAGTGTAGCTCACTCGATCCTATTAGTGTACAACAATCCTCATATGGTGCAATGTTAGTATTATCCATCAACCAAAAAAATATATTAACTGAAGATGTACCTTCATTACCTGGACCCATCGAAGCATTACACCACTCGATGATTGAACTTGCATCTGTCAACTTTGCACTGTCTTTATACTTTAACTCTTCTCGTGCTAATGCTCTTTTCACGCATGCTCCTACACCATCATGCTCCCCCTTTCCATGCCTGACCTCAAAAATGTTCCACATATGCTAAACACCTGTAGTGAGATGCATCCTACACAACTAGTAGAAAATGTGTGCATTCTTGAACTATGTTGCATAGTTATCTGACCATATTATATGTTGACCGTATGCTATGCCTCTCCAAGCCAAATCACTATAGAACATCTGGAAGCAACCTTGCACGAGCTTTAGAGAATGTGTGTGATCATCACTAATATAAAAGTGATACTCCCTCAATACCTTCCTTTGGTCCTCTTTACTATCAATTGCATGAATGAATGTTATGTGCCCAAATATCGAAACCTGTGTGGAGTTGTAATACTATGACTGCACCTCACACTATGGCTATAGAGTGTAGTTCTCTACAAATTCAACCACTGATACTATGTTACCAATTGGAAAGGTGTCCTTTCATAGCTTGAATTGTGTGTCCAACCATTGGGCTCTATGGGTATGCCTTGCATACTCATACACTATATTCTCACGAAACATGGACATAAATTGATAAATTGGAATCTTCTCAATAACCAAATCACACCTTTTTGCTTGAGACCCATCTTTTGTAGTGTATGACACTTTTTTATATTTCCTAAAATCTACTAGTTTATGCCCCACCTCATTTGTGCTTTCCATATGTTGACATACTCGCATTCGTTGCAAGCCACTGTAATGCTCGCATGAACCATCCAAGCATGTTCTCCTATAGAATATTTGTCCATCCTCTATTTGACATAAAAATTTTTGATAAGAACTCTCTTGAAGATTTTGGTGGGGATTCTATGCCACAATCCTGTAAAACATCATTAGTATGCAAATCTAAACATATAGAACAATAAACATCATAATGGTTAGCAAATTCAATATGTAGTCTACAACAACAAGTAGTGCGTGTGTGATTTATCTTGACATAAAAAGGTTTAAGCATTTCAAAGAATCTTTAAGAAATACTAATTTGAGGATAAGCATTTTGAAATTTATGAAAAAATTGGGTTTGAGTCATATCCAAAAAATGCTTTGGATGTGGCTCATGGTTCCGACTACTGATTCTCCTTCTTATGACATCCCTTTGATTCAGAGATGGCCTTGTATTATTCTTCCAATTAATCTTCAATTAGTGTTCTCAATGCTTCAACAACTTTTCTATCTTTATGTGGTAGTCTTCCTGAGAATGCCCTTAATTCATTTGAATCGGTGCCCTCAATTCTTTTCCGCCTTTGAACGGCTTGATAAAATTTTTCTACTAATTCCCATTTTTTTAGTTGTCTTTTTAATGAGACAAGATCTCTTTGTTTGATAGCTTACCAAAGTTGATGTAATGACACGTCAAGTGACATTACTATCCTTTGAGTGTGAGGTCTTACCCACACTCTCATAAGAATCCATTAGATTCTTCACAATAGTGTTTTCACTTGATGCATTTGATGTTCTCAACCAAAGAGTCTTCATGATGTTTTTGTACTTTAAAACCCACATCATTTGAATAAATTGTTGACATCTTCTGGTCTCATTTATCTTTTCAAAGAACATTTGCCAAATATTATCAACATATCTTCTACAAGTGTGTTTTAGAATCTTACCTTCCATGTGCTACAAAATATCTTCATCAATATTAATCAAAAACTTTGGCTTTCTACGCAAAATTCTAGGTGGTGTTCTCTTAGGTACATACATCTCAATATTAGCAATTTCATCAATATTTAATTGGGGTGGGCTAGATTTCGTACCTTCGACCAAGGGTGGAATAGAATACATACTTTGAGGTTCATGTGGGGATGATGGCATTCCTTTTTCATCAAATCCGAGTGATGTTGTACTCTCAACTTCAAATGTGGTGGATGGTGTCCAACCATATTCACTTGTGGTAGATGGTGTCCATCCATATTCACTTGTGCTTAATGGTGTCCCTTCGTATTCACTTTCGATAGAGGGTGTGTCTCCAACTACGGTATCTACATCTCCCCTAGCATGACTCTTTCGCATTCATGCCCTTTGTGCTGCCAATTTTTTTTCTCTTTTTGATGGTTGAGGTTCCTCTTCATGTGGCTTGTTTTTGTCAATCTTTCCCAATTTTTGTTTTTCAGGGTATTCCCTCATCCATGTTTTCTCTTTATCTCTAAAGGTTTCAAGCTGATCATCTGTTAGTTTTTTCCTTTTAACAATTCATTTCTTTGGCATGACGAATAATTTTACCTATGAAAAAAGTGCTAAGTCAAGTCAAATAAACTAATAGTGAAGGGTTGTAAAAGTCTATTAAAGAGGGAGACCAATGGTCACCTCTTTCAAATGTTAGTTTTTGAAGTTGAAGTGATTTTTTTTCGAGTATGATATTATGAAAGATGGAATCAAGTTCAAGCTAACCCCATTGCAGGGAGATGATAGGGAACAAGAAAAAATGGCAAGGATAGTAATGATGGGAAAGAAGGAGTTCCTCAAGCTTGAGGAAGATAAACATGGTGAAGGTGCAGCTACTTACACAAAGAAAAGAGTTGAGGTAGAAAAAGTAGAAAAAGGAGTAATGTTAGAAAGGAAAAAGGATGGAGAAATAGTGATAAGAGAAAGGGAATCCTTTATACAGGAGCTAGACATGTTTGCAAAGTAGGTTGGAGACAAGAAAAGGACTAATTTCAGTCAAGAAAAGGCAGAAAGAGGTGTAGGGCAGTCTAATTCTATCAAAACAGAGGTATGCAGACCTGATGAAAATAAATGTGAGGTGAAGAACCTTGGGGCAGAGACCCTAATGGAAGGAAAAGGAAAGATAAGTGGAGACAAGATGGAGAAGAGGCGAGAATGGCCTAGTAAGGTCATGGTGGAAGAGATGGATTGTCCAATGAAAGGGCAAGATGGAAAGCAATAGACTGATGAAAAAGAAGATGGAAGACCACATGATGAGAAGGTCTTAGAGGAAAATGGAAAGAAGGAAAAGGTAAAAGAGTGTGGATGGATTGAGGAAAGCCATTAAGGGCTTGTCAATAATAAAGAAATTATGATAGGGGTAGTGTTGTGTCCCCTGTAGATAAAGAGAGACAAGAAGCATACAAGCATTGTAGAAATAGTGACATTTAAATTAGAAGATACAGAGGTAAAGGGAGATTTGATTCAAATTATAGATGAAAAGAACCCATGTAGGGGGAAAGAAAAAGAAAAGAAAAAAAAGTTTGATGCAGGTCATAAAAATGGAAGTTGCAAAGAGCCTAGATAAAAGGCCAGTGGAAGAATGTATGATAGTTGAGGATAAAGATAAGTGCATGGAAAGCATGGTAGATGTAGTAAGTGGTCCACTAAAGGGACAAGAAGATAAAGAGCCTGAAAATACAGTGTTGGAAAAGAGTTCAGTGGAGGATAAGAGATCAGAGGATGTGATGCATCAAGTGGAATGGCAAAAAGCAAAGGAAAGGTCTGAGACAGAGTTTGTAGAAGGTGCAGTCACCATAAAAGGTGAAATTGCAAATACAAAGTGTTTGAATTACGCAAAGATGGAAGAGACTAAGGAAGAGATGTTTTAAAAGGTTGGCCAAGTGAAGGCTAGAGGAAAGGTGAGAGTGGGATCTCCAAATGAAATGGAGAAGAAAACAAAAGATGAGGCGAGGAAAATGGATGGTCCTAGATGGGTAAGAATATTGATGTGGAAATTGTATGCAGTTGTGGAAATGGCTCCTAGATGGGAGAACCTGAAGCAGATGGTGAAGAGGATGGATAAGAGGAAAAGAGTGAAGGGATTGCTTTATTACTTCCTTGTTTTGATGATCATGTTGATGGAGGTGAAGCCAAGGGTGAAAAATAAAATAAGGACAGAGAGTGGACTGTTTGGAAGTAAGTGACACCATGGAACAAGTTAGAAGCAATTGGATGTAGCCATGGATGATAGGATAGAGCAGGAAGGTGCAGGTTCAAGGTGATCAGTCAAGAGAGGAATTGTTTTGCAAGGACAAGGCCAAGCCTAAGGTGAAGATGAAGGCAAGAGGGAGCAATGGCAGGAACAAGGAGGATCATCAAAGATTTGTTGTAGGTCAAGGTGTTGTAGAATTCCAAGAGACTTGGAAAGCTTTCATGGCCGGATGTATGGTGCAGGAGCACCAAGGACAGCTAGGACCATAAGGTGGTCAAGTGATGAATTTTTTCTTTGTAATCATGAGTGTGATGTAATAAGGTCTCAAAAGACCATTAGGAAGTTTTTTGAGGAATTGTTTTGCAAGGACAAGGCCAAGCCTAAGGTGAAGATGAAGGAAAGAGGGAGCAATGGCAGGAACAAGGAGGATCATCAGAGATTTTTTGTAGGTCAAGGTGTTGCAGAATTCCAAGAGACTTGGAAAGCTTTCATGGAAAGATGTATGGTGTAGGAGCACCAAGGAAAGCTAGGACCATTAGGTGGTCAAGTGATGAATTTTTTCTTTGTAATCATGAGTGTGATGTAATAAGGTCTCAAAAGACCATTAGGATAGTTTTATGAAGTTGAAATGTCTTGGCAAATGTTGTTAATATGATGGAATGAAGCCTTCAATGGCATAAACATAAAAATACCTATAAGATGGAAATGTAAAGGTCAAATTAGTGTGATGAGGCCATCATAAGGTCATTAGAATAGGTTGAAAGTCAGTTTTAGTGTCAAAAAGTGAAAAAATTGCAAAAAAAGAAAAAAATGCAAAGTTGCACTAAAAAGGGAATTGAAAGGTCAAGTTGGTAAAGGGAAGTTGTAAGGTGGTTTTAGGCAGTTGTAGAGGTAGGATTTCCTTTAAAAAATGCCATGTAAACATTGGAGGGAGGTTGGCATAACTCCATTTGAAAATTTGAATGAAATCTTTTGTTGTTTCCACGTTTTCCCCTAATTTTTCTAAACTTTGTTGGAAATAAACAATCCATACAGTGAATATTGTGGCATGAAATGAATTGGGAATGATAGTGGAGTGAGTATACTATGATTTCCATAAGATTGGAGGCTTAACAATTTAGTTTTGTGGGTTTTAAAGTAGATTTTCAAAGACTGCCTGTGTAACTCAGAAATTAAGGGTTTGAGAGTACAAAGAATGCAAGATTGATCCATTCCACCTTCTATAGGTATTGTAACTCGGTGGAATGGATCATAATAGGTAGGGTTAAATTTTTGGGGTTCTATTTTGTGGATGTGTGTTCATTTGAGTGAGTACGAGTGATGCCTATGGTTGGAAAAGTCAAGTTTCCTTGTGAATTTGAAGGCTAGATGGTGGGGTTTGTCAAAATGATGAAGAACTTGTTGATATAATGAACTTTTAAGTTTGTGCAGGGTATTTGGAAGGTGCTTGATGATTTCTGGGGGTTTGGAAAGGCTTGGGCATATGACTTTCAATAAACCCTTGGGTTTTAGCATGTAAAAGGAGGGTTTGCTAAGACAACACTTTAGAATGTTTGTGTCTGGGAACTAACCATGAATTTTGTTGTTTTAGAACATATCAAATGACTTTCCATTGGTTTGGAGTAAAAAAAGACTCTTTAAGAGGGACCTCCTTTGTAAAATGGGACTAATC